>JAEAOA010000513.1:1572500-2007227 GCA_016746295.1 Potamilus streckersoni | reverse complement strand
TTGACGAATGCTTGACGTCACAGTACTTATACATTGCTACACTGTTGACAAGTGTCCAGTACCGTGATGTCATGTTACCTGGGGCCATTTCTCTTGTCGCTATACAGTCCCAGGGTGTGCTAATACAAAATTCCCCTTGTCGCTAAAGTCTCCCACGCAGTTTCATTTGTCGCCAAAAATCTTGTCGCTATATCGTCCCACGCTGGTTATTAATGATAACTCCCATTGTCGCCAAATCGTCCCCTATTACTACTGACGGTATAGATATGCAGGTGCATATGGCGTTATCAGCATTACCTGAATCTGAT
The DNA here is from genome assembly GCA_016746295.1 of Potamilus streckersoni. NCBI lineage: Eukaryota > Metazoa > Mollusca > Bivalvia > Unionida > Unionidae > Potamilus > Potamilus streckersoni. The sequence continues at coordinate 2,006,919 of JAEAOA010000513.1, read as the reverse complement.
CGTAAGAAGGAAGAAATTCAATCTCTCACTGAACAAGACCCCCAGATGGTCATACTAAAACAGGTCATAAGTGAAGGTTGGCCTGAAAAGAGGTCAAGCTGTCAATCAGAGATAATCGACTCTTGGAATTATAGAGACACCCCTTCAGTTGTAAATGGGTTAATCTTGACAGGCCACAAAATAGTCATACCACAAGCCCTCAGGCAGAAAATGCTAGAAACTGTACATTCAGGACATTTAGGTATTGAAAAGTGTCTGAAACGAGCCAGATATGTTTTGTTTTGGCCAAGAATCTCAGCCGACATTTCCGATTTAGTGTCAAAATGCTCTATCTGCTTAGAGCGCAGAAGCTCTAACCAAAAGGAACCTCTCATTAATCATTACGTCCTTGAATACCCATGGCAAAAAGTCGCCACAGACCTATTTATATTGGATAATAAAGAGTACATTATTGTAGTAGATTATTTCAGTCGCTACTTCGAAGTTAAGGCACTCGTTAGCTCTAAAAGTTGTACTGTTATCAATCACATGAAAAGCATTTTCGCGCGCTTTGGAATACCGGAAGTCGTTGTCAGCGACAATCAAACATGCTATTCTTCCCGCGAGTTCGCAAGCTTCGCGAAAGAATGGGACTTTAAACACGTGACATCGAGTCCCACATACCCTCAGTCAAACGGCCTCGCAGAGAAAACAGTTCAAACTGTAAAGAGAATTCTCTCAAAAGCAAAAGCCGACGGCAGAGAACCACTTATAGGCATATTAGAGTACCGAGCCACTGCTCTTGATATCGGGTTCTCACCAGCAGAATTGTTGATGGGGAGACAGCTTAGATCAACAACCCGCGAAAAATTAATTCTAAAAACACCTATCACCGCTGAGGTCAAAAAGAAAATTATACTTTGTAAGAGGAAAACTAGGAATTATTATGACAAAAACGCAAAGCCACTAAAACCACTGAAGGAAGGGGAATCAGCCCGAGTTCAATTGAAAGGTCAAAAATGGTAACCTGCCGTAATAGTAAGAAAACACAGCGAAAGGTTATATACAGTTCGCACCAAAGATGGTTCCATTTATCGTCGCAATAGACGTTTATTCATGAAAACTAATGAAACACCACTACCGCCCTCCCCTCAGATTGAAAACACATCTTGTACAGTTATATCACCACTCCCCGCAAATGCCAGTAAATCAATTTCAAAGTCAATGTTTCAGCCAAAGTACGCCTGAGCCTGACGCAACGGTCTCATAGGTTCGTCCGCAAGGCGGATGTTACACACGTTCTGGGAGGCTAGTGAAACCAAAGATAAGAGTGTCAGTATAATATCAGTTCCAAAAACCTGGACATAACCTGGATATGAAACAACTGTGAAATCCTGCACTCGCAGATAAGAGAGACTCAGCTAATAGAACACTCACTAGTGTAGCACAATGTATGGTTTTGTTGATAAACACTGACGGTGATTCAAGATAAGGACCATCAGTTTACATTAAATATCTATCAAACAAGCAATACGATTTCTTAAAAATGTATAATGCATTCTCAGTCTGTCTCAGACATGTGTACGTAGTTAATTGTAATCATTGATATCAAAGACACGCTTAATTCTGATGTGTTAATTATAATGGCTTATGATTCATTTAGTTTGTTAAAGTTTTATTAAAACTTTTTCTTTGTAAGAAGAAAGATGTAACATTATACATGTGTAACTGACCAATCAGCACTCTCTGTGTATGAGTCATAGTTCCACAGGTACTATCTACAGGCAACTGCCTCTCCGATAACTCTCGGTGTTAAGACTTCACAGTAGTCACTTGTATATATTAAAGTTATTGATAGTTAGAACACGGCGTCTCTTATTATGTTTTAACACAATAACACAATATATATATATATATATATATATATATATATATATATATATATATATATATATATATATATATATATATATATATATATATATATATATATATATAACAAATTACTTCGCTATACAATTATACGATTAGACAGAAATACAGAGATCACCGTACTGCCTACTAGAGTGGTGACAATTTACAAACAGCCGTTGGAAAATTACAAGGATAATCATCGGTGTCTATAAAGTCTAATTTAACCTTATATTGTTTGTTTTTTTTTTTTTTTTTTTTTTTTTTTTTAATGAATTATCAAGCTGATGAAAATAATTCTACGCCATTTACATAACTGGTATTGATACTTGAAAAATTAATTGGCACAACGTGCAAACTGCTCAACTGGTACTGGGTATATTTTCAATGGATGCTAGGCGTTGATAGGAGAGGCTTCACCTACGCAATAACCTGGATGTTGTATCTAAGACTGTACGTCACGCCGCATCCATGAATATAGTGTAACAGAGAGAATCCAATGTCAGAACAGGTCATGGGGGTAATCTGATGTATTTTTGTCATTCTGTATGACTTTTTACCTTAAGATTATTGTGGGTTTTTTTTTTTTTTTTTTTTTTTTTTTTTTTTGTAAGATCAAGCTCGCGTCGAGTACCTGTGGCTACTAACACCATCACTGTAAACAATTTTGATTGGTGATCAAAATTAAGACAAACCAATGGAATTGTGTCTTACTAATTTGCCAGCTAGCAACTAGGTAAACAAGATGGCGACGAGAGGAAAATATTTGTCTGTTGACTATGAGGTTTTCGGAAAAGTTCAAGGTAAATGAGGATTTTTACAAAAAAGATCAATCCGTTTAAAAAAAGAACAGTGCTAAGTTGAATTTTGAATTGTAAAGCGATGTAATTATGTTAATCAGAAGACTTCGCTGCGGACGTATTCAGCATATAAGTACAGTATTTTCAGATTCCGACCAATTTGTTCTCGAAGAGTACTTACCAAACAAAATTGCACTATAGGTCATACTTATTTAATCCATTCATATATTACACATTTTAAATCATACCTTGCTTGTCGCGGACAAATTTTTAATATTAAAAATATAGTAAAAGCTAATGCTGAGTCTAAGACTGGTCCATATATATATATATATATATATATATATATATATATATATATATATATATATATATATATATATATATATAGAGAGAGAGAGAGAGAGAGAGAGAGAGAGAGAGAATATTTTCCCTATGTTAATACAGGATATATTTCCTTGTGTGGTACCAAAAACATTCTATTTTAATGAATGGCAAAGCCACAAGTTAAAATTTAAAATATGTGGTACAATAAGATGACATATATCAAGTATTAGCATAGGAAAATAACATTTTCTTTTTATTTTATTCCAAATTTGCCATTAAATAAATGAAATTTAGAAGATTAAGCTTGTTCTCTGGCACAATATGCTTTCACCCCCATCCCTTTCATAGCATGATGGTAAAAATATATGTAACTGAAGAAAGTGTTGTTGACTTAATCTGTCTCATTGAATTACATTTGTATCATTTTTTAAATAATTTGACATCATCAAGCAAGTCCAATTCAGCAGTGTATCACAATAGGTTTATTGTTATCAAAGAAGTAAGGGACATAACTTTGGATAGACATGGACAGCATCTGGTCAGATTTCTTTATCAAAGATTATTTTCCATGTCTGAAATGTAAGGCAGTTTCTATTTATTTGTTTTAAATCACAAAGTAATTGTTTTTGTTATTGCATGTACAACTTTTGTAGGCACACAGTCAAGTGTTGCATGGTATGATTGGAAATCTTTTAATTTCACAAGCAAAAATATATAGATAAAAGTTTTCACATGTAAAAATATAAAGACATCTTTTTCAGATGTGAAAATAGATGCATAAGAAAAAAAAGATAATTATTTTGCCAAGAAGTTTCTATATTCATGCTTAAGAGTGTGTGTGTATGTATGTATGTGTATATATATATATATATATATATATATATATATATATATATATATATATATATATATATATATATATATATATATATATATATATAAAGAGAGATATAGTTGAAGAAAGTGAATTGTTCTTTGTCAGTTGAAAGAATTACATTTGTTTTGAAATATAGTTTTAAGGCAAGTGACTTGAAAAGAAAAACTTGTACAAGTTTAAAATCCACAAGTGTGACAAGATTACATTTTTTAATCATTATTTTGACACACACAACACAAAATATCCATTCCCATACACTTATAATGTTCATGTTAATGAGCCTTCATTTGTAGTGTGCTTTAGAAGGGCAAAGAACTTGCATAATTTCCAACAATTTTAAAATCTCTGCTTGCTCAGGTGTGGAATTCTGAATAATTATGATACACAGCTCTATTCTTGTGATCTCAGACTTTATGCCTTTCACATTTCATTTAGGTCAATGCACAGTCTGTATATTTGATTGTGATATGTAGTGATTAGTATTTGGGCTCATAGAAGTAGTTTAATTATCTGAATTGTGAAAAAAAAATCTCAAAAGTTTTAAATCTAAGTTGAAAATAAAAATGAAGTTATTGTGACATTTAAATCAGCAAAATCAATGAAAGGTGTGGATGTGTTACAGTTGAAGAAAATATTTTTTTCTTTAACAAGAAAATATCTCAATTTATTTTCTGTAATTTTTTGTTTCATAAATTATCATAAATGAAAAGTTTCCCTTTTCTGTTTTTATCACAAGTCGTGACCACAAAAAATGTTATTTCACTTGAAGGACTATTACATCCATCTTCAATATATATCCACTTGTTCTAGAAATGTCATAGATAACATATCAAATTAAAGTCAAGGAATTTAATCTAGTTAGTAATCTTGGACAATCCAGCTCATTACTAACTTTAGCATTTAATTTAGAATTTTTGGGAGTAAATTTCATCAGAGAAGTAGAGTTTTGATTTACACATATTCTTCAACAAAATTCAATATAAATTTTCTAACTGAATGTTTTCTTCACATTGTCCTCAGCCTATTCATGACTAGCTGGAAATGTGGTATCCACATTCCTTTCTGACCTTCACTCCATCACACTTTCATCTATACTCTTTAATTGTAAGCCATTTGGGATTAACAGATGGAAATTTTCCTATTCAAACATCATCATTTTTGCATATCTCAGTGGTGGGTAAGTCAAGGTCACAGTTAAATATTTAAGGTTTCAGTTTTCTTTTTAACTTTAAACATCATTTGAGATTATGGGATGAAACATGGTATATTCATGCACAATCAATAAAAGATAGTTCAGAAACCAGACTGACGGTCTTATCTTAAAGGTCAAGGTCAGTGCTCAATGTTTCAAGTTTTCCCAAACCCTTTTTCTGCTTAGTTTGACAAATTTACAGTTGTTCTGATTTTAAGGGATACAAATCATTATTTTAAGTTTTCTCTATAATTTCTGAGCTGATGAAAATTAAGGGATGACACTAAGTGTACTTTTTTATCATCATTAGAGGATGTGTTTTGAACTACATTGGTGGTGGCATCATAAGGTCAAATGTATTATACATATATTTTCCTTCACAGTTTCTTTGCTGCTGTATAATGTAAGAGCCATTTGAGATTGAGAGATTAAATATGGTACACATATATATCATCATCAGCAGCAGGTGTATCATATTACCACACTCAGGGTCCTGTTTTGAAAATCAAGATAATTGGCCAGTATTTTAACCTTTCCAAGATACTTTCCTTTCCATTCTATAACAATAAACCCATTTGAAATTAAGGGATGAACTTGCTATATTTGTTGTGTACCAAATTAAGGGCACTATCACATACCAATATTTTAGTTTTATTTCCACTCAGTAACTTTAATACATTTATATTTTGTCACCAGAGCATGTGTTGCATTCCAATATGGGGTCCTATCATCAAAGTCAAGGTCACTGGTATGCATTTCATGGTTGATTTTCAGCTGTTTGGGTTTCAGAAATAAATGATGGTAGACTTGCGTTTCTTTATTTCATGACATCTCATTTAATCACACTAAAGATTTTATCTTCATGGTCAAGTTCTATGATTTCTTCATCTTTTCTGCACTGTTACTCTAACGTCATTTGAAAAAACAATATCAAATATGGTTACTTTTCATTTCCTTTTTTGAACTCTACAGCTATCATGATGGTCACAGCCAGATTTCATCTTTGTGTTATGTTTGGTCACCTCATGACAGTCATAGTGGGGGAGGGGAATAATTCACTGATCTGTTCATAAGCCTTCCATCTTTACATTTAGTATCATATATGAAGAGCCTGTATATACAGATCAAGTGCATAAAATAAAGAAGCTGCTTGATGTGGCCACTCATGTCTTATAAGCATACATGTGGTTTTAGTTGATTTACACCTTCATACATTTTAATTTTACAGTCTATTTTTTGTTGCACTTTAGACTTGTTTTGTTGTGGACTTAAAAGTGGGTATTTATTGTAGACATAAGAATGGTTGCTTACTGTAGACTTTAGAGTGGTTTATTTCCAGAAATAAAAGACCCAAATCTATTGACATTTGCATTAGGAAGACTGACTTTCTTGAATAGTTATGATGTCCATATATTTCAGCTAATGTCTCTGCAGCATTTAATGAAAAGCCATTAATTATTAATGAATGTCTTCTTGTGGAACAAATTCATTGCAGATTGGTGCCTTATTTCCCATTCTTTTAACTGATAGTGAGATGTAATATTTTGCTTGAGTTGGCAAAAGGAATCCATACTTGTTGGAAGGCTCTCTGCATGTGGTAAACTGTTTGGGCTCTCTGCATGTACATCAGACTGAAAGCATAATGGTTTTTTGATCATGGTCTGAACTACATGTTTTGATGTGTCTCAACTTCCGAGGTTAAAATAATAGTGCCATCAGGCTAGTCTACTTATCTATTCACTTGCACTGTAAAAGTTTGGCAGGTAACAGTATTCTCCCCATATATATTTTGTATAATGGGGCCAATTATATAATTTGAGGAGGGTGAGCATAGAAATTAAATTTTGTAAAAATTCCACTCCACAGATAATGTCTGTCCAAAAAATTCTTGATCTGATCTGCCAAAAAACATCAGCTATAATTTTAGATCTAATAAATTAGTTGCCAAAATTACAAAATTGTATTATGCCAAGCTAAAAGGACATCCTTATTCAATCTAACCCCTAAAACTACTAAAGGGTCAATTCTTAAATGGTGGATAAGTATGGTGATGGAAGGATTTATCAGTGGATGGGTAGAGTCATACAGATGGATGAATTAATGCCAAAGCCTTAATATATCTGGTTATGTATATTTACTAACCAACAAATGATGAACATACTGTTAAATTCTGTTCTCTTTACTTGCAGGTGTTTTCTTTAGAAAGGTAAGCAACATCCAAGAAGTTCATCATGGAAATGCTAATAAGCACACAGTCTGGTACACTGATTAAAATCTTAAGTACTGGAAAATCAAGGGCAGTGTTCCTGATCTTCCAGCACATTCTGATTTAAGATTTTGTTAACTGATGTTTGAATTCACACTGTGCATTTCAGGCAAATATGTACAAATTATTATATGGATTATGGACTGTTGTATCAATTGTTGGTAATATTTGATGAGCTTATTGATTGGTCATTTAATCCCATATTTCTAATATAAATTTTATCAGATTTGGAATATGGGCTTCTATTATCAAGATCTTGGAAAATATTCAAAATCCACGAGATCTTTGAATATTACTGATTTGAGGTGATCTTTAGAGAGTTTTAGAGATTGTTGACACTTTAGAGACTATTTATCTGCTTTTTAAAAAATTGGGTAAATTATACAATACATGTATCATGAAGATGTAGCATGGACATATTTTCCAATGAGCAAGACCTATGCATATCAATGAAGTGATCTTGTATCTGATTAGCCCAGCGTGTTACCACACTATAGACTATTTGTTTTCATAGTTGGTATATAGTCTTACATATTATCAGAATCTGAGATAAATATTATCATAATCAAGAGCCATTCATATTGGTAAAGATGATTTTGCATCAGATTAGATCAGAATTATCAACACTCTAGCATCTTTATTTCTGATCAGATTTTGATCAGACATGCTAAATAATTTGATGCCATCAAGGTGTTCTAAAAGTTTGATTTTGAGCAAGATCTACAGATATGTATTAGGCAGTCTTGTATCTGACTGGCTGAACTTGTTACCAGTGTCTCCAAAATGAATTTTGATATGATTCTGCTCAAAATTTGTAAATAAGCTTATAGTCTTAGATGGTTTCAATAATCACTGAGATCTTTACATGCTACTGAGCTGATTTTTCATCTTTTGAACTGAGTGTTACCTCTCTGGAGACAACATTTTTCATCAGACGTCAAAAAGACTTGCTAACAGATACATCAATAAGATCTTGGATGACTAATCTCTGCCTATTAATTATGCCTATATCCAATTGGAGAGAAAATTTGATTAGACTATAGTAAAATAGGTAAAATCAAAATGATAAAAAAATGTTGAGAGATAGTTTACATACTTAAATTCAGGTTCACTTTTGTTCTTATAATACAATACAAACCCACTTAATAAAATTGTCAACAGTTATGTAAACCAGGTGAGCAATATCAGGTCAACTTGGGTTTTTTCTCAGAGATTATAATTTATCATAATTAAAGATTTTGAAGCCTATTGCTTTCAAAAATACATTAATTATAGGTATATTATATATTCATGCTATCCAGATCATGAAAGACACTTTACTGTTGCAATTTGTAATTATCACATCTTTATATTAAAGAACTACTGTATATACTTATAAGACGAGTCTAACTGCAGATTGCACAGACCCAAATCTGCCATTACATAATGTGCTGGCAGATCTGGGTCAATACAGTTTCTTAGGAGTAATTAATTGAAAAAAACGGCATGGACCATGATCTGCAGGTACATTATTCTATAGCAGATCAAGATCTTGGTTGTTAGCAGTTTGACTTGATTTATCAGCAATTATAGATGGTATTTTCATTGCTTTTTCTTATCATGCTTATGTTGACAAGAAACAGTTGATAAAAAAATGTGTACACATATATAACAAAACTTGAATTTTCCTCCACATGAGTTGCTGAAAATGGAGATACTCTTTTTGTTATGGTTGTGGAGATTATTATTGTTCATAGTAATTAAATGTCAATCACTTAGTTATGTCAGTTAAAGCCTAAATGTTATGTACAGCTTTGATAAGCAGGAGGTTATCTAATAACACTAGAACTAGATTTGCAGGGTGAACACCAAGTGTTTGCCCAAAAATCCAAATTCTTTTAACAGTTAGGAAACTAAATCTACATTAAAAAGGAAATCACTTTGGAAATTAGCTTAATTAACTAAAAATCTGAGGTATCTGAAATATTTGTCATATATGCATTTCTATCATTCATACATATACATGTATTTCCCTCATTGTCCATGTATTTCTATCATTCATTGTATATGTATTTTCATTCTCATTCATAGTACATGTATTTCTATCAATCATTTTATATGTATTTCTATCATTAATTGTCCCTGTATTTCTATCATTCATTATACATGTATTTCTGTCATTCATCATACATATATTTTTATAATTCATGATTCAAGTTTTTCTATTATTCATTGTACATGTATTTCTGTCATTCATCATTAATGTATTTCTATCAAGTATTTATATCATTCATAGTACTGGTATTTCTGCATTTATCAGACACATATTTCTATCATTCATCATGTATAATCCTACATTTATTTACATCATTCATCATGCATGTATTTCTATAATTATACATTTATATCATTCATCATGCATGTATTTCTATCATTCATTGTACCTGTATTTCTATCATTAGTCATACATTTATTTACATCATTCATTGTGCGTATATTTCTATCATTAATCATACATTTATTTATATCATTCATCCATCTTGTTTAATGTATTTTTAAGCAAATTTGAAAAGGAAAATTAAACACGAGATAAAAAGTTGACAACAGTGGTCAATTTTAGAAAAGAAAGTAAATTTTAATTACAAAAATGTTTATACTTTTGCATTCATTCATTCATGTATTTGCAACTCTGATAGAAAATCCTAATAATGTGGAAACATATGTACACAAAGTTGTACTTATGAGTTTGTATGTAAACATCATATGGGTCTGTCCTAATGCTGAATACCCTTGGTGTATTTTATTTTCATGAAACAGTTGCAATAGTTTTATTTACTTGGGCAACCAACTCAATGCAGTAAATGCAGAATGCCAGTGGTAGGAGTTAACTTACCTGGTACAAGCATATGAAGTGTTAATTTTCGTTAATAGTTATGGCATAGATGATTTGTCATGAAGCAGTCTTCTTCTCAATAGCAATTCTTCCTTTCTTTCGACTGTGTTTAATGGAATAGTTGTTACATCAGATGTGTCAGAATTTATCTTAAATCTCCATTAGTTCAGACACTTTCATGTAGCACAGTGCTGTCAGATTTTGTAAAGTTGGTTTCTGGTTATAGTCCTATTTTGATCCGAATTGACCTAAGATGTATGTTGTATATAGTAAACAATGAGAAGCATTTAAACATTTTATAGTCTTGTGTAATTATTCTTATTGCAGGAAGATAATGCATTAACATGGTTATCATGCAATTCCATATAGTCATTTTTAATATAGCATGGATTTAATGTATAACCACATGTTTCATTTATTTATCTCATATGGAAATATTTTAACTTCTTGACATCAGCATAGACTCACTTTAATGAAATGAAATAAACAGATCAGTTTCACATATCTATTATGTTTACTGAATATCATAACCAATGTTTGTTATATGCAAATTGAGCCAAACTTCTGAATAGTTTATTTTGAATCCAGCATAGCAGTATTTACTGTAGTACATGTGTATACAATTTGAAGAGAGCATTTGTTAAATCAAAATTGGATACTATACTGATATTTGTTTACCTTGGGATGTCAAATTTGCATGTTAGAGAAGGATCAAGTTCATTACAATACACATATTCATTGTGAATAAATATATCATTTGCACGTCTGGTTTTTTTGTCTCTTCACTAAATCCAAAACCCACTTGGTTTATCCTTATGACTGAGAGCCATGACTTATAATCTCTATATTTAAATAGTCTGGCTTTAAGAAATGTGTTCTAAATACTTTGACCTTAAGAGATATATTTTAAATACTCTGGCCTTAAAAAAATTATTTTAAACACCCTGGCCTAAAGAAATGTGTTTTAAATACTCTGGTTTAAGAAATATTTTTCAATACTACAACTTAGAGGAATGTGGTATACATCAGGAACATTTACCAGGACCATGGGAGTGGCTGCAGCCCACTTAAGATAATTGGCCAGCTAGAGACCCTAGGACTAGATCTGCTTCACCCAGCACATTTACCAGGAACAGGGAAGTCAGGGAAGTGGTTGCATCATAGAGTCTCTTAGACTAGATCTGTCTTGCTATTGGTGTGTAGTGACCATTCAGTGTCATCTACCCAACCTAGAGCAAGGTTCATCTACATGGGGATGAATTTCCTCAAAAATTGAGAATTTGTCTCTGTACCTCAGGACTGAATAGATAAGATCTTGTCCCTTTTGGAGGCACTGAGAGCCAAGACAACATTGTTGGCTCACATTTTTCTTTCTCTGCTGATGACCATGAACTATTCCACAGACCTGGTTACCCTAGCAAACTGCATTTGTGACTTCTCTATCTTCTCCTTCTGGCAAAATGGAAGCCACACAGGGACTCTCAGAATTTTCAGATATCTCTTGGCCTTGATTTCCACCATATGATTTGGTGGATAGATTGGCACTGGTTTCTGTCCAAAGTCCCTATGCACTCACTCCCCCAACTCTATTCCTGTCTGTTTACAGACACATTAGATTTAGGACAGGACACTCATCCTGAGCGAGAAGGACTGATTCTTCTGGGTTTATGGTCCCAGGAAGAATCTATCCTCCATGTTGACAATCTAGAAATATTCTTAGCCCTTCAAGGGTGTGTTGACAAAATAAAAGGCTGCTGTATGATGGTCTCTTTTGACTTAAGGTCAATGGTTGTGTACTTCAGTAGACAAGGATGCACACATGTTCCTTCACTCTGCATGTTAGTTTGGAACCTCATTTATTGGGAAACCTTTGGATCACCCTCCAAGCTTCCCACATTTCTGGCAAAAGTGGAAGTAGTCCTCATATAATGGTTGCTATACCAATCTTTAGTGGATTCCCTACTCCACCTTTGGGGAACCCCACTGGTGGACTTGTTTGATACAAGGGTAAACATCAAGCTTTTTTTTTATATTTACCCAATCTCCAAACCAAGGGCTTGGACAATGAATGCTTTCAGCCTGAAATGGGATTACTTATGCCTTCCCAACCATCCAGATAATCTCAATTGTACTTCACAAAGTAAGGAAAAAAACTGCTCAGCTCATTTTGATAGCCCCAGCAGTCATGTTCATCGATCTTCTGGGTCTTCTAGTTTACCACCTATTGGTGGTAGGGGCATAGGGGCCCTCTCCTATACAATAGTCCACAGATTCTACACCTTCATGGTTTGCACATCTCAAAAGACTTCTCCACAAAGACAGGTTTTCAAGCACAGTCAAGTGCTTTTTTCAGTTCAGGAGATGATCTACATCTAAGGTCTATGATGCCAAGTAGAGAATCTTTTCAGATTGTTGCAGTAGGAAATGTGGCATTCAATGGCTGATTCCCTTCTCTTCCTTTTAAAAGAAAAGCAATCCTCAGCTTCTACTATTAAGGACTTTATGGCAGCCCTCTTCAAAACTCAAATTTTCAAAAGGCATGTCCATTAACGCTAAATCTTAGATAGCAGACATGATCAGGTATTTCAAGTTACAAATACTGGTGTCTAGCTTGCTAATGCCAAGATGGAATCTCTCTTATGTCCAGCAGTCTAACTAAAACCTCCAATAAGCCTTCAAGAACCTTACCCTCAAGACTGTTTTCTTACTCTCCTTAGCATTTGCAGAATGCAGCAAGTTTCATGCCCTGTCCATAAAACAAAGCTGTACAAGGTTCAATGGAGAGTCGGGTTTTGTAGCAAAAAATTGTTTCCATTGATTGCTCCACTGCTGATTGGGATCTCCAGTTTCAGCTGTAACTATGCAAGGGATTATCAAGATAGGTTTTTATGTTTAGTTAGGGTTTTAGTTTTATTTGCTAGCTTCCACAGATAGATGAAAGAGTAGGAAGCATCAGTTCCTTTTGATTAAGGGTTTGGCTGATATTTCAGCTTACACCATTTGTGAGGTGGATTGTAATCACTATCAAAACAGCTTATTAGACCATTAACATGATGTAACTTTCATTCACAAAAATTTAAGCCCATGAGGTTTGAGCCATTGCAACCTAATTATGTGTCTATGTAACTCTTTTGTCTCTGGAGAAAGCAGCATTTAAACCATCTCATACTATTTTCTCATTTTACTTTGCTCACTGGCTTCGACAGTGACCTAAGCAATAGCATATTTCCTATTGATCCATTTCTCATAGCTGAATAATGAATAAATGACCATTGCAGATGCCATCATCTTTTTGGCAGTGAGGGCACATTTTCATTGTGTTTTATTTTGCCAGCTGTGGGATCATCAGGCTTTCACCAAACTGACAAATTCAACTGTGGAAAAGCAACAGGTTATTTATTAGTGATACTAAACTGTGGGTGGTTAAATCATATTTTAATGATGTGGTACTTACCTGTTGATATTGCTAAATTATTCCTCCCACTATGTCCTAATATCCCTCTATTTAGGCTACATCCTGGAAAATAATGAAGGAGAGTGCACATGGAAATAGTATCTATAAGTTAAACTAAGGGCATTCCGGGATTTCAGAGCCTTTCAGTCATCCTGTGGGAGGATGAATTCTCATCATATGGTTGGGGTAATCAGGAAAAGATTCAGCTACATAAAGACATGTAGAGATTACATCATTAAAATTATTTTTACCCACCAACCTTGCCCTAAGCCATATTTTAAGCAATGCTTTTTATATTGGATTATCAAAATCCATAATGCCTTGTTTCTTAGCCCTTCCAGCTTAGTACCTTAGCAGATCATTATAGGTCCATTGTACCTGGCAGTTTCTCCTGTGTAAGGTTACCAATATTTTCCAACAAAGTATAATCAGAGGTAAAATCAGCACATAAATTACAAATATGGATACTGAAAGAAAGCTCTTTGTGTGTTTTTTCTGGTTTTGCATATTGGGTGATATCTTTGAAAAATCCAAAGAATTTATTGAAATCCAAACAACATATAAAATCAATAGTGAATATGAAAGCATGCTACCAATAGGACTGATGATGAGATTATGCCATTCAGAACTACATGTAACCTGGCATGGTAAAATATGCCTCAGATCTATGTTGGTGCTATAAATGAAAAAAAAAAAATGTTTTTTTACCAGAAATTTATTCCAAAATAAAAGAAACCCAATCTATTTTGGACCATCTTGGCTATTTCTACAGTTTTGGATTGATGGAGAAGTTACGAATGAAAAGAAGAGGTTTGATCATTCTTAACTTCTCAGTGAAAACTTTGTTTCATAAATAGCTTAAGTGAGTTGAATGGCAGCTATCAACATGTAACATTCAAGGTATGATCCTTAGGATTGACATTCAAATTGCAAATAGACATAATATGGTACTGGTCTAACTGTTAAATTAAAATAAACAATTATGAAATTTTAATAAACGTAGGATGCACATGATTTACTGAACAAGATGTTCCTATTAAATGAGTTTGCTATAATACACAGTGCATTTCTCGCAAAAGTATGCATAATCTGCTGTCTTTGATAAATTCAGCACACACAGAAGAAAGCCAAAGAATTGGGGCTTGTAGGTTGGGTCAAGAATACAGCGAGCGGTACTGTTGTAGGGCAAGTACAGGGGCTTCCAGACAAAGTTTCAGTTATGTAAGTATCATTACATCATGAAATATGTTGACCAGTGAAACAATGGAGATATTATATCTTGCTGAAAATGTTAATATAATTAATAGAATACTGTACAAAAATTTGCGTCTATAATACATGTTTTTGTTTTGGTGCTGTAGATTAGTTGACTCAGCATAGTTTCTGTTTTTGTTTTTTCTATAGATTGTTTGACTTACTGGAAATAGTATGGAGTACAGACCTATTAATAACATCATTAAAGAGTTTAAATTGATAAAGTATCGGTGAAAACAGGAGTACAGTCATCAGAACATATGTTACCAACATTGACTTTTGAGCTTTGGACTTGACTATTGTAAGATTAGATGTGGAGTACCTTGGTAAAGTTTCACGAAAATAAAGAACTTGGTCATAAAGTGTAAGTCTGGATAAGGTCACCTTTATATCTTGATGTTGAGGGGTATGACTGAATATATTAGACATTATTAAGTCAAGATATTCATCCAGCTAAAGTTTCAATGAAATATTTTAGAATGGATAGAAAGCACTGATATTTTCCATTGCTGTGACACTGAGACTAGGAGCAAGACTATAATATGGGACACACCATCTAGTTATAAAACATGACTGGTTAGCATTTCATTAAATTGTCCTGTTCAAAAGGTATACTCTAGACAAGGATACAAGTAGCATAATTACATTTTCTCTTGCTGAGACCTTGAATCAGTACATGTCAATGCTATGCATTACACCATCTTTGGTGTTTCAAAAGTTATCTGGATGCAGGGGACATTGCTATGGTACCTGACACACCATTAATACATCATATATAAATGGGCAAAGACTATTAAAACATCTATACTGTTTCAAATATTTTGTTGTGGACAAGGATATGTCACATAATTGAATTTTTATTTGCCTTGACCTTGAGTCAAGGTGTATGTCTGTGGTATGCAACCCATCATCTAGTCAAGACATGTACCTGTAACTGTCTTAAATTTCATTAAATTTTTTCCATGGTTCAAAAGTTTTTAAACCATAAATAAAGATACTATTCTTAAAGAGCTCCATGTTCCCATACTTTGTTGCAGTGGGAATGGTTATATAGGATCAGGTCATGCTATATGCTTGGGTAAATTTCATGAATATCTCTTCAACTGTTTCAGAATTAAGGGCTGGACAAGAAAATGTAAATAGACTGACATCATTTCATAATATTTCTAGCTTTTCATAATGTATTATGTCATCCCAGTATTACTAAATTTTCAATCATATTTCTTCACCAGGAAAAATTGGTTACAGAAAGTAGGGAGTCCGAAATCTAAGATAGAGAGATGTGTATTCCCCAAGGAAGAAACTGTAGAGAAAATGACACACAAAAGTTTTAAAGTTGTGGAATGATTTTATTTTTCTCTCTATCCAGCTGTCACCAAAATTCACCAGACCACAGACACTTCATTTGTAATATTACATTCTTCATGTAGCAGTTAAATCAAGTTCAATTACCTTGTTTGAATCATTATGTACATTATCTAGTATGCATTGTTTTTTTTGAATTAGTGTTATTTGTATTGTTATTACATTCTTCATGTATCAGTTAAATCAAGTTCTGTTCAATTACGTGTACCTTGTTTAAATCATTATGTACTTTTCAAACATTTATAATTGTTTAACTCAATTTCAATCGCTTATGCTCAATTCCAATGTACATTATCTTGTATGCATTGTTTTTTTTGAATTAGTGTTATAGTTTTTAAAGTGTTTTGGACTTTTTTATATTCATTAAAACACTTGAAATGCTGACACCAAAGGTGTAATCATTTTCTTGACCAAGTCCTCATATTAAAAACCTAAAAAGATAACACTTTAAAGGTTGTTCAGATTCTTATCACATTTTTATTGTAATATGTGTTGAATCTCAGAAGATATTGTGTCTAATTACCATTTTTCACCAATTGATTTTTGACTGCTTTGCCTAATCTGTTTTTGTCAGAGATTACAGTAGAGTCTTGTCAATCAAATATCTACTCAGTTTCTGTTTTGAAGATGAGGTGAAAATGTGAATTTTTAATGAATTTCAACATATATTTTTCACTATATGCTTTAAATATGCCAGTGGTTATGAGGTATTTGACAGTGTTGGCATCAAGACCATTGATGTAATATAAATGCTATGGATTTTTTAAAATCAAATTTGCCAACTTCTGAAAATAAATTAATTTTTTTTTTAATACAACTTATCACTAACTTTGCTAGTTAAGATGCCATTTGATAGACAGGATCTGAGACAGACAGCCTAACTATTTATTCATGTCTTGCAAGAATAGTATACTGTGCATTATGTTTTAGTAAATTAGCAAATTTCTTTGCCTGATGCTGTACCTGTATATCAGCATTGTGAGAGTGTGATGTATATATGCTTCCTTCTGTTTAATTGTTATAAGCTTGCATATATGTATGGAAGAGCTTACATTAAAATTTCCAACAAATCAGGGTCTGTGCTGTTTGTTCTAAAGCAAAAAGAGAACAGCAGTATACAGTGTGACATGTAAATTGTTCCACAGGATACCTTATCTTTTGGGTTCTTAGTATGGTGGTGGTGGTGTTTATGATTTTTAAGGTAGCTTTAACAATTTTTCAGTCATATCGCTACAATGTCTGCAGTGTGGCAGTTTATAGTGATGTCTAGCACTGGGGCATTATGCCGCAGACATGTAGCATGATGTCCTACCCAGTCACATTATCGTGACACCAGGCCGACCAGCATCAAGTGAGGCAGTTGTTAATACCATTTTTGTAAGTCTTTGGTACGACTTGACCAGGGATCAAACGCACAACCTCCCGCATCTGAGGTGGACGCTCTAACCACTAGGCCACTGGAGCAGTTGGTTTTCAGTATGGATAGAAAAAGGACTTTTTGAGTACATTAGAGAGGACCTTTTCCATTTTACATATTACACCAATTAAATGACAGGGTATCCTGTGATTTTATGATGTGACTGATATGACAGTTTATTGTCCTTGGTGATTTTGTCAATTTTAACATTTATTTGTGCCATCATCAATAATCTCCAGGATATGTAGAACTTGTTCCTCTCTTTCGTCAAGTTTTACACTGTGAGGATCAATACTTTGTATCTATTACTTTATTGACTTTTGTATCTGATGTTAATACAAATTTGCTAAATATATGCTTTATTTTCATGTTACAACTATGATATACTTAAAAATTATTTGAAAGCTATCCTTATGGAATGTTGTTGGATTTAGGGGTTAAAACATTTGAAATATTTATTATGTAACTTCATGAAAGTTACTATGATTTATACATGATTTTACTGGAAAATTCCTTTACATACAACAACCAGGAATGCACAGATTTCAACTACTGTAAATATGAAATCCCAAGCATGCTATAGCCAGTTACATTAAAATTTAATCTTAAATCATGGACTACTGTGGTAGTCAAAATCACTCATAATAATGGCTATTTGATTTTCCTTTGTGATATAGCATTAAATAATTTCTTCACACATTGAAGATAGTTGCAGTAGTGCTAAACAAAGTCATAATTTCTCTAATCCTTTGGTGTTTTTTAATAAGTTTTTGTTAGGATTATTTATATGTGAAACAATTTGCTTGATGATATGTTATCCCACTCTATGTATCAGATTAACAGATTGCATGGCTGAGTGGTCTAAAGCTCTTACCTTCACTAATCACTGCCTTCTCACTTCTTTCCATGATTGTTCAACTCTCAGTCTCTGCCAATGTAGGTATGTGAGAAAGTATCTTCCAATAGGTTGGTATTTCTTTCTGGGATTTTCCCTGGATTCTATGGCCATCATTTGTACTGGCCATTATGTATAGACTGTCTTGCTCTGAGAAATGGCATTAAACCTCACCAAAAACAACAGTATAAACTGTCAACAATGGAGGGCAAGCCAATGCAAGAGAAAGCCCACACATCATGTAGTGAAAAAAAAGAAAAATGTAACTGATATTTGAAGTTCAAAAACCTTCATCATAAACTGTACTATTTGTCACCCTTCATTGTTCTCATTTTATACAATAACAATAAGTTTCCTCTAGCATTTGTTTACTAATCATTGTTGACAATTTAAAGTGATTGGGTAGGCAGGGCATCTTGACCTCTACATGTTTTAATGTGTATTGCTGTAGTTTGGTACATATACCAATCCAGTTTTCTGAAGGAAATAAAATTGGCAAATTAAAATTGATAACTTCAAACCTTGAAAAATCAGAACTAAAGTAAATTCATTAAAGTTTCACTTAGAGGTATGATTTGTAACAGATAATAGCAAACATAAAAGTCATTGTTGATAATTTTCTGCACAATAATATATTGTCACTAGTTCACCACTAATTATAAATAAATATTAATACAAATACTTATCTATATCATACACTTAGTATCTACAAAAGCAAGCTCCAATACAAATTGGTGCCATCTTTAGAACTCATTCATAAAGATGGCACCAATTTGTATTGGAGTTTCCATGGTGAAAACCATCTGCTAAAAGCATACTTCTAACTAATTGAAATTCATTTACCTGCTCAAAATATCCAGGCTCATGTGTTGTTATGGCTTTTAGTTATTATTTAATTTTTGGTTAAGTAGTTTTCCAGAAAACTGGGAGGATATAGCTATTTTAAATGTAGGAATAGACTTAGCTGCAAAAAGAACTTGTTCCCACTTCTCTTCCATTTTTGGACATAGTTATGTCCCTTGTTGAGTAAATTCTTAACTTTGCATGGAAACTTGGAACATTGCTTAGTCAACACAACTCATGAACCATTCAGCATATCATAATAGAATTTCATAAGATATAGATGCACCTATTATGGGTTTTGTTTGCCTTCACCATTTTTTTTAATATAGTTATGGCCCTTGTCAATGAACTACATTTCTTTACAGGTGATGTTACTTGTAATCAGCATAGCTGAAGAACCATTCATTTTGATGTAGTTTAATTTAATCATTTGTCCAAGACCTAGATGAATGGGTTTTGTCTCATCTACTCTAATTTGGGCCAGATTATGGCCAATGTCTATCAACTAAAATATCTTTACATGGAATGTTGCTTGTAGTTATGAGACCTTGATGGGGATGGATTTGACATATTCTTTGTCATTTTATAATGCCAGTCATAACTGACCTTTTATTTTTCAACACAAGTACCTCTGTTTGGGCCATTGTAGTGAGTAGAGCCATTTGCAATGCACTTATAGCTCATAGATCCAGTTATTGAAATTGTAACTAAATTTCTTGAGTCATTTTTGAGGAAATATCATTGAACTATTCATTTTACAGTGATGATGTAAACATTTTCATATCTATAGACTATTTATAAAATAAACCATGTATTGACATCAAAATTTATTTTGTAGCTAATATTGTTTTCTTTAGTACACATGTATGTGTATAGCTTTGTTTCAAATTCTCAATAAATTCAAATATCTGTATTTCTCCTTCCTTCCATTTGTCCATCCATCAATCTGTTAGTGCATTCTTGTATGGATGAAACAAATAATTCCCTTCTTAAAGTGGTTGGAGTACAATTAACCTTGTTTGAGTTTTTTTTTCATTTCTTTTCACTGGCTCTGACTGTTATGTGCTTTTCTTAAGTATCTCATAAGTTTTACAAGCAAAAGTAACAATGATCTCATATATGGTTCAAAGTAGTAAATAGTATTGCTTTGTGATAATAAAAAGTGAAAATATGTCTTCTTTTGTCAAACATACTGAAAGCAATCAAAACTTACAAGCTAGGATTTCTTTATAGACCTGCTGAAAGGTATGGGTGCCCATTATACATTTGTTTTCATATTCAAGAGATGTAAAAGGTAAAATTAAAAATATAAATAGAGATAAAATGATAAATATAATTATACTCAATAAGATATATTACTTGAACATATTCATTTTATGCCTGCGAATGGACTCTTTTCTCACGTGGAATTCCAATTTTCATATAAGACCTAGCCGAAAAATAAACAAACTGGAAAATGTTTCCTGTTTCAGCTACAACTAATATATCAACTAAGGTTCCTTTACATACAGGAGCATGTGCTTCTTCTGGAACAACCATCAGGAATTTTGTTTGTTTTTCAATCCAATGACATACAGTTATGAGAAGAAATCATTGTTATGCATCAACAATTGTATACTATTTTGGACAAAGCAGGCATATTATTTACATCTCGTTGTTTTCCATACAGTTTCTTGTAAATGCTTTTTTAACTGTTCATAAATCTATGGTCAAAATGTGGCATGTGTCTTTCTTACAGGGTTTAAATAATCAATAGATTTTGCAAACTATAGGTGACCACAGGCCCCTTGGATCCCAACTGCAGTGCTAAAATTACAAACACACAAATGTTCTTTCTTCTCCACTGATTCTTCTTTTCATTTTGCCTAGAACTGTACTAGTATGATTGTTAAATTACTAAAGGTACTTGTTTACTTGTTGTTCATGATTTACCCAGGGTCTGGGGGTCTAGAAAGGGTGTGAAAGGGGTAAACATAGTAAAGAAACAATACATGGCCAATAAGTGTCAACATGGATGTCATGTGAAAGGTAGTATTTTTATACATGAATGGAATAATTAAACATTTCACAGATTCATACAACCCAAGATAGTCATACAACCCAAGGTGGTCACATGGTTTAAAAAAAGAAAACAAAAAAAAAGGATGCCATGTTGACATTGCATTAAAATATAGGCCTGTTTTGTCTAGGGTCTTGTTTTCAAATGGCTTTGCAGTGGAATATAGGTTGGCTGTAAGTTTTCCAAATCAAATCATATTCCCATCCCCAGCCCTTCTCACTCACTCAATCACTCACACACACACACACACACACCCTCCTCTACACAGGGTTTAAATATATATATATATATATATATATATATATATATATATATATATATATATATATATATATATATATATATATATATATATAGATATATATATATATATATATATATATAAATATATATATATATATATATATATATATATTTATATTATAATAATAATAATGAGGACTTTGTATAGTGCCTAATTTTTAAAGCTCTAAGCGCTTTACAACATTAGGCAACACCTGAAACATAAAACACATATATAATGATATGATTACATAAAAACAAACACCATGAAATTATAAAACATAAAACGTGCTGAAAATAGTTAAGGTAGGAAACATTGTTAGGTCTTTAAGTTTGTTCTTCCAGTCAAAATAAATGAGTTTTGAGAGTGCTCTTGAATGAGATCACTGTGTCTTTGTGTCTAAGTTCAGTGAGCAATTCGTTCCATGTTGCTGGGCCCTGGTATGCAAAAGAACTTTGTCCATATGACTTCGTTTTAATAGTGGGAATAATGAGTGTACGATTATCAAAAGAGCATTGTAAGTATCTTGCTGGTATGTACAAATGGGTGAGGTTGGATAGGTATGTTGGGCTGGAGCTTGTCAGTGAAACATAGCACAGAGAAAAAATTTTGTGTTTGATTCTGGATCAAATGGATAGCCAGTGTAGCATACAGAGCATGGGGAGGTGTGCTCTGATGTGATGATGATGTGATAATGATTTTTAATGTAGCTAAGGATTTTCAGTCATATCCCTACAATGTCTGCAGTGTGGCAGTTTATAGTAATGTCTAGCACTGGGGCATCATGCTGCAGACATGTAGCATGATGTCCCACCCAGTCACATTATCCTGACACCAGGCCGACCAGTCCTAACACTAGCCTCTTAATGCTGAGTGTCAAGCAAGGCAGCTGTTAGTACTATTTTTGTAAATCTTTGGTATGACTCGACTGGGGGATCGAACTCACAATAGTCCAATCTTGAAAGTACTAAAGAACACACGAGTGTTTTAGTGGTATCAACTGAAAGGTATTTGCGAATGGAGCTGATGCATCTTAGCTCAAGATATGCAGCCTTGCATATGTTCATGGTGCATTGAGAGAGTACTGTCAAGAGTAACACCTAGGTTTTGTACTCACTGTTTGAACATAATGTTGGTGTTACTGATATTTATTGTTTGAAGTAAAGAATTTGAATGAGAAAGTCTTTGTGTTGTAATCAGAATGGCTTCAGTTTTATCATCATTCATCTGCAGCTTGTTACATGTCATCCATGATTTTGCATCAGAAATGCACCTTTCTACACCTTGAATGGTAGCATCAACTTCAGTTGGGTGGCTAGATTTGTATATTTGGATGTCATCAGCGTACAATTGGTGAGACACTGAATGATGATCTATGACACTTGAGACCAGCTGAGTGTGCAGAATGAAGAGAACAGGTCCAAGAACAGACCCATGTGGAACACCACAACATAGATCAACTGGCCAAAAGTGTATTCCATTTGCAGACATAATTTGTGACATTTTGACCAAGTGAGGACTGTAATGCATGCATGCGACATTTTGACCAAGTGAGGACTGTAATGCATGCATGCATACATGCATGCATACATACATACATACATACATACATACATACATACATACATACATACATACATACATACATACATACATACATAGTAGAGTTTTAATACAATATATTCAAGTGATGTTCCATTTTAATGAACCACAACAGCATATTCCTTACTGCAATATTCAAGAGGTGTTCTGAACACGAACAGCAGTCATGCCTAGCATATTTATGTCAGTGGATAAACAACAAATAGTACACAAATTTATATTTATATAATTTAAAAAAAAACAAACAAACCAAACAAACAAACAACATGAATAATTTCTTGGTCTATTAATGGAATGCCTTTACATTATTATGCGTATACCAGAATGCGGTATACTTGTCGGCCTAACTATTTCTGTACATTACAGTCCATTACTGTATATTACTGTGTTTGGAGAGACACGTGCAAACTGGCGGTAGAGCTATAAAAACGATAACAACACATGGCGACTGGGGAAAAGCTCGTGTCCGTTGACTATGAGGTTTTTGGAAAAGTTCAGGGTAGGTAAAGCTGATTAGATCTACAGGTAGACAATATTAATGATTTTAATTTTGTTTAACAGTGATTAGTATCTAAGCACCGTTAATTATACCGAGTAGTTCGTTCCGAATTATATCGATGTCGGTAGCTCAATGAATTTTCAAGTCAGCATCTTTAAATATTACTTAATTTTGCGCACGAATTGTTTCAAAACCGTTTGTATCGACAAACAGCTTAATAGTTTCACTTATTAAATGCTGAAACTGTGGGTTGCATATGTTAATTGTTCGAATTGCTGTAGAGAGGGTTCGATGTCAGAACGGGTCATGAGGGGGGGGGGTAATCTGAGGTATTTTTGTTACTCTGTATGATTATTTCCTTAAGATTATTGGGTTTTTTTTTGTTTTTTTTCCCATCAAGCTCGCGTCGAGTACCGGTGACTGTAGACCAACAAGTAGGTCTCTGCTTTTTTTATATCTGCTGTCAGATATATATATATATATATATATATATATATATATATATATATATATATATATATATATATATATATATATATATATAAAAGCAGAGACCTACTTGTTGTTGGTCTACTCTGGCTGTAACCGGGTTTTACAAAACACTGCCCAAGCCTGATCACAGGAGTCGGAAATTTTATCAATAAAGCACGACGAAATTTCTGACAACATGAAATCACCTTAACAGTATTATAAAATATTATAATACGAAATTTCGTCGTGCTTTATTGATAAAACTGCAGACTCTTGTGGCCTGATAAAGCCACAGGGGTTCGTTACAAGGAAACAATAGTGTTACAGGTTATACTCGACATTCTCTTTGTAACGAACCAATGTGGATAAAGCCACACCAAATACGACAGTCCTAGAAAGTCAGTATAAAAGAGTGAATTTATATTGTAAATGATATTGATGAATAAATTAACCAAACCGAAAGACCAGTTATCAACATAATTATTCCAAATTAAATGATCGAAAATTGAGAGACAAAGTTCTAATTCGGACACTGATAAAGTCCTAAAAGATAAGTCTGATAAAGACGTATTTGAAATGTTTGTTATTATTTCAGAAACTTATTTTGACTGATTATTGAAAGAAAATGCAATTTTTCAAGATATGTCGAAATGAATGATCATGAATGATCAATATTTTGTCCATGCCTCTAGATCATATGATCTGCCTATATTCCACAAAGTTTAACAAAAGCACACCAAGTCATACAAAGTCATATTAAAAAGGTGTGTTCATGCTACAATGTGTTAGATAAAGTTATCAAACAAACTAAAAGACATTAGGATTCAACATAATCCCTTCTAACTGACCATGAATTGGGAGATAGATTGTAAATTTGGATATTAGTGACGTCAAATATTTGAAATGTTAATTTTTTATTTTAAAATGTGTTGATTGGATAAACTATGGAAAGAAAAAGCTGTCTCTCTGTGTCCTATAGTTACCAAACATATGTGACAACCCCAACAAATCTGTTGATGTTTGACAAAGCATAAGAAAGCCTGACAAAGTTCTACAGTGGTAATAAAAATGTATACTATTGTTGTAGGGTGTGTTTCCTGCATAAATTATCAACAGAAAAATATATTTGCAGCATATATACTAATACAAGACTGGTAATTGGAAAAAATAATGTTCACATATTATCTTATAATATGTGTCTCCAATATATTATAAACAGAAATGGCTATTTTTGCACACACATTTTAAAATAATAATAAACATTTTAGTTACAATTTTGTGTCAGGCTTATGCAACAAATTCAGAATTTTTCAGATAAGTTGAGTAGGTTGTTTACATGCTAACTTCTGTTTCTTTTATAATGTGTACCACAAAGAATATATGTGATTCAATCCAATAATAATAATAGTAATAATAATAACTATAACATATTATTATTATTATTTGAAACGGGATGTGTGTATGTGGGAGTGTTAAACAAAAAAAGCCTCCTTAATTGATTTGGCTATCGTTAACTAGGGAATGACCTCCCATGGTGTTATGGCCGAGTGTTGACAGATAGATGGAACGTTAACAGATAGCTGAGCAAGCTATTGAAAAAAGAACAAGTTCCCTTTACCAATAAATGAAAATAAATTTAATCAATTAATACATAACCAAAATTTCACATTTTAATTCAGCAGATGTACTAGAAATGAATTTAATCATGTAATCCATAACCATAATTTCACTTTCAATCCAACAGATTTGCATTTGATAGAATTTAGTCGCAGTGATAAATTTACATCATATTACGAGTATTGAATACATGAGTGCAATTCCCACGCTTTGACAGCATCACCAGATGTCTCTTGTTTCAAGGTCTAATGCATGTGCTTTTTGGTTCCCTTCTGACTCTTGATTATTTTGACCTCTCGTAGATTCAGATTTCCCTTGTCTTGTTTCCACATCTAATGTGTGCCCTTGTGACTCCTGATTATTCCGACCTCTTTCTTTGCTTTCTCTCTCTCTCTCAGTGGAATCAAAAGCTGTTTCCTTAAATATGAGAGTATTATGAGAGCTAATTATGTTTGAACAATTATTTGTGTAGAGGTATAAAACTCGGTTCATATTCAGATTGGCGATTCACACTGCTCAAATTCTAACATGTGATTTTAACAAAAAACTTTCACAGATTTTGTGTTTCGGTAAGGAATTGTTACATTAGTACAAATGACCTTAGCTCAAAGTTCATTGCACTCAGAGTGGGGCAGTTGATTATGAATTATCATGTGCTTTCTCAGACAAATAGGGCCTCATATACCAGCATACATTACTACACATCTAATTTACATTTGGCTAATCAATTCCAGATCAATTATATATATATATATATATATATATATATATATATATATATATATATATATATATATATATATATATATATATATATATATATATACACACACAATAGACAATAAATGTTGCAAAGACTGGATATGTGGGTATAATTTGGTTCTATATTTAATGTTTATATATTTTGATTTGTATGCTAGAGTTAAATAAATGTCTCTATTTGACACATTTTGACTGCTAAGCCTAGGAAGATAGCCTGGGAATGTTTTCTCAAAGGTCTGTCAGTTTGATTTATATGCTTGGTTCAACTCCTTCCACAATATTGTCATATGAGCATGAGGTTTTCATTAAAATACTTATGATGTTTGCTTGGTACTAAATGATAATGGCGCCAATTTGACATTCAGTGTGGCTGCCGTGTTCACTGTCTTGAAAATCTTGCTTATAGCTATACCTAAATGGAAAGTCATACTTGCATGTTTGTTTTCTTACCAGAAGTCATTTTTAGTAAGTTCTAAACAAAATTGGTACAGCCGAGACATTCAATATGGCCACCAGTGACTGTCATGTGAATTTTATTTTTTAAGCTACATTAGAATAGATCATAAAAAAATAGGGTTTTCACAAAAACACTTTTAATGATATATATTTGTTCCTCAATAAAATTGGAGCTGGTCTAACTAGTAATATAGCAATTCACAGTAGAAATCTTGAAAATCTTGTTATTGCTACTTC
Organism: Potamilus streckersoni; assembly: GCA_016746295.1. Lineage (NCBI taxonomy): Eukaryota > Metazoa > Mollusca > Bivalvia > Unionida > Unionidae > Potamilus > Potamilus streckersoni. The sequence continues at coordinate 1,979,481 of JAEAOA010000513.1, read as the reverse complement.
TTCTGTATGGAATGTTTCCACCGGATGATTTGTTATGATGTCTAGTTGGTCTTAAATAGAAACAATGTGCTGATCCAATAAGACCAATACAATGGCCATCTTTAAAAATTTTATCGCAACTCATCTCAACATTAGGTTTTATCAGAAGATGTCTTGTTATTGCTTCTCCTTCTACATGATTGTCAAATATGATATAGTTTATATTACACTGTTATGTAGTGTAAGCTAACAATTTTTACTTTCTGCAGAATTTTATTTATGTAAGGTACCAGTATGCAGATGAAATCAAAATCAAAATGATAAAAAGCAGTCTATAATAAGATGATACTGTACAAGACAATAGAAAGTTTGAAATAGACTAAATATTATTCCATTATGACAGGATCAATTGACTCCATTCTATGGCCTAGTGGTTAGAAAATCTACCCGAGATGTAGGAGGTTGTGGGTTTGATTCCCAGCCAAGTCGTACTAAAGACTTATATAAATTTATATAAATGGTACTTTGCTGCCTCACTATATGTTTGCGGCATGATGCCCTAGTACATGACATCACTATAAACTGTCACACTGCAGACATAGTGATATCACTGAAAAATTGTTTAAGCTACATTCAAAATCCAAAACAGATGCACACATCTGTTAGATTGGTGTTAGTTTGGTAAGAGTTCCGCTTCATTCTGGGATTTAAAAGTTAAAAGAACTTTGAAGATTGCAAGAATTTGTATGAAAAACTTCTGCTCTTACAATAACTTTCAGTTTTGTGATGTAATGTTCCAGAATATCTTCTTTACAACTAGCAGATGGATTTCAATGAGACTAAAGTAAAAAGATCTGCATACAAATTATACACACATACAAATTATACACACATACAAATTACACATACAAATAAAAAAAAATTACACATACAAATTACACACATAAATTACACACATACAAATTATACATACAAATTACACACACATACAAATTAAACATACAAATAAAACAAATTACACAAATTACACACATACAAATTACACACATACAAATAAGACATACAGATAAAACAAATTACACATACAAATTATAGACACATACAAATTGCACACACTTACAAATTATACATACAATAAAAACGAATTACACATACAAATTACCCATACAAATTACACATACATACAAATTACACACACATACAAATTACATAATCAAATTAATGATCCAAGTGATTTTTCACAAGGGATTACTCTGGGCAGGAGAAATAAACAATACAAACAATAATCATTTCCTGTTAGAGTTATGATATTTCAAGAAATTGTTAAAGAGTTGTCTATTTTTTTTTTGTTGAAATAATTTTTTCCAACACTTTAATGATCATTGAAGGTAAATTTCAGTGAGTACCCAAATGAAGATAATATTTTTCTTTTGGTTTGAATGATCTCTGAGTTTATGCAATGGTTATCACTTTTATCTGCCTATTGAGAAAGTGTAGATTAGTTTATTGGATGTGTTGTGGGCCAGCACCAGTTGCCATCGAGAACCATTTGTAAGATGATTGCACATTTTTATTCACAAATTACATGGTGGCAAGTATTACACTATGATCCATATCTATTTGACTGGTCTTTTCTGGACTAATTTAATTCCACACCATCTACCATTACCAAACTTTCTAAATAGCTTGCATCAGGGGTAAGGAACAAGAGCAAAGTCACCATGACTGAATGGAGAAATTGGTTTTTGCATAGTATATGTGACATTAGTTTTGCATTACAGGCCTGGCAAGGAAAAGATCACAGTTGATTTTGGGGTCAAAGGTCAAGGCCAAGGTCAATAGCTGAAAGAAGAAAAATGGTTTCTGGAGTGTAAAGGTCAGTTGTCTTAGTCATGATGAACATAATAAGAAAATAATAACAATAGGTTTAGTTCAAGACTGCATACAGTTCATGGCCACTGAGGCCTGCTGGTAAATAATCTTTGGAATAACTATGCACTACTGGTGCCTTCATAAAGGACTCATAAATAATGGATGGATGTAAGATGTGCCTTTTGCTGAACTCTCATTTGATAAACTTGCTTTGCTTTTTTCTAATATCATATGTTGAACCTGACTTTCAGAACTTGACTGTTCATGTATAAATTAAGTTTCATATATAATGTGATGATTTTTAATGACCGATCATCTGTTTGTTGGCATGTGGTGTTGTCCCAAGATGGTTTTCATTACATCTGTATCTAAATTGTACCTTAGTTGTTCTAGCTAACCTTTAGTACCATTCTGCCTCTCAGCCTACAGGTCCGAATTGTAGAATACAGTAGTATTGCTGATACATGTTCTTAAATAAACACATTGAAATAGATGAGCTATAGTTAAGAAGATTTAAGAGCGGATGGATTGATTAATAGATGGATGGTAACTTGCTGATCTAATAATTCAAAGTAAGTCCATTTATAAAAATGGAAACAGATAGCTTGATTGATTGTAAAATTTTGGTATCACTGCATGTAATGTCAAGTTAGATTTTATGATTTTAATAACACTGCTGACTTCAGATTTTTTTTTCTTGCAGATGTGTTCTTCAGAAAGGTAAGCATTGTACACAAAGTTGATAGGAAAATTAAGCACATGCTATTCTGTCATACAGTTTTTGGTACAGTGGGGTTAAATTGATAATGAAGACATACAATCAAATACAGATACAATCAAATCTCTTTAGTGGCACTCAGATTTGCTTGATAACACAAACAACAGATTAGCAAGTGATGGCCAATGGTCACAATCTTGCCAACACATGATAAAGACTCTATAATGTCTTGTTGCTCCAGAATGCAAATGGCAGCCATATTGAAAATCATAGGGCTGATTGCCGAAGATGGAAAGTTGTATTGAGATGGGGTTTTTATCAAAAGACTTCTTATCATGTCTAGTTGGTTTTAAATAAAAAGTAGTGCTGATCTGGCATCAATTATGGCCACCATCTTGAAAATACTGTTATTAATACAGTACTCTTTATGTATGTAAGCTTAAATTTATATCAACATGAGATTTTCACTGGAGGACTTCTTGGTTTCGGTTAGTCCCAAATGAAAATGATGCTGATCTGACATAAAATGTGGTCACACTGGTGGTCATATTGAAATTGAAGATATTGTCACAACTCATTGTCTGGTAATATTCAGTTGGACCTTGATGAAAATTGTGTCAATCTTGAATCCAATATGGCCACCATTATAGCCTGCTTTGAAGTTTTGGTCATTCTACTACCTCTGAAATGCATTACCAGTTTGTCATTGGGTTTTCATTAAAAGAGTTCTTACAATGTCTACTTGGTTATAGATGAAAATGGTGCCAATCTTACAACCAGTCATTGGGTTTTCATTAAAAGAGTTCTTACAATGTCTACTTGGTTATAGATGAAAATGGTGCTAATCTTACAACCAGTCATTGGGTTTTCATTAAAAGAGTTCTTACAATGTCTACTTGGTTATAGATGAAAATGGTGCCAATCTTACAACCAGTCATTGGGTTTTCATTAAAAGAGTTCTTACAATGTCTACTTGGTTATAGATGAAAATGGTGCCAATCTTACAACCAGTCATTGGGTTTTCATTAAAAGAGTTCTTACAATGTCTACATGGTTATAGATGAAAATGGTGCCAATCTTACAACCAGTTTGGCTGATGTAGCGGTCATCTTTAAAATCTTACTATTGCTTAGAAATATTACAGATAATTTCAACACTTGGCAGTTGAAAGAATAAATGGTCTTCATCTAGGATTCCTGGAAATTTCTTTTGACTAGTGATGATAGTACCTTTGTGAGTCTGTTTTGTTTTGATACTAATTTGTGTTGATTTTATGGCTGCAGCAGAATTTGAAGTCCCAATGGTCAAGAATTGTTTTTTTGAAAGCAGTAAAATCTATTCTGTGGTCCACAAATTAATGTGCATGTAAATTCAATTGTTTGCAAATTTGTAATTGTTGTGCATGAAAATATGATTTTACATTATTTAGATTAGAGGCATAAAGGTACATAATGGTAAAACCTCATATTGTAGTGGCACTATGTTTTATTGGTTTACCAATTAACATGGGTATCAGACAGAAGAATTCTAGTTCTACTTAGTGTGGCATGTATCTGAGTTAGATTTACACCTTGAAAACAAAAGCCACTTTTTTAAAATAAGTCCATCATAAAATTAGCACTAACTTTTGCTCATTATTATGTACACTGGTAGCCTTTACTTTGTAGCATTTCATTTTCTGAAGTTTCTATCCACTCAACTTTAGAATTCCTTTGCATATAGGAAGAGAATAAGTTTTGTCTATAGACTATATGACTTGGTCAATCATTAAGCTTTCTCTCAGAATTATGTTGAATTTTCTAATTCCTGAAAATTAGTGACTATAGTGTTATTAATAAAATTTGTTAAATGCAGATGAGTCCTATACTTTCAGTACACTAAGAAGAAAGCAAGGAGTTTGGGGCTTGTGGGTTGGGTTGAAAATACTGACAGGGGCACAGTGGTTGGACAAGTGCAAGGTCCTGCAGAAAAAATTGCAGCAATGTAAGTACACTTATTCATTTATACAGCGTGGCCGTTACTGTTATTTAAGAAATATTTTAGTGATACAAAACATAATAGACCTTAGGTTGGATGATGTTTTTATGTCCAATTTAAAACTCGTGTATTTTATTATTATCTTATCTTCTTGTCAGTCTATTTGTTAATATTTTCATTTCAACACAACATTTTTTTTTGCCACATAGTTGTTATGGAAGGATAACCCAAAAGATAGCCAGCTGTTATTACATGGTTAGTAAGTATAAAAGACTTTTAATCAATTTAATAACTTTATTTTCTTTGAAACATCAGTAATTGATAGTATACAATGTATTTTAAAACATAACAAGATAATCCATGTGTCCCTTTATGGAAAATATCGTTATTACATAATTCCTGTGAGAGATGGTTTTTCATAGGATGATATGACACCTTGTAATAGGTGATCTATATGTCTGTCTTTTAATTAGCTGATGCACAGGAAACTTTTCTTTTAAACAATTGTTCTGTTAATTCAAAGTAAGAAATTACAAAAGACTTATTTGAATTCAGTTGAAATTGGCATTGGCACAATTCCAAATCAAGTTAAAGTTCAACTTATTTTTCAATAATGTAATAAAAGAATTTTAGACTATTTTTTTGGATGAATATGAAGTTTTCAGTCAGTGTGATGTTTTCTGATTCATAAAACTTGTATTCACATGAAGAAAGGCATATAAATATAGTGTTATACTTTATGACATCAGCCAAAGAAGAGTTGAATATGTAGAATCTATTCTAGAAATGAAACTTTAATTGGGAAATTAACCCCATGATATGATAAAAAGGACAATCCCCTTGTTACACATCCTAGTATAGACACTGATAGGACATCAGCTCAAGGCTGTGTGTGGGGTGGCATATTTTATTTGTAATTAGGCAATTCAGTTACCCCAATCAGATATGAAAGATGACATGTATAGTATTTTCATGTTAGAACTGCTTCTATGTTTCATCAGTATTACTCAGACTTGCACAAAGAAAAGAAGGATAATAAACAATCAGAGCTTAAGTAGAATGTGAGTGAAAAGTTTGTAACAAGAGTGAATTCTAACTTAATCATCTTAATCATTATTCCTTCAGTTAGTAGTGCTTAAGGTGAGTTTGTGTATTTATCTTATAGTTAGTGGACTATTATTTTTGATATGTCAGCATGTTAACTTATCACTTCAGGGGGATTGGATTGGTCCAAATAAGCCCAGAAAATTCTTGCATAGTATTCTCATTATTGATTGGCTGTGATCATGGGAAATTTCCTTGCCCAGCTTTCTGGAACTTTTCTTTAACATTATGATTAACATTTGGGAAAACTTTTTACTGATTGCCCAAGGGGCATTGCTAGATAAAAGATTACACACTTTACTCACAGACACCCAGACATAAATATATTTTGAAAAACAAAATTTTCAGTAATCTTGGAGAGAAGAAACAAAATCAAAACCCCCCATATCTCACTATATGCCTGTTAACATGTAGCATGTATTAATAGTAAGCAGTCCTTCTTAGAGCCCTTTTAAATCTATATCTTGGGGCATTTTATGCAGCTAATTGACACAGGGGCAGTTGATAGGTAACATAGGTAGAAACAACCACCATTTCAAATATTAGTTAATTGGCTGACAATAACTAAGGGGATATGTATAGTCCTTTAAAGATTGCTTTGAGTGAATCCTTTGTGCTAATTTGCATAGGCAAAGTTCACAACCCAATTCATTTTAAGTTAACATGTATAGGTAAATCAAAGAGATGAATGTTTCAGGCATATATGGTAAAGATATTTTGGATATTTGTGAGCAGTGGCAGAATTTCTTTAAAGGATTTTGCTCCATGTATAAATTGAGAAGTGTGATATTTTAGTAATTCAAATAGTATTTTTGTGTGATTAATTTTTGAAGCAAAATGTCAGATTGCATTTCCAGTGATTCAGATAGCAACATGCTATCACCAAAGCAAGCAAAGCCCAGAGCAACTAATTTTCAGAATTTCTCATTGATAGAGTTTGTGAAGCACAGTAGCAAGGGGGAGTAATGATCTCTTTATGCATACTGCAAACAACACATTGAGTCAGTGACACCTGTCAAAATAGCAGCATCATCAGTATGCATCATTGGAAAAACACCAGAATATATTTGACATGCTCATTGGATAGTTCCCTTTTTTTATAAATCACTGTCTTGTTAAAATACTCTTAGTTGACCAATACTTTTCAGGATGATTTTAACTATGAACTATATTCATTTAAAGATAATAAGAACATGCTAGAGTTTGCACAGTTGACTTGTGTTGATAAATATCAACAACCATACTGGACAGAGATGTTTATTTCTACTGTGTTACCTGTAAAACCGATATTAAACTTTAAAATATATTTCATCCGACTCCATACCTCCTAAAATGGTCAGACACAGTTGTGATGTATAGGTTGTTTTTTTCTGCAGAGATAAGCATATCTCATGGTCAGGATGCATTGGATAAAGTTCTGACAATGCCAAAACTATTGTCGGCAAGAACAACTCAGTTCTGACGTGGATTCCCTTAGAGAATCCAGTAGGAAAGTTTGGACAAAAGTATCACCCAGTCTCTGATGAGTACAAAGATGTACAGTATTAAATGACACTTTGATTACTTTCAAACCCCTTACTGAACTAATGAGAGCATCAAAGACTGCATCTAAATAAGCTTATATTTTGCCATTCAATAGATTTTAAAGATAGAAGCTTGGTGTTTTTTTATTATTTAATTTTAGTTTAGTAGTCATGTAAATGTTTGCACATGTTATATGTAGTAATGATATTTGACAAGTCTACCAGATTTTTTTCTATGTAAATGTATGCAATGCTTGAAAGAATTTTTTTTTATTTTATTCAGATTTGAAATTCTAGTCATTTACTAAAGGTTTGTGTGAAAAGACAGTTTTTAATTTATTGAAAGACCTCACCCATTATCAGTCATGTACACCTTGGGATCTGAAAACAGTTCTTGAGTCTTAAAACCAATCCCCACCCCCACCAACCCATCATTGTCTGGGAATATGGCAGGTATGCCCTATTTAGTTGGCCAATGGTGTCAATCTGACTTCAGATGTAAAAGCTATAATAAACTGAAATTTTGGCAATTATCTTAATGCTCTTATCAAAATTGGGTTTTTCATGAGTTTTCCATGATGTCTAGCTTGTACTAAATGAAAATGCTGCCAATCTTGCATTTTATATGGCTGCCACATTGGTTAATTTGAAAATCTTATCACTCAAGAAGTTTTCAACACTCAGCAGTTAAAATGAAGAAATGGTCTTGATTTCGTTTAAATCTGATTGTAGTGTCAGTTCCTTCTAGTGATTATTGCAAGAGACACTAGAATTTTGGGTTCTTATTAATTTCTGACATAAACACACACTCACACACACACACACACACACACACACACAGGAATGAATGAATAAATAGCATTTTCATACTGGTTAGAGAATTTTAATTCTGACAAACAAGTTAGAGAATTTTAATTTGTGTATGTATGCATACAAAATCAAAGAGAGAAGATTAGTAGTGAGAGTCCGTGCTTTAATGACATTCACTTTCTAGTCAATTTTTTTTCTTCTATATATTGGACTGATGAACTACAAGTAGTAATATCTTTAATACTGGTCCATAAAATATGATTGCATTATAAGTAGATTTATTGTTTTATTTACCTATAGGAAAGACTGGCTGCGGTTAGAAGGAAGCCCCGAATCAAAGATAGAAAAATGTGTGTTCACAAAAGAAGGAGCTATAGAGAAATTAACTCATGAGATCTTCAGAGTTGTAGAATGAATCAAGTTTTAGTTGATCCTCATGAAAATTTATACTATACGACCACTATAACAATTGTCATTTAACATATCTGGCACTATTTTAATTTATGTGCTGTTCAGATAACATCCTAGTTTAAATTTTGTTTGTTAATATCAACAAAGGTTCATATATTTGGTGGAGAGAGATGAGTCCTATATTGATAAATGTTTCTGTATTCATGTATTCATTAAAATCGTGAATTTCTGGGTCAAAGTCAATTTCTGACCAAATTATACCATGTCAAAATTAAGATTGTAGTGAATTTGTCTGTATGGTTATGCTGAGGCATGGTTAAGCTTGTGTCTAAACACTTAAATACAAAAAAATTAAACTGTACCAATGATTTTTTTTGTTTAAGTTCCTAAGAAAAAAAACCTTAAAGCTTTAGCTGTTTGTGCTGTCTTTATTTTTAAGCAGTAATTTACAAAATACATATACTGTACTGAGAAACATAAATTTAGATTGTTTGTAACAGGTTTATATTATTTTTTCTATTTCCTTTATAATATATACACCTACTATGTCTGTTGTATTATCCTACAATATATCCATCTGAATGGGGTAAGGAAGAAGTCTGCTTATTTTGGGGTCAAAAGGTCAAGGCAATAATAGCTAATAGAAGAACATGGATTTTGTACAGTAACATTAGTTCTACATCTTAGGCTTGGACCAAACTTTATAGATGGCTTGTGCTTGGGTAAAGAAGAAATCTATCAAGTTCACTATCTAAAGGTTGAAGGTCAACATCACTGTGACTTGAAGAAAAATTGTTTCCACACAAAAATGTTATTTTTGACCATACACCTGCACAAACTCTTGTGGATTACTTGCATATTAGGTAAGCAATAAACCTAATCATTTGGGATCACATATAAAAGGTCAGGGTCATAAGGTAATTAAGAAATCAATAGATTCATGAGTATAGTTCTCAGAGGTCACAAGTCATGGTAAGTTTGACAAAATGAAATGGTTTCTACTTAGTAACTTAGTAGACCATGTGTATTGTTGAAAGGTCCAGGTCATGTACAGACACAACTATACTCAACTAATTTCTACACTGAAGACTACTGAACATGGGTTGAGCATATAATGCATCTTTCACAGACCTTTTGTATTTGGTATGGTTGTGTTAATTTTCAGTTTTTATGAGGGTAGATGAAATAGCAAATCATGATATTGAAGGTGTGACGAATGTGTAGCTAAAAATACAATAGTCACATGTGATAACTGGCTTACATTGGCATAGTTTTCGCATGATTCATTTCCTTTTTTTGAGACATGTCCAAACCAGTAGTGTTGTTCACTGTGGTAAATAATTATGAAGAAAGTAGATGAAGTACAATTATCTTCACTAACAAAACATGTCGTTCTTCGTAGACACGACTTCTAGCACAAAAATTCCTTTTTTAAGGGAATAAAAGTTATGTGACTCTCTAAGACATTGAAATCGGCTATGACTGACTGAACTTTTTTTGCAGACAACTAAGCACGTAAACAAAGATAACACGCACACAGAGAACACGCGTAATTTTGCAATGTATCTGGACATTAGGAAAGCCTGACTAAGTATAAGCCAATCATTATCATAGCTGCTCCTGAATATTTACTTGAAATTAATTTACTATCATACACAGCTCATGCTTACATTAGTTACATTTAAACTTTTAGTAAACATGATGCTTATAACAAAAAGTTACACCCATGCCAACATCATATTGATATAGACAAAAAATACATTTAATGATATAAAAATTAAATAAAAAGATTTATACAGAATTCATTCCTCAACAAACTTAATTCAAACAGAGGGTTGTAACACTTATTTTGATCAGTGGTAGACATATTTATATTGTGAGAAAACTTATATGAAGGAGATAGGGTTAAAAAAAGCATTTTTCAGGGATGAAAAATTATCAAATCGTGTTTTAATCTGATTATTTCTGAATATAAACAAATAAATAGTTACAAAATATATTTTGTTCCTTATCACAACATTTCAATAATGATGTAAAACAAAAATAATAAAAAAAACAATACATTTTAATTATATAACATCATATTTGGGATTTGTTGTTAAAGCAAGTATACTAAAGGTAATTAATGATGATTTTCTTTTTGTTGATATTACTGGACCGATCTACACCAAATTTAAACAGTTGTTTCTTAACCACTACAAAATAACTGAAGAACAACAACAAAAACAAAAAAAACCCAAAACATTTGTTCTACCAAGATTTGACACAAATGAGATGAAAGAATCAGTTAATGGTTTTATCGACAATAATTTTAAAAAAAATATTTTAGTCATGGAGAAAAAAGCCCAGCCAGCAAAAATTCTCAAGCACAACAATGATCCATATGGTGGAGGTCGCCATATTTCACCTGGTATTGTAAGTATAACATTGATGATCACAGTCAACCTTGTATATGACGTTACTGATATCAGCTATCAAGTAAACCTTGAAGAATCCAGTCAGGCTTAGCAAGAATACATTTTATATACATTTACACCACAAGACCCACCAGGACATTTAATTATATCTGAGCCAATTAATTCTGATTATCTATGATGTCATCCTCCGCTATTATCAAGGATAGATTTTAAAATTACTGACCAGATCGGACAAATCTGTATGTATGATGATAGTGTCATTGAAAACACCAGGATGAGTATTTTGTAAAACAAAAAAAATGTCAAATAATTGTTGATGAATACGGCAGTTGATGCAGGAACAGTTAACGAGATCAGTGAGATAGAGATCAGATTCTGAATTATGCGCAATAAGTTTAACAAATATTCTGAAAATAACCAATAAAGGCTAATTTCACAGATTTTGATGGGTATATTACCCATAATTTTTCATATTATCAAACAATTTCATCAAATTGATGAGTATATTACCCAAATTAAATCAGATTATCAAATAATTTCAAGGATTTTATATTTCAGAATGTTTTTGTTATGATTTTATTTAAGCCTTGACTTTATCAAGGGGGTAATTTCATTGAATTGTCGGGTATATTACCTGTAATTTTATTATTATTAACCAATTTCATCAAATTGATGGGTATATTACCCAAATTAAATCAGATTATCAAACAATTTCACCAAATTGATGGGTATATTGCATAAATTGATTGATTTTCAGATTTAATGATTTTTTTATCATTATTTCATAATTATTTTTCAGAGTCAATATTTTATAATTGTTAATATTTTTGATCATTAACCAATTTCATCAAATTGATGAGTATATTATCCATAATTATGATCATTAACAAATTTCATCAAAATGATAGGTATTTTTTTTACTAGTCAGAAATGAATTATCCCCTTGATTTTTCATACTTTCACTTTGTTTTGTTGTCATTACTTTCAGTCACTATTGATATGGATCATTTCACATAATGACTATGTCATCGACATAATCTTTCTCAACTGTTTTACGTGAATATTCACAATCTGTCTTGTTTCATATTTGTGAGATAATTTTGATATAATTTTCTCAATCGCTTGTGCGAGTTAAACTAGTTCAAACTATGTATCTGTGACTTGCCAAGGATTGTAACATTACTTGTTGAATCAACTTTATGAATTGATAATCAGCTGGTAATGAATATTTATTTTCGACTCTCTTTTGTAATGATTCAAAGTCACTAATCTTTTCATTTTTAAGCTGATTAGATATTCGTGTACGTCATGTTGTAATTTTTCAATCACATAAATAATAGCATTAATATTTTCGAAATTCATTATATAATAAATGTTATATTTAAAAAAAATATTTCTGAATCAGTATAATATAATAATAATAATAATAATAAGAAATACAAAAAAAATTAAACAGTAACAATGATGATTGGTCACCATTCCATGGAGTCCCTTCATTGCTAGAAAAAGCCTTAACCACGAGGTCCTATTTTAGGGTCCTTCCATTCATGCCTTTCTTATGATGGTTATGGAACACTCTAGCTTCTTGCAAAGATCTTTCTTATGGCCCACGGGCACCACATGAGGCTTTTTCTTCTGGCAGCATTCTTTTTGAATGTCCCCGTGTGGGGTAACCTTCACAAGATTAAGAGCTCACATCACCCTACTGTTTATTTTTATAGGGCACACACATAAATTCAACTATAATCTTAGCTTTATGCACAACATACACAAAAACAGGGGCCTACTCTACGTTCAACAAATTTCAGCACCCATTAATCTATCTTGCGGAGTACAAAAGTGCACCCACCACATTGTAACGTGGTGGGTGTACTTACCTCTGAGCACGTAATGGACCCCCACTTATTATATAAAACTGGCGTTATGCCAGCCATCACCAATGTGTCAGATACAGGATTGGAACTCGAGACCTCGAGTATGAGAATACACATTTCAGAAATTATTATTAAGTTACCTAAACTGGATAAGCAGGCAACTTACATGCGACAAGTATACTGCTAAATGAATAACAAAAAATTATTGTAAATTGCAACGTAGATTAAAGTTCTCCAAATACACTTTATAAAATACCTGCATTTAATAATCTCATATATTTACTATTAAGAATTCGCCAATTTACTGTAAACAACAAAATCGCTAGCTATTGAGCGTCGGACAAACAAAATAATTAAGTGTATACATGCAGATCTCTTATATACATATTCACCTGGAAGATTTAAAAATAACTTACACACAAGTGGACGTGACTTAATGTTTTTACTGAATTTGTGGGTGAAAGTCAAAAGATATATATATCCTCTGTTACAAATTACACTGCTCCACCGACCGCTAATTGTCACACAGGCAACAATTAAATTACTGATATAACTGTTATAATGACAGAATAAAAATAAACACTGTAGACAAGTAATATTCAACAAGTGGGATAACTGCTTAATTACTCAACCAGAAAAAGCTTTGCTTGACATAGTTATCTTGCTTCATCAACTACAATAAAATTAAAAAATAGTTCCTTGTTTTTTGAAGTGGTAGCGTACTTGAATATCATTTGCTGAACATACTTATTTGAATATGCCGAGTTGTGTATTTTATCTACGACATGAATTGAATGTGACAATATAAAAACATTTCCAGTTGCATTCATTGATTGAAATATTTCTTAGCCAGTCTCCATGTTCACTTATTTAACAACTCTTGCATATCGTAGACTGTCATTATTTCCGAATTTACAATTCTGAGTTTGTGTAACAGCTCAAAAATTATGTAAGGAATTATCTTTTATATCTGAAATAATATGATCGATCACTTGACCATTTTAATTTTTCCATGAAAACGTTCATAGGCAAATCTATGTAGTAATTTTTTATTCCCCTTAGTATTAAATCGGAGATAACCAGCATTAGTAACAGCACCGACTTGTTTTTTTAATTGATAGTTCAACATTATACCGTCAAGAAATGCTTCATAATTCTTTATCATGGCATGCATCACAAATTCATTTTACTCCATTTATATTATTTGTCTAAATTATTATTTGAAAATCTGGCAAGAGAGTCTTCAGCATTATTTTTTATGGGAGATCATTGGTATTTTTTTATATTGTTTTAACTGTATTTTTTACTACCACATTGCACACAAAACTGAATTTCTCCTCTTACCCCAACATTATACCAAAAACATGGTATTGGTCCTAGACTTCCTCTGCGAATGCTTTGCAAAAGATATCCACAGAATTCATTTACACAAGTCTTGTTACACGGAAGTCAAAAACCGATCATGAGTCATGAGCCACTTTTATTTATTCCTTGCTTCTATATAATTAATATATATATATATATATATATATATATATATATATATATATATATATATATATATATATATATATATATATATATATGTATGTCTTAATTATCATATGGAGGAGTTTGAGAAATCAGCAATTCTGGAGCCAGATTTGATCTTAACCTAAATTTAGTTTTTCAATGCAAGATATGGCTTTAATCTAGCTGATCATATCTGTGAAGCCAAGATGGAGTTTTGCGACAATGATGTGGTTCATGTGTGGTCAATGTTCATAATCATGAATGTTGTTGATACTAGAATGAATAAAGAATGAGCAGCAAAGATTATTAACTATCTAGACAAAGATATTTTATTCTAATAAAATTTAATGTAGAGACAGATGACACTTGAATTATCTGTGACAAACGTGACCCTGTCCGACTTCACACTGGAAATAATAGTCATGTTAAATAAAAATTATAAACCAAAAATGTTGACTTGACTGGTATTGACAAATCATATTATAAACGAGTCTGTCCTGTGACAAGTTGTTTAAGTTACATATCGGCTAAATATTAAACATAGCATTGCAGATCTCAAATTTAAAATTTTAGTAAACATGATGCTTATAACAAAAAGTTACACCCATGCCAACATCATATTGATATAGACAAAAAAATACATTTAATGATATAAAAATTAAATAAAAAGATTTATACAGAATTCATTCCTCAACAAACTTAATTCAAATAGATTAAATTTTCTCTTAAATTGTGTAGCTGAGCAAATTACAGGACATTTAAAAAAAGAGATACATTGAAACAGTTTAATGGATTTATGATGTAAAAAAAACCCCAAATAATTGTGCAGTTAAAGATACTGGAGCATCTATCAGCGACATTGCTGAGCTGGGAAAGAAATTAAAATTTGTGATTACAGTGAATAGCAATAAAGGGCAGCTTTGATAGAAGTTATTGATCATAAAACAGAAGCATGGACTGTGGCAGTAACAATATTTCCATGAGATAGAACAGTTAAATAATGATCATATATTTGATTTTTATCAGAAATGAGTAACAGTGACCCTGTGTGGTTATTTCAAAATTCTGATAATGAAAATTATGATCAGTCTGTTCAGCCTAATGAAGACATTTATCGTGCTGAATCTCTCCATAAGTAAATGAAAAAAAATGCATTGAAATATACCCGATTATGTCAGGGTTGGACAATTACTGAATAATTGTTTTATCAATCCATCAGTTGCTGCTCACTTTCCTTGGGAGAAAAATTTGTGGAAATCCACATGATTGGAATTTCTTGAAGATCTTCAACACAGCTGCATCAAATACAGACATGACGGATTATGGGATATTAAATATAATTATAGCAACGTTATCTCAGTTGATATGGTAGCATGTTATCCTGGAAATTTTCTTGGATATGGAGAATATTCTTAGTACTTTAAGAAATTTGTACATCCAACACATGAGATGACCAGAGTTGCAATATATGAACCCCTGCCAGATTTAGACTTAACTGGATTTGCCTGTATAGTCATTTGAGTTATCCATCTTATCCTTGGTTTGGCTGTCATTTCTCAGAAAAAATATTGGGCTCCAATAGTATTATTATGATACATGTTTGATTTAAAAATATTGTAAGTTGTAAGTGAAGTGATAATATATCATCCACAGAAAAAAACTTGGTTGCCACAGTCAATGAATGATGAAAATCCTGATATGACTGATTATGAAATAAAGTTGCAAAAGATCTTGGTAGGAAAATAATTGGTAAATTTACTCAAGGAGATCATATGATCATAAATGACATTGTACAAGATTAATTATATACAATGCTGAACTCTGTTTTATAATTGCTGATGTAACAGAGAAAAACACATAATGCTTATTTATCAGACGGAACTATATTAGATACAATTCTGTGCTATATTGATGGCAAGTCACTGCAGTTTACTCATAAGATCTTCAATGTTAGCATATGTTTCGATAAATTTATTATAAATGATAACAGATTTCCCAATACCATGGTTACCACAGATTCATTTTATGTAAATAAAAAAAACATGGATTTGTCAAAGATCGGTACCAATGCATCATGGAGTGAATGGAGAATTAAAACAGAAAAGATAGTTATTCTGAATCAGCTGACGTTGAAATCAAAGAAACATACTACAAGAATAATAATCAAATGTCACTATTATCATCAGCACCATTGGTATATGATCCTGTGGCCAGATATAAGACTGTTTATCTTAATGAGTGTGGTGGTTCTGGTAAAACAACGCACAGAATCAAGTTATTCCGGAATTTTGATATGGTTGTTTTGACACCCTCACATAAACTCACTAGAGAGATGATTGAATGTCGAGTAAAATCTCAAACTTATCATAGCTTCTTTAAATGATGTAAAGATGAATGGACTTTACAATGAATGGGTAAGAAATATATTCCCAAGATAATTATTTGGGAGGGTGAGAAATATATTCCCAAGATTATTATTTGTGATGAAATATGCACGATGTCTCTAGATGTATTAAGATTATTTCTTGAATGGTGACAAAAATTATTGCTGTGATAATGTGTGGCAATCATGGTCATCAGCCAGATTTTGTTGGATAGTCTCCACACAAGTGGTTAAAAACATCTGTAGAGTGGTTAAAAACATTTGTAGATTATTATAAAGAAATAACTGATAATCATACAGCTATTGATGAACCACTGAAAAAAGTAAAAAAGGTAATCAGACTGCAGCTGGACAAGATTCAATGTGAGATAATGCATGAAGTAATTCCATAAACTCCTATGAATGTTTTTAATTTATGGAGGGAGACCTGCTGATTTGATAGTTGCAAGTAGAAAGATAGTTCATGATACACTTCAACAACAATTATCTCTTACAAAAAGAAAAATTTCAAATCTACCTGTAACATTGGTTATTGCCCAGCAGATACTCAATGACAGAATACTTTAGTAGAGATTCCAGGTTGTGGTGATAAATGAAATCTTGTGTTAAATGATAACGCTTTAGTGCCTGTAAGTGCTGTTGAAAGCATGTTAACATTGGACAAAACTCTTAGGACACTAAGATACACTAATGATTCACTCGTCACAGGGATTAACTATTTCTGATACAAATATCTGGACTGTCGGATTGAAAGTTCAAATTTAGTTTATCTCACATTGCCTTGAGTCAGAATATCTCAGCTGCAGAGAGTTATCATACACTTCACAGAAAATAAAAATCTGCTAGTAATAGCGATGATATAAAAAGAAAAAAGTATCTGGTTATAAGCAATGTGACAAAAAAGAGCAATGTGACAAAAAAACATGGCTGATCTCGATGCTGAAATTATGACACTGAAATGACAGAATAATTATTGTGCGAGCTGTAACACAGTAATGTTGTGGCAGTATTTGAATAATATTTCAAGACAGTTCACCATGGATAGAGTTGATAGCAGTCTTGGTTACACACATGAAAACTGATGCTGACTTGTCTTGAATGTAATTGACGTTGAGGAGCCAGTTCACAAAAGTTAATGCAGTGGTAATTGCATGTCTTCAGAAATTACTTGTAATTGTTCATGTACAAATCCACATTGAGGAGCAGTTGAATCTAGTCTGTAGATTGCAGGACTACCCATGAATCTTACCACAAAGGAAATTTTATGTGTGGTTACACTCCAAATAGAATCATTTGCTCTTTTTTTTTAACCCTCTTCAAGTTAACCAGGTTCATATACGTATCTTTCAGTCACATTACCTAGTACTGGTTGTTTTAAAAAAAAAGTCATGTCGTATTGATATATATTGCTTTGCAATCACACTAATGGGTTGGATAGAAGTTACACAAGAAATTTAATTATTTAACGCAGCTATCAAACTTGATAGTCTTGCAACCCATTCACATGATCTTATGTCTTTCTGAACTATTTCCTTCACACACTGATACCCAAATAATCACTCAGCGAGTGTTTGATTGAATCGTTCAACAATTGCCTGATCATGATGAATTGCAGTGTGTCCTTGTCTGATTTTAACATTATGTTTTTTTTTTTCATCACAGATGATTTTGCACCAATAAATTCTTTGCCAGGATCAACCTGTAATAGTTTTGGCCATCACAAGGGTCCTCATTGATAAATTCATTCAAAGGCAAATGCAACTTGTTGATAATGGTTCTGCTTCTTTATATCTACTTACAACATCAACAAAAGATAACAAGTATTTATATCTGCATGATTGATGTCTACCAGTTTTAATGGTATCATGGTAAAAATAAAATATCTGCTTGATGAACTTCATTGAGAGTACTGACAATAATAATAATAATAATAATAATAATAATAATAATAATAATAATTTGACATAATAAACAGAACAATCCAATACATGACCATTTGTTAACTTATAACAACAATAAGTAGCAGAAATTTGTACTAATCCAATGGATTTGTAAGAACTGGGATTTTAGTGATCCATTTGCAAACTTATTGATCTCAGATTCACTGATGATCATTACTTCTGAGCCTTGTTGATGCACTCATTTTACAGTGTAGTTGAAATAGGATCCAAGATACTGAAGGTGTAACAACAAAAATACTGTAATAGAACCATACAAATTAGATCTTAGTGACCTAGTTTTTGGTATGGATCAGCAACTTTCTCTGATAGGCATCCATTTATTTTTTTTTGTGAAAACAAAAAAACAGTTTCAGGTGAAACAGGGTGCAAGGTACCAAGGTAGTAACACATAAACAAGCACAAATGGACAAAACTCATATCCACTCCCAACTTCATTCATGAGGGGATAAGATGCTGTTGTGGAGATCAAAATAATACTTCTGGATTTTGGTAGAGTAATGAAGGAATAAACATAAATAATGGTTTTTGTTTTACTTGATATTTAAAATGATCCTGATTTAATGACTAGGATTCCCATTTGTGTACAATGCAATTTACAGTGGCTGTATCATGCATAAGGGTACAGAAAATTACACCAATATAAAAAGAAGACTTTATCACAAAGGTTGATAGCAAAGTTTACTAACAATGTTTGTAAAACAAATATTTAAATTTATTGTTGTAAACCTTGATAGCTATATCTAATTACAGAATTAAAAATATAATACCTATCTGGAGAAGGGTTTTATGTATGTATAGTTCATACTCAAGTTGAGTCAAACTGCAAAAACAAAGATCCAGATCTGTCATAGTATAATGAGCATGCTACTCATAAAAACTGCAAAGACCCGGATCTGCTGGAGCATTATGCAGTGCAGTTTGAATTTACTTCTAAGTGAGTATAATTGGTAGGTTTCAGTTCCACTATGATTTAGGTTTAAATACTGATCATATTTATCTTTGAATAAAGTGTCAGCCATCAGTTGGGTCAACCTTCCATAGTTTTCCTTATGAAGGAAACAGTAAATATGGATATATATCTTCCCAAGTATGTGATGGGGGTGGAGATATAGATATGACTAAACCCATCTATCAGTCTTATTAAACTGAGTCATAAGAAAATATGACACTTTACTTTTGGGAAACCATTTCTGGTGAAAATATCCTGTTTGACAGACATAATGAGTTCTGCCAGTTATTGAATTTTTAATGAAATCTTTATTCTCAACCTGCCCTGACTGTATCTGCATAGTTAACCTACAAATATCAGTCTGGATGAAAAAACAAAAATTGTACTCTTTTAGATTGCTTATATCAAGTAATTACATTTTTGATCAGCACTGTGTTGATGTAATTGAGATAATTTCAAAATGTTCATGAAGTAAAAAAATTAAGCTAGATGATTATACACTTAAACTGATTTTACAACATCCTTCCATATGTAGATATTAGTATTGGTTACTTAAATGCCAATAATGAATTGGAATACTTTATTAATAATTTATTTACCTATATGAATATTACATGAATATTACCTACCTACCTATATTTATTAATAACATAATTTACCTACACGAATACTCATGGTGTGATCTTGTGTTTCAAAATTTGGGGTGCCTCATTTTCATTTCACTTCTTTCCATTGCCCTGATTCACCTTCACATTGTTTTGTGAAAGAAGCCAAAACTTGTCTGGAAACCTAACCTAGAATTCAATTATAGGAGGGCAACCCAAATGATGACTGACAATGATTTCATTGTATGTTGTATTTTTTTTATGTGTTTAATCATAATGCCATTTTCCTGTACATGATGGACTATATATGTCAGTCAGTATAAATGGTGGAGGAATAAACTGGGAAAAACCTGGGAAGAACAACTCATAAAAAGCTACTGGCAAGGATTCTCACATACCTACACTGTCAGAGCCTAAGACTCAAACCTTGCAGATCAATTTGAAAAGGCAGTAGTAAAGGCGGGCACCTCAGACTGCTTAACAACCTGGAGCCCCTCAATATATGTAATTATGAAAGCTTAAAAAAGTCTTGGGATTATTATATATAGACCCTTCCCACTCCCACCCTCCTGACGGAGTCTATGAAGCTAAGTTCTTAACAACCTCTTTATGGAAAGCGTGTACCCAAATGATTGGATTGACTATTATAAATCTAACTGCTGCACCATACAAAAACATCATTCAAATGTTCTTTTAGTAGTCTTGAAAACATCAGTGACTTTAGTCTGGTATAGGTTGCAATTGTGAACACATGAAATCTGGATGATAATAATTATTGTAAGTTAACAGGTATAGAATTTAATTTCACTATAAATTACAGTTAATCATAGTGGTACCAGACCATATGTAAAATATACTATAAATAAACAATTATCAGATGTCTATATTTTCAACAAGAGGATAAAATGTAAATTCTGAATATCACTGGAACCGAATAACTATGCAGCTAGGCTTTTATCCCAAAATTCTCCGCTTATTGTCCATCCATATTCAGCAGCAGAAATGTCAAAGTTAACAAAATGTCAACCTTTTGTTCACAACCAGTAATAAACATGAATTTGCAAGTCAACATTAAACACCCCAACCCAATCTTTAATTGTAGGTAATTCTTGCAAATTTAAAAACTATTACAATTTTTAATTGTAGGTAATTCTTGCAAATTTAAAAACTATTAGAATTTCCAAGTCAATCCAAGTAAAATCAAAAAATGAATTATTTTGAAAAGACAAAGAAAAAAGTTTTAAGAATGTTAAGGCAATACATTTTTTTCCATTTTGTTTAATGTCCAAGTCACTTGAAGAAAGTGTCACAACACTGATGATTGCACAAATAATGGATGCTGCAACAGTTACATGATAAAATGTATCTTCCAGTTGAATACAAATAATGACCCCAAAAATCCCAATAACATACCATGTATACTTGCCAACAAGATAGACCCCTATCTAGCTGTTAAATAATAAACCAGCAGAGCTATGTTATTTCTTCCACTGACTGCTCCTACCAAACATCATAGACCCAGATCTGCTGACATATGTGATCCAGCTGGCAGTTGAACCTGATTTATAACAGGTATCTGGTACTTTGATTAATGCATGCATATATTTTTAAGAAAAAGTATATTAACACAAATTGTTAAAAATATGAAAATAGAATACTGGAGCTCAAGTGTGTGCATGTGTATGTGTATGTGTGTGTATATATATACATATACATACATACATATTATCTAAAATCAATTTTTTTTTTCACAACCTTGCACATATGTTAAGGATCAAAATCACAATATCTCAATATACCAAATACTGCATCAAGCAATAAACTGGCTATAGACAAGCTATATGTACATATTGGCAATCAAAATCCCATAAACATTAGTCAATTAACTTTTAAAAGTTTAATTGGAAGTCTTTTATATATATTTAAAAATGTACATCAGACCCACACACAATGTTTATTACAGTGAACTAGTATTGCAAGACAGTCCACTTAATTATGGATGGTGGTTGTTAGAAAACTGGGAGCATACAATTTTTTAAAAAACTTGTCAGTCAAGATTGTCAAATACAGATATACAGATACACTGTACATAACACTGCAACTGAAATATGAAGATCACTGCAAGTGATAACAAGAGTCAGCTAGAGATGGCAAATTCACTTGATACCCCACTATTTTATGGCTTGTACTCACATTACCCAATAGTCCATTCTTTCTCAATTTGTATGCTACTTATAGCAGTACCTTATGGTAAATGAGAATAAAACCAATGAAAGACAAATGTAATTGTATAACAATGGTTCATACAAATCTGCATCAGAATATGCTGAGTTACTCTCAAGTTATGCCTGTTACAACCAATATCACTTGTGAATCATCAAGGGCCATAACTATCTAAAAAAGGAGTTTATGAATCCAATATAATCCTCTTTTTAACTACACTTTATTGGCACATGGTACATTTAATGCTTACACTAACTATGGCTATTAATGGCAAATGTTTCACAGCAACTTTCTAGAATGTCTTAACAGCCTGTTTTTTCTACCAAAGCTCAACAAGGTTCAGTCCCAAAGCTCAACAAGGTTCAGTCCCATCAATTATCATATATTTTTAATTAAAACAGGTAGATGAAATCATTTAAATTACTTTACCCACTACACAACAATGATATTGTCAAAAGGCAAGTCTAGATTACAGGTGTAATATGTATACCAAGTGTCATATGGATATATTAAGTTTAGGGAGTTTTGCTCCCAAAACAATGTGAATGAAGGATGGATAACAGACAAAAAATATTGAAACTGAATTCCAACAGAAAAAAGGCATATCAAGACCACTAGTCTAATATTTGTGCCAAGTTTCATACTTTGAACAGTTTTGTTGTTCTGCTCTGAAAACAAAAGTGTGATGGATGAAATACTGAAGAATTGTGAATAGAAAAAGGCATATGTACACCACTAGTCTAACATATGCACCAAATGGTACATCTACATTACCAGTCTAATATATACAACAAAAGGCACATCAACACCACTAGTTTAAACTTTTCACCAAATTTCACAGATGTCTTAAAACAGATATTGAGCTTTGTCCTGGAAATAAAAGTCTGGATAATGGATTGATGGATAAATAGACAAATGGGCAAAAATATTAACAAATATTGAAACAGAGGAAAGGCAAAAGGCATATCTAAGCCAATATGTGCACAAGTCATTTAGTTATTATTGAGTCTGAATTATGCTCTGGACATAAAAATCTTTACATATTGATGTACACAGTAATAACTATATCACCGCACCACCCTCATTATATACAGAGGGGATACAAATCTCAACCAATCTATTCAGCTGGAGGAGATCTGTAAAATTAATCTATACTTGATCACTGAGATACTTCAAAGAAATATGGACTGAAGTGAATGATATTTTTTATGCTATCAAACAAATTTCTCTTGCTGATTAAACAAAATGTATAAAAGTTGATTACAGAAAACTGTATATAAAAATTACAATTATGATTCAAACACAAGTCCTATATGAACATCTCATTATCCTTTGCACAAGTCATTAAACCCTATATCAACCCTAATTCAATTTTAAGATTAAAATTTTTAATCTTACAATATGTATTACATGCAAAGATAATAAAAGACAAATCAATAATTGTGCTTAATATGTCAGGCAACATTAGTAACTTGTTACCTGTAGAAGACTTTAAGCTAGCTTACTATATTACTAATACTGTGAAGGTATTTTGAATCAGAAAGCACATAAGCTTTCAATAAAAGATGATGATGTTACAAGAAAACCAGGAATAATTTTGGACTTTCATCAAACTGTGCTGCACAGATGCAAGTTGACATATAAGGTTACATATAAATAATGATGGTGTAACATTCAAAAGATTGAAGGTTACATATATATAATTATAGTGAAGCAGTCCAAAGCTTTAAGGTGACAGATATGTAATAATGGTTTAACAGTCAAAAGATTTAAGGTAACATATATTCAAAAGGTTTAAGGTGACAGGTATATAATGATGGTAAAACAGTCAAAAGTTATAAGTCAATTGTTCTTAATTTTTTTAATGAAGGTTTAAATTATTCAAATAAAAACCACTGCTATCTGAAATGTGTCCAATTTGTTTCCTTGTTTTGATGTTACTTTGGTTCTAATCAGGGTGGGTCTGAGTAGTTCACTTCTAATATATATATATATATATATATATATATATATATATATATATATATATATATATATATATATATGTGTGTGTGTGTGTGTGTGTGCAACATATGATACCATATATACTTGCTTAAAAGTTGAATCAAATTGCAAAAATACATAAATTCTGATCTGATATAGCATAATGAGCATACAAATCAAGGTCTGCAAGTATATGCAATACATAAATCCCTGATGCACTCTTAATGCTTATCAAATGTATTTAGTTGTAAAGCATTGTTATGTCTGGCATCAAAGGAGAGGATTCAAAACTAATTTAAAATATACTTAGCCATTTTCATCTGAACCAACAAGGAAGATATGGTACAATGTTTCATTTAACGTTTTAAAAAAATGAGAATTTTCATATCCACAAAATTAATACAAAGACGTGAAGTTCAACATTTTTGATTTTGCTAATTCTTGTAATGTGTGATCAACTGATTCATACCAATAAAAGCCATCTAATTGATTTATTCCATTTCCTTAACATCATTTTGGAAGACAAGTCAAACATTTGTTGGAACTTTAAAAATTTTATGGAACTGATACAGTTAAGAAAAATGACTAACTATTGAATGTCATATAAATCTACACTGACATACTGATTCAACCATACTTTAAACTAACCAATCACCTTTGCTCAACTATCATGCATCATAATCTAAATTATATAGTTTCAGGTATGAAAGAGAAAAGTTATTTCTCCAACTATACAGCAGAAAATATTTTTTTTTCATAACCTTTATGTGCATTCCTCAGTAAGAAATAAATCTGTAAAGATAAAAAAGAAACAAGAGGTTCAAGTGGTCTTAATATTGCTCACCTAACTTGTATAACTCTATAGTTGACCATTTCACTAGCAGGCTTATTAGTACTATACAATAGATAAAAACCAAAGCTGAAGGCATAATATGTATAGTCTCTTGCCCATAACTGAAGTTATTCAAGATCTTCAACAGTTACTTTTACAGAAGAAGCTTTAATTGGTGGAATATCAAGTCACATTCTTTCACATAATTTGAAATTATAATTCACAGGTTTCTTTTGCTTTAAGGTCATGGGTTTCTTTACTCTGTTTTTCAGAAGAAAAGCAAATTGGACTATTTTTGCAACTTAAAAGTTAAGAATAATATATAATTTTTTGATAATTTGTATGTAATGGCACTGAATATATGAATGCTATACAATAATGCATATTGCATGTGGTAACATGGAAATGACGTATTTTGCCAAACATATCAAATTTTCTTCCAAATATTAAGGAAATGTAAATGTGGCAAAGTTTTTTAAAATAATTCTATGCATGGTTTTTCCATGAATTGCTTTAACTGAAACAAAATTACTATCTAATCAAAAAACCCAAAATTACTTGCAAACAAATATCAATGTAAAGAAATTCCAATCCTTAATTACACTTCACCTTTTTTGCTTGCCTGCAAAAGTACCTTTTGTCTGACAACATTTCTATTCTATACTTTCTCTTCAGTTATAAATTACAAGTTATTCATTTTAACTCCCAAAGTGAATTTGCTAATTTTTAAAAATTGTTCTGATGAAATGAATTCTTAATGTTTTTTAAAATTTATTTATCCCAGCTATTCTCGATAGTCAATATCATGGGTTACTTGATTTTCTTTACATTGATTTTGAAAGTTAGAGTAGGTATTTTACCCTTCCCCCTTTTGTTTAAACTGTACTAATGAAAACACTAACTGGATCTTGATGATTTAAGTTTATTTACAAAGTTTACTAATATATCAGGTCAAAAACAAGCTCTAGAGTGTTAACATGCTCAGCTAATTTGTTTGAACATCACCTTATTAATATCTATGGATCTTGCTCATTATAAAAATTGTATGAGATTTTGATCATATAAATTTATATTCCCAGCTTTATCAAAATCTGAGAATGACATATATGGCTTTACTGTAAGCACACTAATCCAAAATTGCAAACGGGCTTATTCTGTTTACTATAAACAGCTATAAAATTAAATATTACACTGATAAAGTCATGTAATGATGTACATTAAAAAAAAAATATGCTCAGCTGTTCCACGGAAAAGTAAGTTCTTTTGTACTGCATACATCAAACAGAATTTTAAAGATAAAAATGAACTTGCAAAAGGAAAAGATCAACATCATAGTGAACAGAAAGTCTATATTTTACTTTAGTTCTAATATACATAACAAGTCAGATACAATGTCTATGGAAATCTGGATAATTGTCTTACCTAAATGGCAATGTCTTAAACAATAACAAAAATGTACCTTATTATATTTAAAAGGTTGCATTTTTTTGATGAAGTAAGGACTTTGGAACAAAGAAACCAGCTTACTTCACATTTTGCAACCACACAATTCTGATATTGGAGTTAAGTTTTGAAATCATTTTGGAAACTTTTAAATGTGAACATATGGTATCTATTTAGCTACTGGCAAATCAAATGAAGGATACGGAGTCTTTAAACAAAAGAAGTCTGGTAGATAAGAAGATAGCAGAATACATGAAAAACATTTCTTAATTATATATACCTATCATTCATATCACTTCAGCTATCTAAACTAAGAGAATGATGAGAGATTTCACTTCTATTCACATAATTCCAAATCTATTCACTAATAAAAAAATAAATATTTCAAAGTTATGTAATTACTTTCTCTCTTTTCTCACTCTCTGTGTCTAAAATGTCATTCATGTCAAACTTAGTCTTCTATTTTTCAATTTTGTCAAAAATGTCTCTCTTGACTAGAATAAGGTTTTGACTTCATTGATCCCAAATGTCTCTTGTCTAGATAAGCCTTGTATTTTTCAAGTACTGAATGAGCGTCTTGTGGATAAAATTGTATTGTCCTAGGGTCTGTACCATGTACATTCGTTGTTGTCGAATTGTATTTAGTGCCTTTGGTAAATCCACATCCTGCAAAGAAATTGGGAATTTAAGCATATTTCAATAACCATATAACAGTTTGATAAAGCAGTTCATTTTAAACTTGATAAAACAAGCAATGACAACAGGTAAAAACTACTAGTATATAACTTGCAATCATGGAAGCAAGTTTAATAAAATGATCTGTTCAAGAACTTAAAAATTGGGAAAGAAATTCTCTCCTTGATTTGAAAGAAGGGTGAATTTTTTAAATATACAATGGATTCAATGAAGACATAACTTGAGAGCTTGAAAATATACAATGGATTGCAACATATTTGAATGATTTTTACTGAATGTCCCAGAACTGACTCTGTTAACAGTTATGTTTAATAGATACAGCAGTCACATTTATTGGAAAATGCTTATTCACTGGAATTCATAAGTAAATAATTTGCAACACATCAATGCAAAAGGTGATCCTATCATTTATATGTAATAAATGTGATTTTGAAAATGTGAAAAAATATAGTACAGATCAAATATGCCAATGATGGAAACTATTTTGAACATGTTATCACTACTCCTCCAGAATTGGAGGTCATATTGATATTGGGTTTTCACCATAAGACTTCTTATGATGTCCAATTCATCCTAAATGAAACTGGTCCTACTTTCACATCCAATATGGCCACCATGGCAGCTATCTTGAAAATCATATTAATGCCACTCCTCAATGGATAGTCCTATCAATATGGGGTTGTCACATAAAGAATTTGTATGATGCCTACAAGGGTGCCAATCCTGACATCCAACATGGCTGACATGAAAGCCATCTTGAACATATTGTTATCCTTACTCCACCTGAATGGAAGACTATAGCAACATGGACTTAGATGATTTAGACTTGCTAAGCTTTAATCAATTGGTATTGTTAATACTTAAGTCCATTCCAACAGATAACTTTTGTACATACACATGTGTAAGTTACGTCAAACTGCAAACAACAATGACCCTGATCTGCCATTGCAGTGTTGCTTCTTCACTGATCACTCTGAACAAACTGCATGGACCCAGATCTGCTGGTGCAGTATGCAATGTCAGATCTGGGTCTGTGCAGTTTACTGTTGGATCTGACTTAAAAGTGAGTATGGTAAGCAGCATATCTCTTCAGGTTTGTAAACTTATCCAAAGTTTACAGAAATTTTAATGTCAAGACTGCATCATAATGAAAAGACTATAGAGTTAGACAACAGGATGTAACAACAAAAATGATATCTCTAGAAATTTGAGATAAAAACTATATTTTCTTTCAAAAATGCTAAGAATGATCCTGTCTCAACAACTCCAAATATTGTGAAGATTCCCATTAGTATGCAAATCAGAAAAATCACTTTTACTCAGACAATAAACTGGGGAATTGACTTATATTTAATTCTACTACACATGTCTAAAAAACCAAACCAAATAGATCTAAAATAAGGTTATCAAGGGGAAATCTACCAATGAATAAAACTTGTGATATATGTGTCAGAGATGCTGTTTGCTTTGCTCAGGGAAGGGTCTGATCGTGAGATGTAGAGCATATCAGTTGCTTTTGTAACTGTGTATTGACAACACCATCATTTAATCCATGCAATGATTAGGGTAATCAAAACAGTTAACTGTCTGTCAGTCATCTATTTCATCACAGGTAAAACATTTTTTATTTTACATTACAACCTAACTTTTTGTATTTCTTGTTGGCATTAAATATTATACTTGTTATCCAAAATTTGTATATACCATTGAAAATTATTATAACTTTTGAAAATATAGCAACAACTTATAGGTCCAAATATTTACATTATACTTACATGATTGTATTCCAGACACCACTTCATGACCTGTGTAAGAATAACCACTCCTGTCCTTCCCACTCCAGCACTACAGTGAACCACTATGGGTGTTTTCTTTCCACTGCCCTCTTCACTCTCTGCAAGCCTCTGGACAGATTCCACTTCATCCAGAAATCCTGTAACAAGGGAGCACATTGCATTGTGATGTTCACTTATTTTATTCTTTATAAAACATAAGTATTTTAGTAAGAAATTTTAAAAACTAGTAACTATTCTTGATGGTCCTGATGACTGCATCAAATGGCACTGCTGGCAAATACCACCCTTGAATAGGCGGCCAATGAACAAATCTGAAAAATATGATGATTATGACAACTAAGAACTACTGCTAGAAAAGAGATACTAAATCCCATTATCTGCTAATTTAGGCAACATAAAATCTTCAATCCCAGTCAAATTTTCAAAAATGCCAAGTTCTTACTTTGTCCCACCCACTTGCCAGAAAATTTATGATAGATACCCATCTACAGTATCATCAATCAATACGTGTATTGAATCAGAGTATGTTTGTTACAGTGAAAGACTATGAGGTATTAAGAAAGCTAATACTTTCCATGTTATAATTGTTGTCCATGTTATCCATGCTTTCTGAAAAGTTATACCTCGGTTTGGACCCATGTTAAATGAATACTGAATGTAATCAATATTACAATACTTGTGTAAAATGTATTAATTGGGATGTTAAAAGGTGAGGACTGTGCATGACACGTTATACACTCACTCCACCTTTAAGAGTCCTATGTGCAGAAACATTCATTTTCTTATTATACTTACTATAACCATGACCTCTGACCATGAGACAGCAGAATCTATTTATGACCCTAAGTGCAAACCCATCCAGAAAGTAATATGTTAGTCTCTAAACCATAAAATTTTGACCTTCTTCACTCAGAAATCATTAGGTCCCTTCCACAAACTTGATTTAATGTATATTTTATAGAACCAACATTAGTTTTGGAAAAACATATTTTTTGTCAGTGACCTTGTCCTTTGCCCTTTTAACCCAAAATGACAAGTTTTTTTCTTACCTAATGTGCAAGTCAGCTACTAACTTTGGTGAGGGTACATGCTGAGTACCAAAAGTTTGAGTGGAAACCTTTTTTCTTCTTTAAGTCAGTGACCTTGACCTCTGACCTTTTGACCACAAAACTGATAAGGTTCCTCCTTACCCAAGTGATAATAATAATAATAACAATAATAATAATAATAATAATAATAACGCAGACTTTATATAGTGCTAATCTATAGAAGGTCTAAGCTTTATAACATCTGACAACACTTAAAAAGAATAAAAAACATAATGATAAGATTACAAAAACAAAAAAACCCACCTCAAAATTAGAAACAGAAAAACATGCTGTAAATTTTTAAGGTAAATATATGTTATAAGGATTCATTAGTAGGTCATGACTGTTCTTGCAGTCGAAATAGATGAGTTTAAAAGTGCTCTGGAATGAGATCACTAATGTCTGTGTTGAAGTGCAGTTGGCAATTTGTTCCACATTGCTGGGCACTGGTATGAAAAAGAATGTTGTCTGTACGATTTCAACTTTAAAGTGGGGATAATGAGAATATTAGAGTCAAAAAAGGAGCATAAGCATCTTACAGGTGTATACACATGGGTGAGATCATATAGGTATGTTGGACTGGAGCCTGTCAGTGAAACGTAGCACTGAGAACAAATTTTATGTTTAATTCTGGATCATATGGCAAGCCACTGTAGGGTACAGAGCAGTGGAGAAACATGCTCTGATAGTAATACTCTAAGGATGATGTGAGCGGCAGTGTTTAGAACTTTTTGAAGTTTCTGAAGTGGATATTGAGATGAACTAGACAAAATTGAGTTACAATAGTCTAGTCTTG
Organism: Potamilus streckersoni; assembly: GCA_016746295.1. NCBI lineage: Eukaryota > Metazoa > Mollusca > Bivalvia > Unionida > Unionidae > Potamilus > Potamilus streckersoni. The sequence continues at coordinate 1,948,529 of JAEAOA010000513.1, read as the reverse complement.
AAAGTACTAAGGAACACACAAGTGGTTTAGTAGCATCAACTGAAAGATACTTGCGACTGGAGCAGATGCGTCTCAGCTCACGATATGCAACCTTGCATATGTTCATGACATGTTGATGCAATGAGAGAGTACTGTCAACAGCAACACAGAGGTTAATATTGGTATTGCTAATATTTATTGTCTGAGGTAAAGGATGTGAATGAGAAAGTCTTTGTGTTTTAATCAGGATGGCTTCAGTTTTATCATCATTCATCTGCTGCTGGTTACATGTCATCCATGATTTCATATCAGAAATGCACATCTCTATGCCTTGGATGGTAGATTCAACTTGAGCTGGATGGCTAGATTTGTATATTTGGGTGTCATCAGCATACAATTGGTGAGACACTGGATGATGATCTATGACACTTGAGAGTGGCAGAGTGTATAGAATGAAGGGAACAGGTCCAAGAACAGATCCCTGTGCGGGGCCCCGAGTGGCCAAGTCGTCTAAAGCATTGTCCATTACATATCAATGCCATTTCACCTCTGTCTGCGTGGGTTCAAGTCTAGGATTCGGGGAATGTGGGTATGTGAAAAAACTTGCCAGTAGCTTCTCATGGGTCGGTGGTCCATCTTCTAGTTATAATCAAAATGTTTATCAACTTTCATGGCAATAAACAACAACAGTCCCTTGAAGTACCTGACATTCTACTATGCAGAAATTTTCAGGAATTCAAGTTAAGTCCATTCTTTCATTTAACCATCAAGTGTTAAAACCATGTATGATATTCTTCAGTGATAACAAGATTTTCAAATCAGTTGCTTCGGTACATATACTTGATGTCAGCTTGGCACCATTTTCATTTCGAACAAAGTAGACATGATTGGAAATCTCTTGGTGACAACCCCGTGTTATAATGATCATTCCTTCAGGTGGAGTAGTGAAAACATGATTTTGAAGACATCATAAGAAATGTTTAAGTGAAAGCCCCATTCTTATATGACCAATCATTCAGGAGTAGTGACTAGATTTTCAAGATGGCATCTGTGCCAGCCATATTGTAAATCATATCAGCACCATTTATATTTAGGACCAACTAGACATCATAAGATATCTTTTAGTGAGATTTATTAAGATTTTCATGATAGTCCTTGCTGAGATCATATTGGATATCAGATTTCCACCATTTTCAATTCAGGACCAACTAGATTTAATAAGAGATCTTCTAGTGAAAAACCAATGATGATGTTATCATCCAGGAGGATGTTACTTCCTACAAGTGGGAAAGCAATAACAAGATTTTCAATATGGTTACTGTGGCAGCCATATTCAAAATCAGGTCAGCACCATTTTCATTTAGGATCATAGGATAAAAAGTCTTTCAGTTAATATGATTATCCGTTCAGGAGTAATAGCAATAACAAGTTTAAAAATGGCCTCTGTGGTGAACATCCTCGATACCTGAACAGCAACATTTTCATTCAGGACCAACTTGGCCTCGGAATAGATGTGCATGCAAAATTTCATGGCAATCAGTAGTTTATAGTGATATCAAACTTGTGCTAATGACCAGGCAAATGATAGACAAGATACCATCCCTTAAGTTCTTCTGGACTATGACCTGTAGAGATAAAATCTGAGATTTACTGCACTAATGAGAGTGAGTCTTACAACACAAAAAACAACATGACAAATTGCTGGACCAAGTTATTTGAGATATGCGCATTATCAAGTGATGACCAAGTTTCATGGCAATCCATTAGCTAACAAAACTGTATCATATATTGCATTAAGCTATAAAAACACATTATACATGCAACCTATGTTTAGTTGTTCTCTATGTTTTCAACTTACAGCTATCAACAGTTTCATAACTATAGATTGAGTTACAGCATAGAAACCATTTATCTTCTTTCAGTAAGTGACCTTGACCTTAAAGCAGTAGGATTCTTCCTTAACCCATGTGAAAGGTTTCCAAAGTTTGGTAACTATTAAATGATGAAGAACTCCGGTTAGTGTGCAGAAATTTAAAAAATGTCTTTCAGTCAGTGACCTTGACCTTTTTTTTTTATCCCAAGCACATGCCAAAGTTTGGTAACTGTAGATGGTCAAGATCTTGAATAACTGTACAGAAACCACTTTTATTCTTTCAGTCAGTGACCTTCATCTTTTACTTCTTTAACCTGAAAGTCATGGGGTTCTTCCTTATCCCAGGTAAAACCAATCCACAAAGTTTTGGAATTGTAAATGGTTGAATCTGTATTGTACAGAATATATTTAATTTCTTTCAGTCAGTGTCCTTCATGTTTGTGCTTTTAAACCTGAAATTAATAGGTTACTCCTTATCCAAATTAACTACTATGACTGGTAACTGCAGAAACAAAATTGGTAACAGACGAAATGGTCCGACATTTTAATGTAATTCACTGGGTGAATAAAAATTTCTGAAGCAAAGTGATTTGTCAAATGCACATCTTCAGGTATTACAATAATATTTACCAACATTCAATAAAAAGTCAGGGACCATTAGTGCTAACAGAATAGTGTCATACACTGCGACAATTTGCAGGAGAATGGTGACTTATCTACAAACACATATTTAGGTGATAATCATGATATTTACCATGTTTTATGCAATCCATCATGAAGCTAACAGTTTTATTGATTTGACTGCAATCACTCTTGCAGAACATACTCTATATTCAAGTACTGTTTAAAGATCCCATTTTCATTAAGTCATTATTTTTGATACTCACCTAAGAAACCATACATGTCATCAGGGCAACCATGATCTGGCCAATCTGTATACTGCATGTGCCAGACTTGTCTCTCCTTCTTGCTGGGAAGGTGGCACATCAATATTCTATTGGTGATGTAGCACAGAGAATCATTGCTGAACAATAATGTCACCTCATACTGTAATACAAGACAAGAAGACTCCTTAGGTAGGTTCAAATCTTGATTGTACAACATACTTTTGCAAATACCCGAACATTTTTGAGCTAAGAGTGTAGACAAATGATCCGAACAAATAAAATTATATTGAGACATCAATCATTATGAAAAGGATCTATAAGACACCACTGACAAACATTATACAGGGGAACGAAGAGGTAAGCAAAGACCTGTGCATGCAACTTAAAACTAGTCCACCTCAAAGCATAATCATACTATACATGTTGTGTGTGTGTGTGTGTGTGTGTGTATATATATATATATATATATATATATATATATATATATATATATATATATATATATATATATATATATATATATGTGTGTGTGTGTGTGTGTGTGTGTATGAGTGTGGGTGTGTGCAATACTTACAGTAATATAATTTAATAAAAGACTGGCATATTGGTGACATGCATTATTCTATATATATGTGTGTGTGTGTGTGTGTGTGTGCAATACTTACAATAATATAATTTTAATAAAAGACTGGCATATTGGTGTGCATTATTACTGTGTGAGATGGGGTTTTATTAGCTGGTAGGTCACATGATATGTGATGGTTTTTCATTAGCTGCTAGGTTACATATGTGATGGTTTTTCATTAGCTGATAGGTCACATGATATGTGATGGTTTTTCATTAGCTGGTAGGTTACATGATATGTGATGGTTTTTCATTAGCTGATAGGTCACATGATATGTGATGGTTTTTCATTAGCTGGTAGGTTATATGATATGTGATGGTTTTTCATTGGCTGGTAGGTTACATGATATATCTTTTTTTGCATGGTCATGATATTCTTTACTGTGAAATCATAAGCACTAAGTTCTTAGCATCATGCAAGCTAAAATGGTATCTGTATAACTCTAAAGCAAATTGAATTACAATTTTGTATCACCTAATAAACAATAATAGATCTTTGTTTCAGTGACCCTGTGGCCATTCTTATAGTAAAATCATTTCAAATTGTCAATCCAATACCTGTAAGGCCCAAATATGTGGAGAAATTCATCTTGCCTTTTTTTGAGTTGATGTCCCCCCACCCACAACCAATTTGTTTAGGCCATTGAATCCTTTCTTGTTCTGACTCCAATATCTGCTGTCAGTTCTTTTTCTTTTCAATAAACAATCCAAAACAGTTTTAACATAGTACTGTGTGTTTTCCAATCAATTTTTATGTGAACTGAATATTTATTTATGTATTCATTTTTTATGTGTGGGGTTTCTGCCAAATTTGCATAAAGTCTGAATATGTGAGTGGAATTTCATGCATTTGTAGCCCAATCACAAAAAAATACCCTGAGAAGTAATGGTTGATTACAAGCAAAAGTATTAGTAAGCAAGTAATTACTCTATGAGTCTTTATGAGCTAATTGCTAGTAAAAGCAAGAAAATATTATTCTGAAGTTGTATGTACTAATTGCTAACAAAAGTAATAAAATAATTACTCTGGAGCTTTATATAACGATTGCTAGTACAAGTAAGCAAGTAATTACTCTGAGCTTTATATGATGATTGCTAGTACAAGTAAGCAAGTAATTACTCTGAGCTTTATATGATGATTGCTAGTACAAGTAAGCAAGTAATTACTCTGAGCTTTATATGATGATTGCTAATACAAGTAAGCAAGTAATTACTCTGAGCTTTATATGATGATTGCTAGTAAAAGTAAGCCAATAATTACTGTGGAGTTTTATATTACAATTGCTTGTAAAAGTAAGCAAGAAATTTGTGGAGCTTTATATTATGATTGCTAGTAAAAGTAAGCAAGTAATTACTATGTAGAGCTTTACATTATTACACAAATGTATTGGTGCCACAACTTAAAGTGATTTCCATATCTGTAATCTTTTCCCACCCCTCACCCCCAATAATCATCTAGTGAGTGTGAATATCTACACTACAAATGCACTCAAATTTCTTCCATGTGTAAAACAAAAATACAGTCCACAGTATTGTGATTCATAATACTCCATAAAGTTGCTCTTTAGTGTCATCTGGTTTAAAGCTCAAAAATACATTCTCATAGCATTAATTGTTTCCTATTCCCCATATCTGTGAAACTAAGGAAATTGATACATTAATAAAAATACAATATCAATGTGGCAAGAACACTGATGATTCAGAAAGTTGTGGAGTGACCTTGTGCTTCCACCAGAGATGCTTTGATCATTCTGTTTGTGTAATCTCATCATACTGTGACCACAGCTAAACAGGTTTAATCTCATTATACTGTGACCACAATTAAACAGGTTTAATCTCATTATACTGTGACCACAGCTAAACATGTGTAATCTCATTATACAGTGACCACAGCTAAACAGGTGTAATCTCATTATACTGTGACCACAGCTAAACAGGTGAAATCTCATTATACAGTGACCACAGCTAAACCAGTCTAATCTCATACAGTGACTAAGATAACCAGTGTAATCTCATTATACAGTCACCACAGCTAAACAGGTGTAATCTCATTATACAGTCACCACAGCTAAACCAGTGTAATCTCATTATACAGTGACCATAGCTAAACAGGTGTAATCTCATTATACTGTAACCACAGCTAAACAGGTGTAATCTCATTATATAGTGACCACAGCTAAACAGGTGTCATCTCATTTTTCTGTGACCACAGCTAAACAGGTGTAATCTCATTATACTGTGACCACAGCTAAACAGGTGTAATCTCATTATACTGTAACCACAGCTAAACAGGTGTCAAGTAAGCCATGGTCACAAAGATTTATGCAAAATAAGCAACCACAGTTAACTGAATATGGAACTTTACTGTGGCACTTGAACTGTGTCAAATCAGTGAGTCATTAGAAGGAGCTCTTAACTGTGCAAGCAAAGTGGGTGCTATCTTTAAAAACAAAGGCTTATGGTAAAATGAAATTAGTAGATCACTCAGTAAAATTCACATGTAAAACAGATCTGGGTTGCAAACGATTCAAATACAAATCAAATAAAAACTTTTTTGAATTAAACAGTTTACAGCAAATACAAGACGAAAAAACAAACATATGTAATGTTCAGACTAACATGGCAATGAAATCAATATGCTTGTCAATCTTTTTCCCCAAAACTTCTTTTGTATGTTAAGTAAAAAACCAATTATTTAGCTGTAATAACTACCCATAATCCATGTACATAATACAACAAGTGTAATTTTGTTTCCTTTTCTTTCAAGATGCCTTTGAAGATACATACTCATTTTAAAATATTGTTTAATGAGACAAAACAGGTGATGTTTTGTTAATTACAATACAGATATTAGCATTACTTATTTTTAACCCATAACCAAGACTGTCACCCCCAGTTAATAGCACCTTCATGTGTACTAATGTGTAACAATGTCTATGCTGGAGTGAACTTTGTTTAATTACTTGCAAACACACTGAGACTTTCACTTGCAAAACACAGACTAGATCTTTTTAGATTGTGTCGAAAAACATAAGTTCTGGAAAAATTATTGTCAATCAGCATTTGAAAATTACATGGTACTAAAACAATTATTTCTGGGGGGAAAAAAATTTAGTGTGCAAATTCAAAATGTCTTTGAAAATAATAAGAAAAGGAGTTAACTTATTTTTGAGGGTATCATCTTTGCAGTGAAAAAGTCATACAATAATTTCACTGAATTAAACTAAGAAAATGTTACTATTTTTATAATCTTGAATGTGTATTTTGTTTTTATATTTTTTATTATTCAATTCAAAAGTTAAGTAAAATGGTGGTTTTCAGTGACTCCTGCAGATAGTCTGAATTTTTACTAATCTACACTACTTCATCCTAATCAGGCAGGGAACAGGATTCACTTTGCCCAAAACTATGAGACAAGAACAAACCTTATTGAACAAAAAGTTTTATGAACCAGTAACCCTATCATACTGATCTCCAAGTAGTGTCAGTCAATATGAAATTTAATGGTTCATTAAACTCCATATTCACCTCAACAGAGGTCTATTATTTTTATAATATTAAAGGAACCATGATTAAATATCTAACAGACTGTGCTCACTTCAACACAGACTCCTATAGAATATCTAAATTTGTTTAAAATGCTGTCCATACAAGGCAAATGGAATTCCCAGTGACAAATGAAGGATCATACCAAACAGTCTTTACAGATTTGCAGTTAGAAGCTTTCACAGAATGGGACATTACTTCAGTTCCTATGGAATATGTGCTGAAACAGCATAAAGATGCATGGATCCTTAATATTCTTATTAAGAAGTAATAGCACAAAAATATGTGTGTATACTTACATCACCATATGTTAACTTGTTTTCAAATCCAGACTCCTGTGGCCAGTACTCAAAGCATTTAGGTTTTCCCATTTCCTGTAATAAGAAAATAAGAAAATCTGATAGGAGCCATTGTGACCCTTCCAATGAAACTTCCACTCTACAGTTGTTATGTACCTCAGAGAGAGAGAGAGAGACTGGTATACCGAGTTGTTCCACTCAGTTGTTGCTTACTTTTGAGACAAAAATTGTTACATGGGGAAACTGCTTCACCTCAGATGTTATATACATCTGTGAGAGAGTCTGCTATAAAGTCAAGTTGTTTGCATTGGCAAGTTACACATGCTACTTCCATGCACTGTGGCTGAAAATTCTTTATGTGTGGTAATTATAGGAACAATGTACCATTTAAAGCAGACCGCTGATCAAAATGCCTGCTGCCATGTGCTTGAAGAATGAAATTGGTTTTTTTTTAAAACTCAATCTGTATGTAAAGAAAGAAAATGTATAGCAGAACCAAACCATATTCGGAAACCTGGGAAGGCATTTAAATTAGAGTAGTCACAATTTAGAATTCTGTGAGTGTATCAGAGTACCCTATGTACAAATCCAGGTATGTTTAAAAGTAATAGCAAGAGAGAAGAACAAGTAGCAGGTAGGAGTTGGGGAGGCAGGAAAACCAGCAATTTACAGAAAGACTGAGACTGTCTCATCAAAGATGACTGTTGAATCCTGTCACTTTGACATGCAAATTTGTACAAAGTCTGCTAGATTTCACATTTTTCAGTGTTAAAAAAGTAGACATAACATTGTTGGGCAACACTTATAAATCAGATACATGTATAAAATGATCATATAGGTTGAGTTTAGGTTTTTATATTCAAGTTTTATCATTATATTAGAGAAGGAGAAATCTATGCAAGATGTAATTAAAAGCTATTCAAATACTGATATGTTAATGAACAAGTTTAAGACAAAGAAAATTTAAAATGTTTAAATTTTGCTGGAAGGTTTGTTTATGTAATTATTTCAATCATTTTCTGGACAGGAAATGAGATAAAACCCATTGAGGGTCAAAGACATGAATAAAAGAAACTTAGGAAAAAATATATACATATACATCTAAAATACTAGAACAGTACTCTAACACTGTTTCACCAAAGTAAGTTATAATCTAAAAGTCTATGGAATAAGTTTACCACTATAATTCTGGGGTTAACCATAGGTGTGATTTAGTCAACTGTGAAGTTCATTGTAGTTGCCTTGTTTTCACAACATCACCCACCCACCCCCACCCCATCCAATTTTGTTCAAACCAATGGAATAATAATCACAATAAAAGAGGAAGGTAGAACTATAGACAAATAATTTTTATGATCTGCAAACAATTTTAGTGGAAAATTTACTGATTATAAATGCCAGAATGTATTTTATATTCTAAGGAGTTCCTGCCATAAATTCACACATGATCCTTGAAAACAAAACATGGAGTGAAAAAATGAATTCCTGTAGCCAAATCATAATTAAATTATGACTTAGTGGATATATCTACATCCATTGTTTATAAAATGAATTATTTTATCCCAAAAACGCTTGCCAAATAAATATCTACAGTTACCAAGTCTTGACTATAACCTATTTTCGAGGCTGCCATTTTATATAATAACTATGTTTAACAACTGTGGTGAAGTAATAGAAGAAAAGTTGCATTATATTTTTGAAAGCCTGATTAGTATAAGTTTTAATAGTATTTCATCATTATTAAAAATATCTGACAGGAACAAATGCAAAAACAGAAGTTTAAAGTGTCTATTTTGAAAATTGTTCATTTTCATTTCAAACTGTATCTGTTTTGCCATGCCCTTTTCTGCATGAGAGAGAAAGAGAGAGAGAAATATTCAAAGATCAAGACAGATAAACAAATTGGTGTATAGAAAACAAAATAAGTCAGAGAAAAAGAAAAACCAATAAACAGAGAGCTTACTACTAGAGGTGTCAACATGGCTATCACTTCCACCTCCTGCTCCCAGATCATCTGCCAGAAGTCAATAGTAGTGTTAGACAATGGTGCTTGAGTTGCTATGTACCACCATGTACGATTGCCCACAGACAGCTGTCAATGTAACAAGAATCAGTCGGTACTATTATGGCAACGAATTACAGGTATATAAAATTTAATTAAGTTATTAAAGGAATTTAATTTTAATGAAAATTTTTCAGCTACAGCAGTAATGTCAGGTACCTGTTTCACATGACAGATATTTAATTATTATTGTCTTTCAAACTATATAAATATTCACTAAAATCATTGTATACATATATACATGCATACATACATACATACATACATACATACATACATACATACATACATACATACATACATACATACATACATACATACATACATACATACATACATACATACATACATACATACATACATACATACATACATACATACATACATACATACATACATACATACATACATACATACATACATACATACATACATACATACATACATACATACATACATACATACATACATACATACATACATACATACATACATACATACATACATACATACATACATAATACATACATACATACATTTAAATTTACAGAATGCTGTAGTGTAGTCCTAAAAGGAAACACCTATCATTAATAAAAAAAATAATGACAGTTTAATAAATAAGCATTTCAATGTTTCAAATTTTTATACAATCTTAAATGTTTCTCGGGGGTAAAAAAAACTGTTAATTGTAGCATTGATTTTGGTCTCTCAATATTGTACTACAATACACAAGCATCCAGCTCAATTATTGGCTAAGCATTCCTGTGATGAGATTTTAATAAGTCCTTAACTTACATATGAACATCAGCTGAACATAACTTTTGTATGCATTTCCACCTTATTTGTTAATCTTACCACTGTCTTCCATAATGAAGTTGCAATTTCTGTTGATTGTACATTGGACAAAGCTTGACAAAGCAAACGCTTTGGCATCCATGTGGATGTGGACAAAGCTTGACAAAGCAACCGCTTTGACATCCATGTGGATGTCCGTACATCTGATGACACCTTAGGTTAATCTCAATGTTAAAGGTTTAAACTTTTCTTGCCATTTCAATACTATCTTATTTGACCTTCCACAGATATGGGCTATAGCTACAGTATGGTTTGAGGAGTTGGCTCAACAAGAAGGTGATGGCCAGCTCCATGTTTCTAAGTTGATGCAAAACAACCTCATGTAGACCACAGGTTCACTTGAACCACAATTCAACACATCCTATTGCCATCTAGCTTCAATGTTTGTCCTCTGAAGTGCTCATATAAATAAAGTTCTAATGTGTAATGTCTAGATCCTCTTCAGAATGTTGGATACTTAATTACATACAAACTTCCAGAACAGTTATAATGGTAAAGTGGATTTAATGGACTGTCTCAGTTGACTAATCCCTTGAAAAATAGCAAACAGCTTTTGTAAAAGCTATTTAGAATTATGTTTATTTTCTCGTTGTCATATACTGTAACTCTATCAGTATCATTTGAAAATAATATGCTGTATTACAAATTCATGCTAAAGCATGAGAATAACACATTTAACCATGTCCACTACATTTACCAATGTCTACACTGTGAGTCAATTTCTGGTCTGAACTACATCGAAAAAAGAAACAGCATACAATCTAAGTCCTATTGATTGGCTATGAATATTACATCATACAGACTCTTACTAAAATGATATGCTGCAATATGCAACATAAAAAAATGGGATCTACTATGTTGGATAACTATGTTTTTCTTTCTACATGGATTAGATATTAACATGAAACAGATTAATGTTAATATTAACAGATACTGCCAAAACCTCCAACACATGTTTGGCACTTTTTAAACAATGAAGACCATAATCTGACAAGATACTTTTACCTTTACATGTGATGCATTGATGTAGCCAGAAGAGTTATCTTTTCTTGGTGTCAGTTTCACTCTTGTACTGTCATAAGGGATAACATCTCGAAAACGGTTTTTTTGCATATTTTCTGAGGTTTTGCCTATACTGCACTCCATTTCTGGCACTTTCTTGGGGCTCTCTTCAAACTCCTTAAATACCAGATTCTCTGATAACTTACTTTCCAGAAGTTTCCTCTGTAACAATAAAAATGACAATATAGCTTATTAATTTTGACATCTACAGTAATGAAGTTACCTGCAAAAGCATACTGGCTGGCAACCAGTTGTCACAAATATAAAGCCTGGTCAAGGCAAAATGTTGTACTAAAATATGACCATTTATGATGTTTTTCCTGTATTTCATCTTTAACAAAAATAAAGAATCTCATTACTGGGGAACATGTATAGAGTCAGAATTTTGATGAAAATTCTGATTGTCAGAGTACCAACCCATGAAAAAATTTAAACTTTCAGGATGAATAAAACTAGTTTAATTTGGCAAATTATCAACTCATATGAAAGTTACCTCTAGTACAGTTTTGCTGTAATTATCTGATAATTGATTCTCTTGGATATTTTTCTGAACACCCAAACTCATAGAAAACATTTATGCTTCCTAATGATTCAAATATTCAGTATAGGATATCCAGTGAAACTCTAATGATTTAACCTTTTGTTCACCCATACAAAAATTATTTGGAGCACTTTATCCAATAATTTGAACTAATGGCACGGAGTGCATCACAAAGGGCCCTACTAACTACAACTTGCTTAGAAGGGCCTTAAACAGATCCTTAATCCTTATATGCCAATGTGCTATATATTATGGAATGCTAGAAATCGAAGTTATTTATAGTCTGAATATAATGATAAATGTAAACTTAAAAAAATCATTTGTTTAGTTATGCTGCACACACCTATAGTACAAGTCACATGGGTCCTGTGTGCACATTTACTCATTTTTAAATTAAATATAAATTGTTCTTTTAAAATTTAATACTAATTTTATTTAACCCAAGTCTATTCAAACCGGGTTATTGAATGCTCTGCACCTTAACTGTCAACAAAAAACTTTGAGATGAAAATTATCTATTGCTAAGGCGTTATTCAATGGTGGCCATGTACAAAACTTGGGTCAAAATAAGAGCAAATTGAGTGGAATCATTACAATTGAAGGGAGTACAAATTTGTTTATGAATATGTGTATATTTCATTATGACATCACAGTGAGCAAAATTCAATTTGGATTGTACTTGATCACACCTTTAGGTTAATTTCATCTGAAAATGTCTACATACTTTAACATTGATCTGCCATATGCACATAATGGGGCATCTAATTAATGACCTTCCAAAGGAATATGGATGTATACATATCTAAATGAAGTGAATACTTGCCACTTAAACATAAGTAGAATCAATTTCTAAAAAACTGAACCCATTACTGGGAATAATCGGTGTTGAATAGCTACATGACCTGTGTCACTTGTACTATAAATTATGAGTAATCACAGGTCATTACTTCACTGAATAATGTCAGGGTTTCTGCAGACTTAACCAAAACAAATTCCATGACTTTTCCAAAACTTTTCCAGGGCCATTCAACAAAACTCAAGGACCGCGCTCTCTTGCATTGTCAAGTAAAATGAATATAAAGAATGACATCTTTCAAAGAAAATAACAAATAAGTTAACAATAAATATTTTTAATATGTACATTTTAAATTTACCTGGGTTTGCACACATTGACTTCATGCAGTAATTCATGTTATAATCCAATTTTCAATGTAATTTGTATTCAAAAGTAAAAAAGAAACAATTCTATGTAGTTTTTGTATGTGTTCATATTTACAATATTAACAAAACATGTCACTTTCCAGTTGCTTTCTTGTATTTAGAGAGAAGCCAACTTTTTCTGCTCTATCTCCTTTTCAATGTCCTTTAGAGACTCTTGTTTCACTTTTGCAGTCTTTCGGAGAGAATTGGATGCAGTTAACAGGCTTAGGTTATTGTCCTTTTCGGCTTGTTCAGCATTTTCATCTGCTAATTTGAGCAATTGCTGGATGTCATCCATTAATCTAATTCTTTTATTTAAGATGTCACCCAGCTCAAGATCTGCTTTTCGTTTTCTGCTCCTCTCACTCTCATCCCTCTTTTTCTTTTCCTCATCCAAGTACTGTCTGTATGCATGTCTAGCATTTGAAACATAAGTTAACATTTCTTTACTAATATTTACATTTTCAATGCCTCCTACACTCCGAATACCATCAATAATGATTCTTCTTGAAATGAGAGACAACTGCTTTTGGTTATCTCTTATGGCTTCTTTGTTAATGGAGAATCCTCGTTCAACATCTGCCTGGCCATGAGACAGAGTTAGAAGGTGTTTTACAACTGGCCACAAGATAGCATATTCCTTTTTGTTTGCCATCAAGGAATGAAAAAATGAATCTAAGCGGTCTTTCTGTCTGGAGAACTGAGCAAATTTCAGTCTTCCGATTTCAAACAATTTTCCAAAACTGATTTGTAGTTTTTAGCCATGGCATCACATTGGTTTGGATCTATTCTTCCATTGTTGACTAGAATTTTGACCAGTGAGTGGAATGACTGAATGCTTGTCTTTATATCCTTCATCATCATCTCTGGGTTTAAGCATGTCATATGTCTTACAAGTGCAAAAGTCACTGGTGATTTTGTCAGCAGTTTTGTGACAGCAGCTTGGAGGAATTTCCTGCAATCAATACGGAATGCCAAAATGTCCCTATCTGTCAATTTCCCTGATTTTTTTAAGTCTGCAATCACAGTCTTTGTCACAAAGCCAATTTCAATCATTGCAGGGTCTTTAAGATGTTTGCAATTTGTTAGATCCAATTTTATGAGCTTTGATGCCTCTGTGATAAGGTCCAGATGATCTTGAGCTACAGAGCGCTCCATAAGACCCCTGATCATTTTGAAAATGTCTTCGGCAAGGAAAGGCAGCAATGGAGTGTCTCCTTGAAATTCCTGTAAAAATGGCTCAAACTCTCTAGCCACTGAAAGGAAAAACTGTGCTTGAGGAATAAAGAGATAAGACTTAACCACTTCCTTTAGACTCTCAAATGATTTTAATTTTGGGTGCTTTTTAAGCGACTCAATATATGTTGCTAAGTATGGAAGGAGGGATATGACTTTCTCTACAACTGTGATATTCTCAAGCCACCTGTGCTTACAGAATTTTGGTGGCAGCTCCTTGTTACCAGATGCTTTTTGATAGTCCTCTATTCTGGCTGGAGAATCTTTAAAGAAGTAATAGAGATTGCTTAGTGTCTCCTCCAGATTCCACTCTGTGGCAGTGCAACCATGCCTGAAAGCATTATGAATTAAATGCAGGCTGCAAGATCCTGTTGGCAACAACGACTTTCCAGGATTTAAACGATTAATCTCTGCATTCAACATGTCAAAGGTTTTCCAGTTAACATTAGGTCCATCCATTGAAATTTGTAGGAGGTTCCTGGTGCCAAGATCTTGGATGATTGGACACAACTTGCCAAAAAGATCATCTACAGTGGCATGTCCCAAAAACTCAGATGTTAAAAATCTTGTCTGCACTCTTTCTGCACCCTGTTCCCAAAATCTGACATGAATGTCACATTGCTTTTGGCGCAATTGTTTATTCAAACTTTCATCGAACTGCAAGACATATCCATCACACTTGCGTATGCTATCTTTTAAGGTTGATGTAAAGTATGGGGCTAGGCCATGAATAGCAATATAACTTGTTTTGTCATAACCGCAAGTGAATTTGTTTGCAATTGCACTGTCTGGAAACAGCAGTGAAAAAACTTGTGAAATTTCCTCATTGGAATTAAAGGAGCTGTGTGTATTCACTGTCCTTAGTGTCCACAAAATTTCTGCCTTTAATTTATCATTTGATGATGTATATGACGTTAATGTTGGGGCAGGCTTTGGCTTACCTTTAGGTGATGGTGAGGCTAAAGGTGAAATAAAACCAGAGAGTGCGTTGTTCTGAGCAGATTTCATTGTTTTACAATTCTGCACATGCTTCTTGCTGGTGGAATGACTTTTGAGGGCAGCTTCTCCCATATTTGCAATATCTATAATTTTGCTACAAGCTCTGCATTTAGCAGTCCTTGGGTCTGAAGCATTCTTCACCCATTTTTCATAGCTTGGGTTAGTCAGCCATCTGTTATTGAATGTGCACATACCAGGCATGTTGGACTAAACCTAAAACAATAAAAAATGAAAGATTTTCAGATTTATCTGTCATTATGGGATATTGTGTATTTTATTATGTATTCAGAGTTTTCTAACGGTTCAATGTTCATTAAGTAATTATTTTTATAATCTTTTGGCCAGACTTAGAATCTAAGATTTAGTTAATATAATATTATGTAGTCTTGGTTATTTGAAATTAAAATACAATTTTCAGACAATGACAATTCTTTTCTTTAACTTTAACAAAAATTCATTAAGTATCCTAGTAACAGCAACACTAAAAATGCCATCAAAGTTTACCAGATACAGAAAAATGTTTGATTAAAGTTAAACTATAATGGTAGTAAAAATGTTTTATCCTAACATGGCAACCTTTTTGAAAAATGGAAGTCAAATTTCCCACACTGTAATATTACTGGAATTTTGACTGAAGTCTTCTTGCAATTTTTTTTTTTTAATTTTGAATTCAAATATTTTTCTTTCTTCAATATACGATCTATATTTTTCTTTCTTCAATACACGATCTATTCTAGTATTTATTTACTATAAATATTTATTTTTATTGGGGTTTTGGAAAATCGGGTGAATTTAATTGGGAGACCAAGACAGGTCTAATATTAAAACAGTTCTCTTAAATTTTTTTCAGTACGGTTGGCTGGTCATCTAAAAACCGCTTCCGAACGAAAACTAAAGTTTTTTAATATTCTGAAATGAATGTAAAGTAACTGCCCAAAATAAGAATATGAAATTTACAATAACAATTATAATCAGGTCGTACCGTACCATCTGCCATAATAGAAGAATGACTATGCCGTATGAGATGTTACGACAGACCCGAAAAAAAAGAGAAATATAAATAAAACCAAAATTAGTGTTTACCATGTGCATTAGATCGAGAAAAAAAGTGACTTTCTCGGAAGAAATTAACTTCGTTTTGATATATCGTGAAGTGCTAATTGCTCAAAATGGTGCAGCAAACAACATTAATTTCCCTATGGAACTACAAAGTAAATCACGTGAGATATACTGTTAGGGAACTTACTCTTGTTATACAAAATTAAGAGATAAATATAAATGAAACCAAATTAGTACTTACCTTGTACCTTAGATTGAAGAAATAACAGACTTTTTGGGAAGAAATTGGCTTCCTCTTGATAGACCTTCAAGCGGTTATTGCTCAAAGCGGCGCGGCTGTTCATTTTAATTTTCCAATCGAACTACACCGGAAATCACGTGATACTACTGTTAGGGGAACTTACTCTTGTTATATTTAATGAAACCATTTATCGATCGTAATTTTATCGTGTTTTATTTAATCGGTACTCGTTGAAATTTGGAGTAATCAATTTTTTAACTCCATTGTCAGAAATTCCATGACTTTTCCAAAACTTAGCAAGGTTTTGACAAATTCCATAACTTTTCAAGGCCCTTGAAATTTATTTTCTAAATTCCAAAACTTTTCCAGGATTCCATGACCCGCGGGAACCCTGTAATGTGGAATGTTGAAAGTCAAATTCATTCAAGGTCTCGACAATAAACAGTCATATTGAAAATTCATTTGAAATTCTTTGGTAAAATAATGCAGCAGAAACCTAAGTCTCAGAAACAGGCAATTAAAGGGCTAGAGTCCTATTAAAAAATGTCATGGAATACTAGAAATCAAATATATTCAGATTAACATTAACATGAAGCTTCATGCCAAATTTGGTTAAAATCCAACAATCCCCGAAAAAGTTAAGGTAAGAAGGACAGGGCAATAAGTTGGCATAACTCCTTAAATTATGCCATGGAGTGCTGGAAACTGAACCCATTCAAGGTCTGATGAATAATATAAAGCCATAACCATATTTGATTGAAATTTGACAGACCGTAGCTAAGTTATTCTGTGGAGGACAAGCATTCAGGGGGTATAACTCCTGTAAATGACATCGTGGAATGCCAGAAGGCTGGAAATCAAACTAAATCACAGTCCCATCAGCTGAAACCTGTGTGCAAAATCTGGTTAAAATCTAACAAGCCTTGGAAACAATGTTACAGAAACCAAAGGCAAAAGAATAGGTTGTCAGGGTGCATAATAACTAAATAATGATGTTAAACCCTGGAAACTGATCTCATTCAAATTCTCATCACAAGAAATCTGTTTGAAAATCTAAGAACCCTGCGTAAAGTTATCCAGTGGAAACAAACATTTAGGAAAACTGTCAGACTGGTGGAAATAACTCCTCTGCTTGTGACAGAAAAGGCTAGATATCAATACTTTCAAGGTTTCAACCATATAGTTACATATCAAATTTGGCTACAACAGAGTAATTCTGATGGATGTACAAATGGTATTACATTACTATCGTGCTATGCCAACTTCGTCAAGAAGGGCATTAAAAAGACATAAAAACATTTTTATAAAATTTATAGGGAAGGCATGTGGACTGATAATAGTAGAAATACAGAATTTACCCTTTCATCCTTGGGAGCACGAGAATCATCATTCATTAACGCTAGGACCATAGGCCTGGACATCGTCAACCCATTCATTGCTGCCACTTTTAGGGGACCCATTGGAATAATGCCAGGTACCTCCTGGTCAAAAGTAAAAAGATAAGATTCACCTTTGTCATTGAATTTGTTTCTAGCTAGAACTAAAATATAATTCAGCGGGGTAGCAAATCAGTTATCTTTACTTTATACAATTTTACTTTTTCACATCTTTTTCATGTCCTTATTTTAATCGGGCACCATTTTATAATCTAAATCAGTGCTGGCACAAGGCATTATAGTGTCTTAAAGTAAACAGACATTTGGCCCCACTCACCAATCATTAAAATATTTGCTGATAAGAAAGTTCATAAGAAACTGCTGTAGTTATGCCCAAATAAAAGATTTTCAAGAAAGAAAAAGAAAGGTTTAGTTTCATTTTAGTTCTATTTTCAGACTTTTGTGCCCCTTCCTTCTCCAATTATGTGTACTGCTTGCATACAGCTTGCATGGGCCCTGATTAGAAACATAATGTCAAACTGATAATCAGTTTCACAAACCACTACATTACATAGTGACATTTCCAAGCAGAGGAATATTTATTTTCCCTTCTGTAACTGATCACTTTCAGCATTGGAAATAATTTTTTAATTTCCAAAATGTTAGCATTGTGAAATCTATTGTTGTAATTAATATAGCAAAGGTGAAAGTAAAGGAATAACTAGGACCTTCTTGAAAATGAAATCCTTCACAAATTTTTAATTCTAAACACAAAATTACTGCTTGCATTTTTTACTACAGCAGAAAATGACTAACATGATTTTCATTATCTACTAGTTTCTGCTATATGTTTCAATGACTACCAAGTAGAAAATAAATAGCATCAAACTTGAAATCCAACTGCAAAAAGAGACTCATCAAAATACAGGAATTATTCTCATTTTGTAAACATAATTCACCAAAGAATATCTGTTACTGGAATAAAGCAAAATACTGTGAACATACCATTATGCAACCAACCCATGTTCAATAATCCACTATATTGGCACAAGCTGGGCATTAATGGTTTCAATTAATTTCATCTTTGGTAAAGATATGTAACCTTTAAATAAAGTATTGTGCAGAACCCATTATTTGCTTATCAGACTTACTGTGAAAGTGACTTTTGACCTTTAGATTGATAGTTTCATTTTACTAGTTTTTTATTATCGTAAGTGCAAGTCATCCACAAAATTTGATCAAGGAACTTACTCTAAAACAAATGTTATTCTGCAAAACCCATTTTTCTTAGTCAATATGATCTAGATCTGTGTCCTTTTCTTTTTGTCTGCAAAATCAATATGCCTTTTAAATACCATAAATACAATCCCTACACAAACTCTGGTCCATGTAAATGGTCCAGACCAAAATTATTATGCAGAAACCTTTTTAATTTTTTTTTTCTCAGCCACTGTAATCGTGAGCCTTGAACTTTTAGCTCCTCTTCTTTCTTACCAAAAGTTTAAGCTGTCCCCAAAACACTGGTGAAAGTACATCATAGATAACTAAAACCAGAAACCATTTTTCATCCAGTTACCTTGACAATTGACCCTCATTCTTTCAGTCTATGACCTTGACCATTGACCATATTCCACAAAATCAATAGACTTCTTTCCTGCTTAAAGATAATGTTATCCAAAAAGTGCTCCATAGGATGCCAGTCATACAAAAAACTGATAATACTACTAGCTAGCAGAGTCTGATATGATTATTACAACTTCCATTTATCTATTACTCTCATATAATGCAGAATTGAAACAATTTATTAAAAGTCATATCTGACTACAAACAGTACAGACCAATATCTTCCATCACATAATGTGCTGGCTATGCAGTTTGTTAAGACTAATTAGTAGAACAAACAACAAAGACCCTGACCTGTCAGTATATTATGAAATTTATACAGATCATGGTCTATTCTGATTGCAATTGGATCTGACTTGCATGGGAGTATATACAAAGTAACTTATCTATTATGGCTTTTTTTGTGCCTAATCAACATAACATCAATCCAGATCTTCTGATTTTTAATGCAATTGCAGTTCTAGGTCAACCATATTTGCAGCTAGGACCACACTGAGCAACTGCCAACAATTACGTTAATGGTGTGTTTCAATGGCAGTGATTTAGATCAGATTTAAAAACTGAGATTATCTTAAAATAAAACGTACCCTGTCAGAATCATGAAAGTCATCAATATATGGTTCATCTTCAGGCTCCATTGATTCACTGACCTTTGATGGTGGATCACTGGATTTCAGGGTCTCCAAAAGTTGGAGTCTCTCAGTACTACTGTCTAGAGATATGGCCTTTTTATGCACAACTAATAACTTCTTACTCTCTTCACTTTCATCAGAATCTTTTATTTGTTTGTTCACTGAACCTGGTGTACAATTTTCTATAGGCTTAAGACTAAGCATTAGAGGATCTTTTTGAGATGAGACTGATATGTCATTCAAAGTTCGACTCAGATCTACAACTTCCTGTTCCTGAATACTGTCTCTCTTATTCTGGATTCGAAGACTACGATTTTGAGCACTAAGTCGTTTAAAATCAGTTCTCATTATTCCAGGTGTGAATGACCCAGACCTAGCAATCATCATCCTCCGAAAGCTTTCCCTTTGTGTTGCCACCTCTTTTGAGGTGGATGGAGGAGGTGCTTTGTTTGGAGCAACAAATCGGATTAGGACTTTAGATTGTCGTTGTGGGGCTTCTCGCGTTAGACCTTCCTCTGGTTCACTATCTGTTTCCTTGGCATGAAATGTAGTGTTAGAATGATCACTGGAATTATCATCTCCTGGATCAGTAGATTCGTCATTTGTATTTAGAGACTCCAAAGCATTTCTATCACTGTCCCTTTCCCCTGGGTCCAAAGTGGCCTCTGCTAAATTCTCTAAACTTTTATTGAGTTTGGATTGTGCAGCAAATGCAGAGTCTCCTAAAGTTTTTCTTGAAACAAGATCTGGACTATCAGTTATATTAGTAGACCTGACAGTTTGAACTGCCAAATCTGGTGTACTGTTACTGACTCTTGGGTAGGGGGGTGGGGGTTTGAAGTGATAAGGTGAGTAAGCTTCATTAACATGAAGAAAATTGTCTGCTGCATAATCCTGCGGCATGTGTTGTGTATTTAATTCGGGGGAGCTATATGTTGGCTGAATGACCAAATTACTCTGTCTCTCTCCCATCCTATATGGAATAAGCTCTGGTTGTTCATGGTAAACGCCTTGGTAAGCATGATTGTATGTCCTAAGAGGAGTGCCATCAATGTAATAACCACCATGATTTCCATAGTGGCCAATCTCAGGTTGACTGTATGCCAAACCTTCGCCTGAATGGTTGTAGATTTGAGACTGTGCAATAGACTGTGTTTGTGTCGAGAAATGATGCATAGGATGAGGATAATGATGATGAACAGTTTGCAATTGATTATATTGATCAACTGATGCCTGTGTCTGTGTTTGTTGTACTTGCTCTTGATGCTGCTGCTGTTGCTGCAACATGCGTTGATGCATAATGGATTCGTATGATGGTGTAGGACGGTAAGCTGGAAGAGCTGCAAGTCGTCGTGCATAGTTTGAATTGAGAGTGGGATCATTAGCTTGATGCTGCGTGTGAAATGGTGCTTGTTGGTGATGTTGGGTAATATGATTGCCATCTGCATGCTGAACATGATGAGTTTGATGAATATCATGACTGGATGTGTTGAGACTTTGTTGAGACTGACGATAGTCTTCTGTAGAGACAGAAGTAGGCTGTGAGTCTGAAAATGAAGAAATAGATAAACCAAGATAAGTTAAGTCACCAGAATCTTTCTTTTTTTAGTTTTTGTTGTTTGGAGTTTAATGTCATTTTCCAGCAATTGACTGACTATACATGGTGGCCAGTAAAACAAGGAAGAACCTGCAAAAACTCTTATAAGAACCAACGACTCAAGTGAAGTTATTGGCAAGCACTCTCACATGCCCACATTGGCCAAGACTGAGACTTTAACCAGCCATCTGAGGACCCTCCTTAATTTAGACTCAAAATGATGTTTCCTGGACTGTTTGAAATACAACAATAGGTTACAAGTTACACAATATATAGAAAATAACAATCCTTCTAGATGCACTAGATTCATAAATCATTTTTATAAAATGCTATAAAGAAAATAAGGATGTACCTGATTTAGCATTCAATATAAACCTTTCAGTGTTGCATCAAATTAAGTGCCCCAATTGCAGCATTCGGGACAAGAACTTTCTGCAAAATCTTAACAGCAGGTGCATGGGATGTAATGATAAGTAGATTGATGCCAGTCATTTACAAATGTAGAGAATGCAAATGTTTCTTTCTTTCTCGATAGATCAAGTTACACTACATCAATGCTCCAGAATAGCATTTAAGTTTGCATATGACAATAAAACAGCCCCACTCTTTCTACAGATATACAATTATTATCTTAAAAACTTGAGTGATGTGTGATCAATAAAGTGCTATATATGATGTGGCTTAAAGTGTATGTCAATGTGGACACTAGAAAGTATGAAATAAATTTTATAGCAAGTTGGAAGGATGTTGTTAGATCAATTAGACAATGGCAAACCTCAGGAGCTAGAGTAAAACAATGCTTTACATACAAATTTTTTGAACTCGAAATAAACATACCATACAATTTAATATGATTTTTGTTTTATCTTTTCACATTTTAAGAATAGCAATAGCAATGTTGTGTGACAAATAATGTTTAAAAATGGCGCAATTTTGGGCACATGGAAGTGGAGTCAGATCTTGTGGAGTTTGAGTAAGGCTTGTGACTTTTTAAAAGTCGCTAGCCTTGGAAAAGTGTCAAACTTTTTCTTCTTTGAGCACTGAGGGGAGTGGTAGAGTTAAAATCTATCAAATATCCATCTTATGAATGAAATAAATCTAGCTTGCCATCCAGACTGCTTACCTTGCTCATACCTTTGATCTTGTAGATAGGCAAGAGAGGTTTGAGATTCAGACTGAAATTAAAACATAAAGTGCAATTTTAAAATTCTGTTAAAAATATTGCCATTTTTCTAATGTTGGGCTGTCATTAAAGCTTATATAAGTTGCCATTGAGAGTCAAAGTAAAAAGCTAAGAATTGAATTGATTGTAAACTGTAACACTGTAAACTAAATCAACATATACTAAGCAAAGAATCTGTAAAAGTATAATTCATTTTACTTGTCTAAACTACTTTGTCATTACTGTAACAATCTCATAATTTCAACTCCTCATCCATACCTGTTTATACCAGTCAAAAACAAAAATTCTGTGAAAAAATATTATTTTACTCTTTTTTTTCCAGTGTTTTTTTCTATGTTATTAAATACATACCAACTGGTCAGGAATATCATTATGTGGAAGAACTGTTTGATGGACATCCCTATAATAAAATAAACAAATATGACTCATTAAAAGCAAATCCTTGCAAAATTTAGATATTGTTCCAAAACAGCTCTAAAATTTTATAACTTTTTTGTTGATTTAACATAAATGATAGGATCTATTTCAAGACTAAGACAAGCAAAAAGTGTGAATTTATATTCCATGACTCATTTGTTAAAGTCTTTTGACCTTTACTTTATATAATACCAAACATGGTAATCATTTCATCTTGTGGTAGTACTGATAAGAATCATTCAAACATTATATATATATATATATATATATATATATATATATATATATATATATATATATATATATATATATATATATATATATAGATGCCTTGTGAATGGACAAAAAATGTGTACATCTTACAGACAAGACTGGAATTATCCTTGGATTTTAAAATCTTTTAACAGCTGTAGCAAACAAATAATAGCAACATTGTTATCAGTATAATGTTGCTAAATCAAAGATGGCAGTATATACCAGTGAATCAGACTGACTAAAATCATGCATGAATAAGGTAATAAAATGTATTCCAGTGAATCAGGCTGACTAAAATCATAAATGAATTAGGCAATCAGATGTATTCCAGTTAATCTTAATCATGCTTGAATAAAGTAAAAAGATGTATACCAGTGAATTAGGATGATTAAAATCATGCATGAATAAGGCAACAAGATGTATTCTAGTGAATCAAGTTGACTAAAATTATGCATGATTAAGACAAGATGTATACCAGTAAGACTGATCAAAATAATGTATAAGGCAATTAGATGTAAACCAGTAAATCAGGCTGACTAAATTCATACATGATTAAGACAAGATGTATACCAGTAAATCAGGCTGACTAAAATCATGCATGATTAAGACAAGATGTATACCAGTAAACCAGGCTGACTAAAATCATGTATGATTAAGACAAGATGTATACAAGTCAATCAGGATGACTAAAATCATGTATGATTAAGACAAGATATATACAAGTCAATCAGGATGACTAAAATCATGTATGATTAAGACAAGATGTATACCAGTAAATCAGGCTGACTAAAATCATGTATGACTAAGTCAAGATGTATACCAGTAAATCAGGCTGACTAAAATCATGTATGACTAAGTCAAGATGTATACCAGTAAATCAGGCTGATTAAAATCATGCATGATTAAGACAAGATGTATACCAGTAAATCAGGCTGACTAAAATCATACATGATTAAGAGAAGATGTATACCAGTAAATCAGGCTGACTAAAATCATGTATGACTAAGTCAAGATGTATACCAGTAAATCAGGCTGAATAAAATCATCTATGACTAAGTCAAGATGTATACCAGTAAATCAGGCTGACTAAAATCATGCATGATTAAGACAAGATGTATACCAGTAAATCAGGCTGACTAAAATCATGTATGACTAAGTCAAGATGTATACCAGTAAATCAGGCTGACTAAAATCATGCATGATTAAGACAAGATGTATACCAGTAAATCAGGCTGACTAAAATCATGCATGATTAAGACAAGATGTATACCAGTAAATCAGGCTGACTAAAATCATGCATGATTAAGACAAGATGTATACCAGTAAATCAGGCTGACTAAAATCATGCATGATTAAGAGAAGATGTATACCAGTAAATCAGGCTGACTAAAATCATGTATGATTAAGACAAGATGTATACAAGTCAATCAGGCTGACTAAAATCATACATGAATAAGGCAATTAAATTCATATCAATAAATAAGGTTGACTACAATCATGCATATAGAAGGCAGTAAGATGTATGCTAGCATATTAGGCTGACTAAAATCATGCATGCATAAGGCAAGTGGAAGTATACCAATGAATGAGACTGACTAAAATCATGCATGCATTAGGCAAGTGGATGCATACCAATCAATCAGACTGACTAAAAGCATGTATGCATAAGGCAAGTGGAAGTATACCAATGAATCAGACTGACTAAAAGCATGCATGCATAAGGCAAGTGGATGTATGTCAATGAATCAGACTGACTAAAATCATGCATGCATTAGGCAAGTGGATGTATACCAATGAATCAGACTGACTAAAAGCATGCATGCATAAGGCAAGTGGAAGTATACCAATGAATCAGACTGACTAAAATCATGCATGCATAAGGCAAGTGGAAGTATACCAATGAATCAGACTGACTAAAATCATGCATGCATAAGGCAAGTGGAAGTATACCAATGAATCAGACTGACTAAAATCATGCATGCATTAGGCAAGTGGAAGTATACCAATGAATCAGACTGAGTAAAATCATGCATGCATTAGGCAAGTGGATGTATACCAATGAATCAGACTAACTAAAATCATGCATGCATTAGGCAAGTGGATGTATGCCAGTGAATCAGGCTGACTAAAATCACATGTGTCCTTCTGTAATGCAATGAGTTGGAAAGAGTTTTAAAACTTATATTGTTTTTGAACTGGTATATATATATATATATATATATATATATATATATATATATATATATATATATATATATATATATATATATATATACGAACAGTACGAAACTAGTAACTAACTAGCCTAAATGCTTTCGACTCTTAATGAGTCTTTTTCAAAGGCAAATACAAAACATAGTTACGACAAACAAATAAACACAAAAACGTTGTGTTTGTAAACCTCTACATTTCTATCTTCACATGTGCTAAAACTATAAATACAACCAGCTTGTATAGACTAGTTGCGGAAACAGAAAACATTGTATAATTCCCTAAAAGTCTACAAGCCAAAGCGACATCTATTTTTACTTTGTGTACATATGTAACGCAGATTATATCCAGGATATTTGATTCTATACCGGTTATTCTTATAGTAAAAATTGAAGGATAATAAGAAGATTTAGAAAATGTTAAATTCTACTAGTGCATAGTTTTCATTTTCTAGTCTTCTTGGTTTAGACCGCTTGGTTTCAATGTTCTAAGGCGGCATATCCAGTATGATTCCTTTTCCTTCCTGGTTTCGGAACTCCAGCTGTGGTTGTTAGCAATAGTGATAAGTATTATATCACTGAAAGTGTGGCCAGGGGAGAAGAAGTGTTCTGCGACCGGGCTTCTGTACAGCTTTTTTGTCATCCAATCAGATCTATGAAGGTTTATCCTTATGTGTAGCTTTTCAGTTTCTCCGACGTACTGAAGGCCACAGATCTTACATGTGATGAGATAAATCACATTCTCTGTTTTGCACGTTTTGTTTGGACCATGTATGTTTAGTTTTTCTTTAGTCACTGTGCTAGTGAATGTCTTGGTCTCTATCATATGTTGACAGGTTTTGCATCTTTTATCGCCACAGGGTCCAGATTGACTAGGTTGGTTTTGACTAGCGATTGTTGTTAGCTTGGCCCTGACTAGGATGTCCTTTAGGTTTTTTTGGTCTCCGGTAAGCTACTACAGGTTTGTTCGGAAGTATTAGGTTTAGTATGTCTGACGATTGCACGGTTGGACAGTGGTTTGCGATGATTTTACCTACTTTGGGATTGTCTGGGTGATAGGTCAGAATAAATGGTATCCTATCAACCTTTTCTTTCTGTACATATCTGAGTAGGTCATCACGGTTTGTTTGTTTGGCCCTTTGGATTGCCTCCACAATCAGGTCTTTGTCGTAGCCTCGGTACACCAACATACCGCACAACGAAGGGTTACAGGCATGTAGCGAAGCATGGGAAACAAGAACTGTAAACAATCCACCCATACACTTCTTAATCCAACTCCTGGAGCTTGTCCTAAAACTCAACAACTTTGAATTTAATGAAGAAAACTACCTACAAATCAATGGAACTGCAATGGGTACTAAAATGGCCCCTTTGTATGCTAACATTTTCATGGGAAAACTTGAGGGAAAGCTCTTAGCATCGGTTGAGCGTACACCATACCAGTGGGTACGCTTTATCGATGATATAGAAATGAAGTGGCAGTATGGAAGAGAAAGTCTGGATGACTTCATATCAAAGGCAAACAACTTCCATCCTTCAATAAAATTCACGGCAGAAATTTCCAACTCAAACCATGTTTTCCTGGACACAACAACCAGACTGGTGGAAAACAAATTACACACAGACATCTACTCGAAACCAACCGACAAACACCAGTATCTTCTCCCAACCAGCTGTCATCCAAAACACTGCATTAAGAACATTCCATATAGCCAGGCACTGAGGATACGCAGAATTTGCTCCGACGATGAAAGATTCCTAGAAAGGTCTGAAGAGCTGGCTAAACATTTAATTTACCGAGGCTACGACAAAGACCTGATTGCGGAGGCAATCCAAAGGGCCAAACAAACAAACCGTGATGACCTACTCAGATAAGGACAGAAAGAAAAGGTTGATAGGATACCATTTATTCTGACCTATCACCCAGACAATCCCAAAGTAGGTAAAATCATCGCAAACCACTGTCCAACCATGCAATCGTCAGACATACTAAACCTAATACTTCCGAACAAACCTGTAGTAGCTTACCGGAGACCAACAAACCTAAAGGACATCCTAGTCAGGGCCAAGCTAACAACAATCGCTAGTCAAAACCAACTTAGTCAATCTGGACCCTGTGGCGATAAAAGATGCAAAACCTGTCAACATATGATAGAGACCAAGACATTCACTAGCACAGTGACTAAAGAAAAACTAAACATACATGGTCCAAACAAAACGTGCAAAACAGAGAATGTGATTTATCTCATCACATGTAAGATCTGTGGCCTTCAGTACGTCGGAGAAACTGAAAAGCTACACATAAGGATAAACCTTCATAGATCTGATTGGATGACAAAAAAGCTGTACAGAAGCCCGGTCGCAGAACACTTCTTCTCCCCTGGCCACACTTTCAGTGATATAATACTTATCACTATTGCTAACAACCACAGCTGGAGTTCCGAAACCAGGAAGGAAAAGGAATCATACTGGATATGCCGCCTTAGAACATTGAAACCAAGCGGTCTAAACCAAGAAGACTAGAAAATGAAAACTATGCACTAGTAGAATTTAACATTTTCTAAATCTTCTTATTATCCTTCAATTTTTACTATAAGAATAACCGGTATAGAATCAAATATCCTGGATATAATCTGCGTTACATATGTACACAAAGTAAAAATAGATGTCGCTTTGGCTTGTAGACTTTTAGGGAATTATACAACGTTTTCAATTTCCGCAACTAGTCTATACAAGCTGGTTGTATTTATAGTTTTAGCACATGTGAAGATAGAAATGTAGAGGTTTACAAACACAACGTTTTTGTGTTTATTTGTTTGTCGTAACTATGTTTTGTATTTGCCTTTGAAAAAGACTCATTAAGAGTCGAAAGCGCTTAGGCTAGTTAGTTACTAGTTTCGTACTGTTCGTCGTCAGTTTATTGCATCTATTTTAATTAATCCCTGACAAACGTGATCCCTTGGTGGATCCAGTACGCTTGAGAGGGTTGTTATTCGCCATATGATTTGTATTCTTTATATATATATATATATATATATATATATATATATATATATATATATATATATATATATATATATATTTGTTGACAGCATTTTTCCTCATGATAATAGCTTATTACCTAGGGCATGCACAGATGTTGGGATTTTAAGATCACTTCAAAGACTGTTAGTAAATTTCATCCCATTTTTAACAAATTTGACATGAATTTTGGCATGTGAAGTGGAATGATATTTAAAGAACCTAACAAGAAAAAAGCATTCATCAAGAAAAGTCAGCAAATGGAAGGAAGTCAATGAATGCTTTCATTTCATCACTATAAAGGAGGCAATGTCCATGAAATCAACGAAAAAGCAATCAAATCTTTTAACACTATGTAAAGCAAGCAGTGCATGGTATGTTTGAAGCTCAGCAAAAAGAAATTAGAAATGGATAGATCCTAATTTTTCGGTTCACTATACAATAAAAAGATTTCAAAACCTTGGACAACATGGACAATTCTACAGAAAACTAATATTTATACTGCATGTAATCAAGTATAAGTTAACTCCAAATGCAAACACCACACACCCTAATCATTGTTTAGTTTTCTAGGTTTTGCAATGAATGCACATATAATTATTTTAAAGCTCAATGGTTTGTATTCAATGAAAAATGAGATCTTGGATCCAATGGCAGAAAATTCCATCCTATATTGTCACGTGAAAATGATATAAAATGAGAAAATTATTGGGTTTGCTTCTTTTCATTCTATGATGTGACCAAAGTAAATAGTAACATTTCCATGGTATGAGTTATTATTTTTCAGCAATGTTGAATAAACATTGGAAAGGTCACTGATAGTTTTGATTATCAACATATTAATACTAAGATGGATCAACACTGAAACAATAGTGGGAATAAAGAAAATATTTTGGAATAAGAAGCTCAATGATAGTTTTAATCACAGTGCATAAACTTTGGAAAAGTAGGTCACAGTTAAAATACACAAAACAACTTCATCCAAACATTGGTGTTTGAAATATAATATTTTCTGCCTGGGCAGGAATGAAGGATGGATACAGAGAGCAAAAGGACAAAGTGATTACTATATATATTTCAGTATTTGGCACTGGGTGGACAGAAATACACAAGTATGACATGAATATAATATGTATTGGGTTTAGTGCAATGCTTACAAGATTTCAGACTCCTCTAATTCACTGATTTCACTCAGGCTGGTACTGAAAAGAAAACCATGCAATCAAGCCAAAGGTGGATAGGCAGACACACAAACAATAAGTTAGCTGCGGACAATATACACAAGCAAAACATAAACAAAGTCCACACACACTTATATTGAAGCTTAGTCATTCCATAAACTGACCAGTGACTACTGCCAATTCATTGCTATTTTAAACAAATAATCTCATCCCAATGCTAGAATTACCAGCTAAGTAACCCTGCTGATTCAAAATCTTTATGCTGAATAAGAAGACAGATCATTGTCTTTTGTTTCTTGAAAATATTAATAGAACTACCAAAGGCAAAAATATGCTGGTATACAGTAGTCCCCCTCTTGAACTGCCCCCCTCACCAGCAGCCACCCGCTCCTTACGGCCAGAATCTGAAGGCACCGACGAATTTGTGTTCAAAATTACCCCTCACGAAAGGCCACATGGCTAACGCGACCAGCATATTTTTGCAAAAACATAAAATTTACCCCTCACAAGCGGCCACATTTTATTTTGTAATATGTATCTAGAAGTTTTTTTTTCTAATTGTGTTAAGTAATCCAATTTCTGTTTCTCGATGTCAGATTTTCATTCTTCAAAAAAGTGTTCTACAGGTACCACTAAGGTTAATATTATATCCTTTACACCTCACGAGAAGCCCCATTTATTCCTTAAAGCCGAGAAAGACTCATATTTTATTCCTTATATAAAGGTAATCTGTATATCCTTATTGCATGTTATCATAAGATGTCTGGTTTATCCACTGATAAATATTAAGATTACACTTAGTAATAGTAGTAACATCGGAGAAGTGACAATATTGATGGACAAGACCAAAGTCGGTGCCGAAAATGGTTTGATAGCCTTTATGGCTTCCCTTTGCAAGATGTTGAACTTACATAATTAATGGCTATTACTCAACAATTGTAAAGTTTAATGGCCACGATGTGCTATTGTTCAGATCAAATCGGTGTAATTAACCAAGCCGTTTTTCGCACTTAGAGTAAAAAAAAAATAAATATAAAAACAATAGGGTACCAGACTGCGACTAATGAATCACGTGACAATCGCTGCCTTTAAAAATATATGGCATCTG
Organism: Potamilus streckersoni; assembly: GCA_016746295.1. Classification (NCBI taxonomy): domain Eukaryota; kingdom Metazoa; phylum Mollusca; class Bivalvia; order Unionida; family Unionidae; genus Potamilus; species Potamilus streckersoni. The sequence goes on along the minus strand of JAEAOA010000513.1, from coordinate 1,917,463 downwards.
TTTAAATGCAGAAAAAAATTGTTTTACCAGTCTTGTACTTGCAACATTGATGATTATTATTGGACATAATGTCAAGATCACATGGTCAGCATTGGCTAAAAAGAAAAACAGGGTACTAGACAAAGACCGAAAAATCACATGACAACACAACTTGTCGCTTCTTTACAAAATAAGAATTTCGTCCGCTCAACAAATGTGTCGTCTGCATAATTAAATCGCATATAGCAACATCGGAATAACTCATTACCAAACATTAACATGTCATTACGTAAACGAAGATGATCATTTCAGAAAACGTCGGTTATTATAGTCTACAATATCGGGTGAGGTGGGGAAGGGGACTGGTCAAACAAGTTTAGGTAGAAAAGACTCAAAACAATTTTATGTTGAAAAGACTCGAATAAATAACATCATAACTGATAAGTTATTTAGCTGCAGTGGGAAAATGGAGCAAATGGAAAGAGGATTGCGTATGTACCAAGATTCAAATGACGCTTTTGAATGGTTCTGCAATGTGCATGACAACACCCGCTCGCATATCACGCTTTCACCAAGAATAAGAACTATTAATTCATATTCAGTTGAAATAAGTCAACTATTATAGCACAAGAACCGTTCAATATTTAATGTTGCTTTCAAACGAAGATATTAAATGCTTTGAAAAATGAAGCTTTCTTACTACGTACATATACTTCTCACAAAAAATTTAGTCCCCCTCTGTAAAGGCCACCCACCTTATAAGGCCACTTTCCCGGTGCAGAAGGGGTGGCCGTATAAGAGGAGGACTACTGTATTATGCAACAGATGATCTGGATCATGTTTAAATAAAGGAGTATTTAATGTTTTTACAATAACCATGCAAACCAAAAGCTCTGTAAAATTTAAAGGCTGGTGTGCCTTTTCTTTTGCTTCTCTTAGCACAATATCTCTTCCTAAGTAAGGACAAGTATACTGAAATATATCGTGAAAATGCACGGTCATTGATTGTCTGTAAAATAGAAGAAAAACAAGGTTTTAAAAATTCATAAAATTTGCACTGGTAAAATACAAAAACTTATCTTATAAATGCACAAAGAAAATGTTGCATCTGAAAATGAGGCTCATAGAGATGGCTCAAAACCTCTCAGCAGTAGTCTTCATTAGGTGACTGATCTGGTGAGATGTTCAAGTACATCAAGCATTCAACTCATTCTATCTGTGAAGAAAGGGCTTGATGGGTAATATCCTGTGTTTTAGCTAACAGTGGGAGGAAGAGGTGCTTGCAAGTGCCTTGATTTGTCTCTCTGTGTTTCAAGCTTAGGAGTGTGAACAGGATCATGCAAGGCTATTGTTCTTGACTTGTCTATGAAGGACATCGAGCGATGTTTCTTTGGTTACCAACAGATGGTAACCTATTTTGAGCTACAAAGTCTGGTTGTGTCATGAGAACCACTGAACCCTCTGATCTGAACTGAAAAGAGTTTGGATCGACATAAAGGAATGCAGCTTTCTTATCCTGCATGCAGAAGGTAAAGCCATCATAAAACATGACTTGGATGATAGTGATTTTAGCGAAGTGTGGGCTAGGGCTCAATTGGATTTGAATAGAGTCAAGTTAAAACCCAACATTAGTTCCATTGAGAACCAGAGTGGTTGACTAAGACCAAAAAGGTTTGAAATATCTGATAGGCGATATCCTTCCCAAAAACATATATGCTATGATGCCAGAATGTGTCCAATATCATGGAGTAGTAACCTTTGGTAGAGATTAGGACCAACTGTTTCTACTCAAAGGCCCAGAGAAAATATTCAGCCCTCAGAAGGATGTTGTTGATATGGCACTAGTCCTTGAAAACAAGCCACTTTCCTCATAAACCTTCAGAATGGAAGGCTTTTGCTCAAGACTATCTCCAAAATTTAACGTTTAAATTCTTTGTCTCACAAGAATGTCCTGATAAAAATGAGCATGTAAAAGAAAAGGAAGGACTGGGCAGGGAAGGACCACCTGTGACTACAGTTGCTGGAGAAAATTCAGGTTGGCTGGAATCTTCCTGTGTGTACTATCACTAGAACGAGTAGATTAGTGACTCAGGATCTGGACAATCTGAGAGGGGCTATCTGAATCATCTTGCCATTCTGACCCCATAACTTCTTTATTATTTTTGGTCTGAGCACCATGGAGGGGAGGCAAAGGCCCACAACTCCTAACAGATGATTGACAATGCATCCACAGCTCAAGATATTGTTTCTGGAACTGGAGAGACAAAGGTGGGTAACTGTTTCAACCTCATCACAAAGATGTTGATCATTGGATGCCCACAAAAAGTACTAAAATCTGAGTGAAGACTTACTGATGACCATTCCATGTGAAGACTATACCTCTTCTGAAAAAAGTGTCAGCCAAGACATTGAATCTGTCAGGTATATGTCTGATTTATATGTTGCTATGTTGCACCAATGTAGAAACTGTCAAATCAGAATACACAGGTTGGGTGATTGGTGCCTCCCTGTTGTCAGACCCAATGAGGACTGTTCTTGCCTTAGAGTAAATCTTTTCTGATGTGAAAGGCACTGATGCAGCCTTTATTTCTAGGATGTTGATGTGTAGAAGCACTGATGCAGGAATGACTGAATCTCAGGTGTGATCATGACTGCCTGATCAAGGGGACTTGAAAAGGGACACAACTGCGCTCACAATGTCTGCATAAAGAAGACGGTCTAGCAGGATCAAGTCCATCGCTACTTTGAATAAACTTTGGAGTTTCAAAAATTCTCTCACTGAAATCCAAGTCCTGTTGGAAACAGACTCAATGAGCTTGATGATTCTGATTCCAGGTTGTCCAGATAAGTGGACATCTTTGTAGATGATGACAGTCAGTACATGGTGACAACATAATCCATAATCTCCGTAAATATGCAAGGGCTGATGCTGAGGCCAAAGAATGAACTCTGAACTGATAAACTGTTGCTGAAAGCAAAATGGAGAATCGAACAGAGAGATGGACTGAACCTGAAACAGCTGAGGCAACTCGAATCAATGATGGGTCTTAACTTCCTGTTTGCTTTCCAAAAAAGAAACAAACTTTGAGTAAAACCCCATGGATTGACATCATCCACAAACTCCACCACCTTTTTTTTTCTTCTTTGATAAGCAAATATATTAACTTGTCCTGATCTGTTGGTGCATCTATCAAGAGGGGAGAGGGATGGGTGGTGGTGGATGAAACCCCTCCAAAATAGCTAAGTTTGAGGGAAGGGGGAGATAAAGCGAGCTCAAAAATGCAGGAGTTGGCTACCCTTGGGTACACTGCCTGCAGGCATTGTGGAAAGTATGTCAAATCTTATGGTTTGGAGGAGTGAAGGCAGAGTAAGTCTATTTCTTTCTGTCTTTGTATGATTGACTCCTATGTTGGTTAGGCCATGGTCTCCTGGCACTGGGTTGAATTAATATTGGTGTAAATCTGACTGAGGAAATCCCATCTCATGGCCAATAAGCATCCCTTTGCACTTTGGTTGAGAAGGTCCAAACACTTGTTCGACGCAATTCCCAAACCCTTCTGATTCAACCCCAAAAGGCAACAAAGATCGAAGGAGGAGTATGGTTTGGTGTAAGTGACGTTCACTGCAGACATGTGTCCTGTCAGATTAGGTATAAGCTGGCAGAAGCTGTCAAAGCATTGGCTATAGTATAGTGAGCTGCTCAGCGACAGCTATGAGCAGAGTGATCAGAGCTGTCGCGTCCCAGGCATGGTTATTGTTGGAATGTTTGGAGAACTGAAGATTGCCAAAGAGGCCAAATCTAACATTGAGGATGTCATCCCCCTTGTTGCTGATTGAAGAAGGAGCCAGAGAGTCATCTCTTCTTCCTCACCAAAACGAACTGATACCTTGATTTTGTAACCCTGGGTAGACGTAGGGGGTGGAGGGCATTCTGAAATGGTCAATACCTAATATATTTCCTCAGTGATGGCTTTGAAATTGGATCGGATCTGAATAAAATGGCTTTTGCTGGTGTTGCATCACACTCAAGGTGCACCAGGTCCTTATTCAGGTCAGCTTGTAGCTCTGCACAAATTCTGCCAGGTGGTATTGATGACTCTGGCTGGTTGTATTTGGCAATGTCACTAACCCTGCCTTGAGGACAGGCAGTGATTAATCAAAACTTGTTATGAAGGGTGTGTGGTTGACCCAGGTCCTGGCAGTATATATGATGGTCTGGCCATTAATCGTACCGGCCTTGCTGAACTGATAGATTTCTCACTGAAATCTGTGGTATAGTAGTGACAAGAAGGCAAGGCTAGATGGACAAATATATCACTAAGATCTCATTCAAAGTATTTGGCTACACCATTCAAGAGAAAAGGTCCCGATTGCTGGGACAGCTAGACTGCTGGTGCCGGCTGGATGGCTGGTGATGTTGGGGTGTCCAGTAACAGCTGGATGGCTAGTAACAGTACAGTAGTATTTAGAGTTGAATCCAATGGATCCTTCATGTACCCCGACTTACAGGCCAATGAGCTGCCTATATTTGGGGAATAATTAAAAATAAACTGTAGGTTGTGTTCCTTGATTTATTCTGTTTTTCCTTTCCTTCACTACCAAAAAGACTATTGCTTTGAATGTGCATTTTGTACATTTAGTCAACATTTCTCCTGAAATGATAAAAGATGAGAAAACAAAGCATAAATTAGTAAATTACTATGTGACAAACACAGCATAGATTGGCAAATCAGTATGTGACTATTTTGCCTGGACTTCCTCTGACTACTTATTACTGCTGCTTGCAAAACACAAATGAGGTACACTTAGTGTAAACAAAACAAGAGACTTCCATGCTCTGAAGCTGCTTATATATCATTTAAATGACATTATGCTGAGATGATAAAAAAAAATTGTAACTAACAGAGAGGTGAAAATGTCAATAAGAAACCTATTAAATTATGCACAATGTTTAGTTAATAATTAAACCCCAATTCTATTAAAACATCATGAAATATGAAAAAACTAAACATAAATATCATACTGCACTTTAGAATTTTGCAAATAAGAGCTCTGCAACAGAGCAAGTAAGAGAACAAAGTAAAAGGCATGCTAACTCATAATGACCTTGTATCAGGTCAAAGATAGCATGGTGGGAAGGTGGTCTTAAAATACAAAGTTCTAAAAGATGACAAAATCACTCAAAATTGGCAGAAATAGTAAAATATTGCATACAACCTGCTGTAGATTGATAAATTCACACAATAAACCAAAAAGGAATGTTGAATGAACCTATAGGAACACAAAAATGGCTGTATTGTTGTAAGGTGAACTGTACAATGTATGCTCTGTACAGCAATCAAGCTAAAACTTAGTGGTAACTGGCAGTGCCAATGAGAGGTAACAGGCATGAGTTATTGCCCTTGACCTATTTAAATAGGGAAAGGCCATTTTCGGCTTATAGGAGGGATGTATATTCAATATAGCAGTCTAATATTCCTAATGTAATGTGATTGGGGAATGTACTTGAAGAAGAAACATGTGCTGTGGTACACTGGCCACATCCTTTTAAGCTGTGCAGTACACATTGATTTGACAAAAGCAGAATATGTTAGTTACAATATTTTTTTGTCCCACTGGTCTTCACATTTGACAGCCTTCATTGTATGAAGACTGTTATAAGGGCAAATGATAACAGACAAATAAATATTATATACAGTGATATTTTTTCAAACTCTTATTTTTTTCTATTTTCTTTGGGAATAACATTTACATCTTGTTCAGGTTTCAAATTTTTTAAACATTGCTGCTCATCCTGTTAAATACTAAGATTTTAATGATGGAGATATTTGTTTATAAAATATAACTCCATTGTTACCACGGCTGCAACATGACGAAAACTTCTAAACATGTGCATGGTTTAAAATCTACATTTTAAACATTTACTAGCAGTAAGTATAACAAACCATTTTACTCATGTAAAAAATGCAGCACTAATATTTACCTGCCTACCACTTATCTTTATAAGTGAATGTGTACATTCTTTTTGCACCCTATGGTTTAAATGTAAAATCCAAGATAAAAGAAGTACCATTTACATAAGTAGTTCATCCCAACATCAAAAGAAATCAAGACGAAAAATGAGTGCACTACCAATATCCCAAAAGTACAAATCAACTACAAAGTCATGGCAAGGTCAAAGATCACTTGGAGAAGTCCATTCTGTATTAGGTAGATACTGATGCTGCAGATTCTACCAAGTTCTACATTCTGTACTTTGATTCTATTTTACTTATTTACATCACATTCCTAATAACATTAGCCAATATACATATAACTGATATCTATGCTTAATTGCAACAATTAACCAGGTCAATTATTTTATGATCTTGAAAGTTTAATCTGTCAATTATTGATGATCACATGCTAAGAAAAGTTTAATGTGTCAATAAACTAAAGGATTAGCAAATTCTATCTAGATTTGAGTGCCGGCAGCTGGCAGATCCACTTGGCCTTCACCTTGCCTCTGTTTTGAAGCTGATTAGTATCTACAATAGGCTGCATAAAAAAGAAAAGCTGCAATGCCCTATCAATGCACAAGGTCACAATGTACAAAACATAGACTAAGCTGAGATGGCACAGGACAGTAGATCATGGTAAAGAATGCATGTTTTGTAAACAAATTTTAGATCTTTCAGTACTTTTGGCACTGCAAGAATAACAAAAAAGCAGGAACTCTGAATGTATCTATAATGGTGATAATCTAAGTCTTTAAGGCTTGTTTCTTTTGCCCAAACCAGTCTTCTGAAGCAAGATTTTATTTTTTATTAGGTAATATTTTAAACCTTATAGTCATACATTCTAATAAAAACACACCATGTATAACAACTGAATTTCCATATGCAACAAATCAATGAAACTGTTTTCAAGCGTAAAAAAATTGTTTTCTTGTTTTTTCTTAAATATATTTGCTTCCAACTTTACTGCAACTATTTGAGAGTCTAGCTGTAGTCAGGATAATATATGCCTGTCCTGCACATCTGAGTTACTCCTAATGGCCTCCATTACCAGCATTGACACACCTTTATTGTTATAATACTTATGCCTCCCAACATGGATTTATAATTACACTATTATGACTAAATGAAAATACCAATTTCATCACACAGACAATATATATTGGTCTTTAATTAAAAATATCTAATTATGTCCTCATTTTAATACTACCATATATTCTCACTTATGAGTAACAATCCTTTGACTTTGTGTGCATACTCCCTCTGTTATAGAGTTAAATCAAACTGCAAACAACAAAGATCCTGAACTGCCATGTGTTCAGCATAATGCAACTGCTAACCAGTCTATTTTGTTTATTTTACTATTACACCTAACAAACTGCAAGACCCAGATCTGCCAGAACATTATGTGATGGTAGATCTGTGTCTGTGTGTTTGCAGTTGGAGTTATAAGTGGGTATATATGGAAGTTATATCTCTATCAAGCTCTGTTGAAACTTAACCTTACATGCATTTTAAGTCAATTCCCAAAAACAAATGTATACTACACATAATGCACATGATGCTAAAGGTCGACAAATGTGTTATTACGAAAAGACACAAAATACAAGCAATCAATCAATCTATATATGCATATATATATATATATATATATATATATATATATATATATATATGTGTGTGTGTGTGTGTGTGTGTGTATATATATATATATACACACACACACACACATTAAAAAAAATTATACAAATTTTGAAATATCTGGTGCACAGGTGTTTATGTATGATTCTATGGCATAACTAACTATATATCATCAAAAATGATAGAAATTATGATTCAGAAATTGTTAAATATTTTATCCATATGTTTAGTACACATGTGAGCAAAAATGTGCTGCAAAAATTAAAAGAAAATTCAAAAACAAATAAAATAAATTTCAAAAGTTTAAAACAAAAAACATTTGAAGGACATGCACTGAAGAAAACTACCTGGGTGAACATTTCAAGGATTTGAAAAATTTTTGCTGCAGAAGGCACATTCTTCTCAAGTACTTCGAAGTGTCAGAGTCCTCCTGTAAATAAAAGTAACAAATTAAGAATTTCATTCCAACAAAGGTATCAATAAATAAGTACATAGTGAAGCCCCCAAAACTGGAAACAAATAGGTATTTTGCATACTGACATTTTCTGGGTCTTGTATCACCGATAAGTCTATTACAGTATTTGCTAAATGTTTATATTATAAATTTCCAAAACTGCAGCGAGTTCAGGTTTATATGGTATTTTTCTAAGCATATAATTGAAATTAGGAATAATTTATTTCAGTATCTGCAACTCAGGGGTTTAGGTTTACTGGGGGAAAAAATAAAGATCTTAAAAAGGAAAATTCAGGACAAAAAAAAGTGATATTGTGTGGGGGATTACAGTCTACTGTGGTTTCAGTTTTGAGGAGTTTCACTTTATTTCTGTTTTCTTTGAAATGATGTGCCTGATTCAACATACTCTAAGGATTCAAATAACATTTTGGCTAATTGCGTTTTCTGCTTGCATACACAGCTATGATACACTCTTACTTGTATATTACTAGCGTCAACTTTAACACAAAATCGAAACATAAATTTCAAAACTGACTCTGCCAGCAGTGGCATCCAAAAAGTGACATCTATAGTTCATCGTTTGCTCAAGCAACCAATACAATAATGTCATTATATCTTAATTCTTACTTGATCAAGATGGTTTCAGCTTGTGTGGTTTGCACATTTTCAAAATGCAACAGACACTAAATATCAGAAATTAGCATGCTACATCAGTATGGTTTTTTCTTTTACTTATGGTGAATCCAGAAAGCCTCATGTGAGTTGCAGATAGAGTAAATAAAAGTTTACACATCTTTTAATACACTGCTTGAAAGACACCAAATGTGTTATTCTGTTTGTAGATGTTTATATGAATAAGTGAAATTATACAAGATTAAAGTCAAGTCACATGTGTCTAGTACTTGCCCGGAAGTATATTTGAAATTCAATGGTATCACCAGTGTAAATAATAATCATATTTTGCTGGTGTTTAGTTGAAAATATAGGATTACTGATCAAGTAAGAATAAGAACAAGAATCATACACACTCTACTGTGTGAAAACATCTGCAACAGCAAATGAGAACAACTTAAACTTTTTGACCCAAAACTCCTCCCTCTGGAAAACAGCAAACAATGTATAATCTATACCTTCTGATGAGTATAATATGATTCATGATAATTATTCCAAAACAATCCACTTAAAAAATGCCTAAGCACCATCACAAAGGTCAAATGCAAAACTACATAACTGAAACTGATGTATTGAATATAATCGCTTTTAAGGCAAGTCAAATGCCAACAACAAAAGAACCTGGTCTTCCCTAGTATATTGCGCCTGCAGATCAGGTCCAATTTAGTTTGTTTAAATGATTGCTCCTAACAAACTGCACAAAACTAGATTAGCCAGTGCAAATCTGGGTCTGTACAGTTTACAGTTGGACTCATCTTATAAAAGAGTATCCAGGGTATCCAAAAGGAAAGTGAATGTTAATTCTATTAATTCACACCAAGTTTCAACTACCCTTTATATCATTATTTACAAAATTTGCAGCCTTCTATCCTTTAACATCTTCAATATAACTGGGGTCTGGTTCGATTCTTCAATCTGAGTAAATCATTATTAGTCACATTTCCTAGAGGGATTTAAAAGCCCAATCCAACTGTAAATAACACGCCGTGATCTTCCATTGCATACTGTAAATCTATAGTAAATCTATATTAGTCACATTTCCAAATATTTAAAGCCCAATCCAACTGTAAATAACATACCGTGATCTTCCATTGCATACTGTAAATCTATAGTAAATCTATATTAGTCACATTTCCTAGAGGGATTTAAAAGCCCAATCCAACTGTAAATAACATACCGTGATCTTCCATTGCATACTGTAAATCTATATTAGCCACATTTCCTAGAGGGATTTAAAAGCCCAATCCAACTGTAAATAACATACCGTGATCTTCCAATGCATACTGTAAATCTATAGTAAATCTATATTAGTCACATTTCCTAGAGGGATTTAAAAGCCCAATCCAACTGTAAATAACATACCGTGATCTTCCATTGCATACTGTAAATCTATAGTAAATCTATATTAGCCACATTTCCTAGAGGGATTTAAAAGCCCAATCCAACTGTAAATAACATACCGTGATCTTCCATTGCATACTGTAAATCTATAGTAAATCTATATTAGCTACATTTCCTAGAGGGATTTAAAAGCCCAATCCAACTGTAAATAACATACCGTGATCTTCCATTGCATACTGTAAATCTATAGTAAATCTATATTAGTCACATTTCCTAGAGGGATTTAAAAGCCCAATCCAACTGTAAATAACATACCGTGATCTTCCATTGCATACTGTAAATCTATATTAGCCACATTTCCTAGAGGGATTTAAAAGCCCAATCCAACTGTAAATAACATACCGTGATCTTCCATTGCATACTGTAAATCTATAGTAAATCTATATTACTCTATATTGTGATCTGCCATTGCATAATGCATACATTCCAACCCCAGGCAAGGAAAAAGTGTAATCCAAGTGGAAAAAAGGAGTAATGAGCAGAAAAAGCATAATCGATATATAACATAATAAAATTTAATGTGCATATGTACAAAACAAATGCATATTTTCCACAATTCTGGTGTCAGGAAGCATCCATTTGAACAATGGACCAAAGCTGTATTATACCACTAGTTTTAGTATTTTATTAAGAGCTTGGTAACTAACATCCCTACATTTATAAAATTCATTTTCACAATTTAGTTCTGCTGTAAAAAGAAGTTACATTAGTATTGGAGTTAGCAAAACGAGCTAATTTAAGACATTTTAGTTTTACACTATGACCAATATTAAAATCCTTTCCACACGGCCTGCATTAGCCTTTACTACCCTAGAATGGCACTATATTGTGTTATTCATGTATTCATCTCTGAGTAATTTTTTCTTTCTGTTTATCATTCTAATCCATCTGGGAAATCATTTGAGAAACATTTTTGCTGTAACATACACATCGACTAGAATAAATAGGATAACTTTTCCAGCCAAATCCCTACAGAATGGTTCTGTACCTCACATTATTTTTAATGAAGAATGTGTGAGTAAAGATTAAAAATTAGAAAAACAGTCTGTTATGTCCTAAGCCAGACAGCTACTATAAATTGAAACAGGTCTTCTTGGAAATAGGGCAACTGCTATAAATGGAACATAACACTAAGGAAAGTCACCGTTAGTCTACAGACAAGTGTGCTTTTGTGTCAGAGTTACTGAGAAGCCATCTTTTCCAGAATAAGCTTTGTGTGATTAGTGGCATGTTAATAAAAATGAGAAAACAAATTAATTTTTTGGGAGGAGGATATACTGAAAAAGCGTAAGTACATTTAAACATAAGGCATAATTTAGTGAAGAAAAGTTTGATGATTATGCCAAAAGCATAATGGCTGGCATGTATGCATAATGTGTGGACAGATCTAGGATTGTTTGGACAAATCAATACAACAAAGTCAGGCCCATATCAGCCATTACATTAAGTAATGAAAAATCAGAGTCTATGTTATTTATGGTTGTTTATAGTTGGATCCAATTCAGTACTTACCATAATATACTGAGCAGAACTTTTGGATGTGTCCACCTCTATTGTCTTTTTGCTCTGTGATATTCGGGCTATTTCAGTCCACCTGAAAGTGTAACAGTATCAGAGTTTACAAGTATTCAGTGTAAACTAATGTCTCAGCCTAAGTTCTGTCTGTTGTTTGTTTGTTTGTTTGTTGTTGGGCTTAACGCCATTTTTCAGCACACAATAGGCTATTCATGGCGGCCAGTATTAATGGTGGAGGAAGAAACCGGGAAATCACCGGAAAGAACCACGACCCACGAGAAGCTACTGGCAAGCTTTCTCACATATCTACATAAGCCGAATCCTAGTTCTGTCTGTCTGTCACCATGTCTCCTCCAAAAACCACTGAGTGGAAATTCATAAAATTTTATAGCCATCTTGGCGCAATGATGACCATCTACAAGATGGTTAACATTATTGGTTCCTATGCAGAAGGTCCGTAAAACAGGGTCCATCAGTAAATGTACAGAGGCATCAACTACAAATAATTTTTAAATATTTTCTGACCAAACTTTTTAATTGTAAAAAGAGCAGTGAAATGCATCATATATATTTCAGATTTTGCATCAGAACCGCTGGGGTTACTGTCTGGGTGGGGGAGTGCCTGGGGTAAAGGGGAAAGAGTTGGAAAGAATGGGTATTTTCAATGACAAACTAATGTAGTCATCCAAAGCTATATATAATATTATACTATTACGATTATTATTATTCAAACTGCATAAAACAGATGTCTCTCAAGGCACTTAGTATGAAGAGGTTAGTATTAAGACTAGTAAGCCCAGTGACTGGGTGGGACATGCTGCCACAAGTCTGTGGCATGATGGCCCAGTGATAGACATCAATATAAATTGCCACACTGCTGACATCATAGCAAAATGACTGAGTTTGTTGTTTATGGGGCTTAACGCCATTTTTCAGCACACGATAGGCTATACATGACGCCCAGTATTAATGGTGGAGGAAGAAACCGGGTAATCCGGGGAAAGAACCATTGACCCACGAGAAGCTACTGGCAAGCTTTCTCACATATCCACATTCAATGAATCTTAGACTCGACAGAGGTGAGAAGGCAGTGATCCGTAACAGAGAGCATTTTAGACCACTCAGCAACTCCGGGCCCCCGCAAAATGGCTGTGAAAGCTTTGTTTAAAAAATTCAAATTAAAATTACAAACTACATAACTATTGAAAACTATACAGAAGAATAACAGAATTCATCATATTCACTGGTATGAGATGGGGAAATCTCACCTGGTTTTCAGATTTAATAAGCAGAAATGTGGCTTTGCAGAGTTAATGCCCATATATTCTGATCCTGACTGTGGGATACAGAAGATTAATTATTTTTCTCATTTCCAAGTAGAAAAGAGTTGTGAATAAAGATGGTAAATCACAAGAATAGGGTCTAATCTTAGAAACAAAAGTATTTTGATAAAGCTTTTAACTTATTGCATACAAATTTTAGATTGCTTTAATAATACTTTTTGTAATCCATGCTAGTCAAGATTGTTATTTGAACTCACAGTGAATGTATGTTCAAATAATAATTATTTGCAAGATACTGTCCAATAGTTAACCTGGATAAATACAATCTTGATTAGTTTGCACTTTATACCATGTGTGAATGTCAGGTTCTCAAGCAATTGGTTGTTATTTCTCTTCATCTCATTTCAATATTTTTCATCCAGTCTTCAGTCTTGTAATATATTCAAACTTTGGATTACAACCAAATTTAATCCATTTCTCTATATTCACTTCAATAAACAATGTGTCTTGTGTTATCTGATATATACAATACATACAACAGTATGCATGCCTACACAACACATGCAGAGTTTGTGGATATATTTATTTCTTTAATAAATTGCTCATAATGAAAAAAAGAGGAATGTATGATAACAAGATCTTTTGTTGCAATTTTTATCTGTTATTGCATCATGCAGGAGGTTTTCAACACAAATTTATTTTGTTTCCAAAGACTTTTGACATGTGACATAGTTGAAAATAAGTTTCATCAGAAGTTCTGGGACATGAAAAATTATATCTGTGATGTGTCGAATTTTGAAAACTCTTAGAAGCTTTGTTTAAATTGCTAGACATTTTTATTTATTGAAGGAAACAGCTTTCCTGGATTCACATGAGAAATCCCTGAACAATCATAGGACCAGAACAAATTCTACGCAGAAATCTAAGTCCAGAGACGATTGTTAAGTCAGAGTTCGACAGACAAATGTCCAAGAAGAAAAAGCTAGACAAAGATTGACAGAGCAGGGACGAACGGAAGTCTTGATGTCTGCATAAATTAGGTGATGAAGTCTCTCATTGTTACACTCAAAGGTCACATCTCATTGGCAATGAGGATAGTAATTTAACGTTGAAAGTAATTTTACATTTAAAGAAATTTGTATTGTCTTTTTTATTTGAGTACATGTTAATACCATTTTTCCTTCTTTTGTAACTAAGTCAGTGATTTCTTTTCATTTTAAATTCTGTTGATAAACTGATTAAATTTTATATTTGTTTATTGAAAGGGGGCTCGTCGTGTTCATTTCTTCAATTTACTTGTTCAGTGATCTGCATTCTTCTTTCTATCTATCCACACGGGGTAAATCACACCGCGGAGGTCATTCCCTAGTAACGAACCGTAGTGAAAGAGGTTGGTGTGTTTTTTTTGTCACAATATCCATCCCCACCCACCCACACACGCTACCAGGTGAAGTGGGCAAAAAAGTAGCCTAAGAACTGTAAACTTTGCCTTCTTCTATAAGGAAAGCGAAAATGACTTTGCCCTCGATTTGTTGGATCTAAAATGACTGTAGATTATAACTTCTGAGATGCCCCCTCGCAGTATCCAGCATGTTCTGGCACTTGTAATCCAAGGTGAATTGCATCATTATATAAAAAGTAATTTGCTGTGAAGAGTGTTGTCTTATGCATTTCTTGTTTTCATAAATGGAGATGGCCATATTTGCGTATTTTCTTGATAAAATCTGTTTGAAACCATAAAAGAAGTTGTAATGGCGGACATCGCTAAGTATATGATATACCACACAATTAAACTGTCTGTATTCGTAAATAATTAGGCAAATAAATTCAGGAAAATATATAATATAATGAAAACAAAGTTTTAATATTATGTCACAGGAGATTTAGCATAAATATTTAATAATGTAAGTCAAAAACATGTGACAATCTCTGTTGTGGACTTTGAAACAATTCTGCAAGGTCAAGAATGTTTCTGACCTACCATAATTAATTTTTGCAAAATTAAAAAAGAGATATATTGTAGTGAAGTAAATAATATTTAACCAACTTATACCATTATATACCAGTAGGTAGACAAATAATTCAACCATAAATATGCAGTCTGATTAATGAATTTGTTGTAACAAAGCAAGAAAGTGAATAGTTTCATTAAGTAAATCCCTCTTTCTAAAAATATATGCACTCGCTTGGTGTAATACGTGGTTTTGGATTTTTTGGTTAGGGGGAAGAATACAGTTTAGTTATCTATTTACTTTAGTGCTTCTGTGTGTTGTTTATGAATATTTACAGTAATGTTTTATTAGGAACAAGGATATCAGGACAAAGAGTATGTTTTGAAGTCGCTTGTGAAATTATTCCTATGTACATAAATTAGGGGTTGTTTCAAAGAATGCTAGAAATCTTTTTTGACTGCAATTTTACACAAAACTTGTACACAAAAATAAAATAATTAAGTGATAGTTTAATTAAGCATTTTTACCAACTTGAAATTACAAGACTTTTATCTTGTTCCTGATTTCAGTTAAAATTAATTACAATGTGCCTTTTAAGTCATATGGCCAATTTGCAAATATCTCATTCGAAACACACATACTACAAGTATGAATAGAATGGGTATGAATATAATAATTTTTATACATGTACAAAATGGGTTGATAATAAACATATGACTTATTTTTAAACTGGAAAATAAGGCATTGTCTAAATCTAAAGCTGTTGAAAGTATACTGAGAAATTGAGAACTGGAGCACATAAATAAGATAATGTAAATATATATATATATATATATATATATATATATATATATATATATATATATATATATATATGAAAAGAAAGAAAGAACAATGTGTTCTTTTCTTCAAAATACAAACTGATTTAATAAGACTACTTGATCACCAATTATAATATGCTTGCTTTGATCAGAGTACTTTGTTTACTGACCTGAAAAAGATAGGGGTTTGTCCATCCAAGTACCTGGCAAATACCCCCATGTAGGAAGTCCCAAGATATAACTCTTTACCTTTTTCATCCTGAAAAGTTATCAATGTATATGTCTGTATATATAAATAAATATATATATATATATTTATATATATATATATATATATATATATATATATATATATATATATATATATATATATATATATATAAATAAATATATATATATATATAATTTAGAACATAATACAAGATATTCAAATGGAATTAGAATGAATTTTTTACATGTGTTTAGGTAAGATAAAATTTTCTTTTCTTAGACATAGATATCATATAAATTAAATATTTGAAAGGCTGTTTGCTGTGAATGATAAAATGGTTGTTACAGAGTTCTGGCAGAATCTGAAATTACTATATTTTCTACTGTTAAAATTGATCTGATATTGACAGCACATGTATATGGAATGTTGACACTTGAAATCATCAGTTTTTAATGCTAAAATGCCCTAATAATGTAAACAAATTAGGGATGGTCTGGTTGTTGTTGTTGTTGTTGTTAAGCTTAATGCCATTATTTAGCACAAAATAGGCTATTCATGGCGGCCAGTATTAATGGTGGAGGAAGAAACTGGGAAATCACCGGAAAGAACTACAGACACACGATAAGCTACTGGCAAGCTCTCTCACATATCCACATTCGCCGAATCCTAGACTCGAACCCACGCAGACAGAGGTGAGATGGCAGTGATCCGTAATGAAGAGCACTTTAGACCACTCGGCCACTCGGGGCCCCTGGGATGGTCTGGTAAAAAAATCTTGGCAAGGATCAGATTTTTACCAGGTCTGGTTTCTCCAGTACATTTTACCAGTTTCTCTCATAACCCCATCACTGTGAACCAAGTAACAATGTTTCTTGATGTTTTTTATAAATTTTCTTAATGTAAGGGGTGAGTGGGTTGGGGACCGCAACCCGGCAAGATTAAGTTTTTTCCTTAAAACATAGCTGGGCAGGGTATTTCTAAGTAGTGCAGACCTGGCCAAGTCCAGGTGGCTGGGTTGGGTATCATAAGAAATAACAGAAAAAAGCAAAACTTAAATAAATTCTTTAAGTAATAAAAATGAAATAATGAGCAATTTAAAGTATTATGATTCAAACCCAAAATAATCCTAAAAATGTTTTTAAAAAAAGTCCAAAAGAATAGTGTTCCAAATGAATACAAGATCTAGAATGTGCTCAATTGCTTATATCCTTGAACATGCTGAGGTGCCAATAGTCCTAATGTATCACAATGGCATTGTCCAAAACTCCTCTGAATGAAATCACAAAAATCATGAAATGTCACTTTTGTCTGAAGTCAAAGAGCACTTTGTAATTCCATGAAAAATTCAAATAAATGATTCCTCTCCAATTATATCTAAACACAACATTACTACATCTGTAGACTGATATCAAAACAACAACATAGGAAACAGAATGAAAATAATTGTTCAAATTCTCTCACATACATGTCCACAACTCTATTGCAACTCTATGTTGAATGCATCCGTTTGACTCATTTCACATTATAAGACTTGTGTCAAAATACAACCCACCTAACCTATGTTGCAATACTCAAAACATCCATTAAAAATTTACTACCAAAACTTGTCAACAGGTTCATTAGCAATGCTGAGTGTAAAACTAGTAAACACCTATTTACAGCACTTTAACAACATAATCAATATTCATGGACCAAAAGTCAAACACACAATAGACATATAAATAACAATATGCTCTTACATATGTACAAACCAAGACAAATACTGCGGGTAGTACAATAGCTCTCATCTACTCCACAAAAGTAAGCTAACAAGGCTCATCCTACCTCATTCATGCTGTACATACCTTAGCAACATAGTACTCCATACCGTAACCATCAACAATTTGTAGATCCTTCATATACTGGATCTCAGCCTTAACAGGTGGTACTCCTGTAAGGTTCCTGTATGCACTCTGAACCTCAAGCTGTAGCTGTGACAACAAATTCTCATCCTTACACAAGTTCTGCAAACAAGAACAAAAAAGGTCTAATCTTATTATAAACAAAATTTAAACATACCTAATAATAGTACCTCCTAATTAAGACCATTAATTGGACTGGAAAATCAGTCCACGTTGGATGCTGCACTAATTTCTGACAAGTTTGCACTGTTACAGCCTAAATGGAATTTGTAAATGGAAAGTGGTTTAATTATTAGAGTGGTCCCAAGGGAGGTAACTCTGCAGAAATATTAAAAGTTTGTATTACAGTATAAGACTAAGTTTTCATTTTACACTGGTAAAAAGACATGGGTTTAAGTGAAAAATGCGTCTTTCCTGTCAACAGCTCTATGACATTTGTTTTACAACTGTTAAAGAAGTTTGGCCATTTATGATAATGCTCTCATCGTTGTCAGAAAAGTGATACTTGTGTCTCACTCTCTGTACTTTTTGTCTTGCTATATACAGTAGTCCCCCTCTTGAACGGCCAACCCCCCCCATCAGCCACCCGCTCCTTATGGCCAGAATCTGAAGGCACCGATGAATTTGTGTTTAAAGTTACCCCTCACGAAAAGCCACCTGGCTAACGCAACCAGCATATTTTTGCAAAAACATAAAATATACCCCTCACAAGCGGCCGCATTTTATTTTGTAATATGTATCTAGAACAATTTATTTCTAATTGTGTTAAGTAATCCGATTTCTGTTTCCTGATGTCAGGGGTTCGTTCTTCAAAAAAGTGTTCTACATGTACTACTAAGGTTAATATTATATCCTTTACACCTCACGAGAAGCCACATTTATTTCATAAAGCCGAGAAAGACTCAAATTTTAATCCATACATAAAGGTAATCCGTATATCCTTTCTGCGTGTTATCATAAGATGTCTGGTTTATCCACTGATAATTGTTAGAATTACACTTATTAATAGCAGTAACATTTGAGAAGTGGCAATATTGATGTACAATATAAAAGTCTGCGCCAAAAATGGTTTGATGGCCTTTATGGCTTCCCTTTGCAAAATGTTGAACTTACATAATTAATGGCTATTACACAACAATTGTAAAGTTTATAAATCCTAAGGGCCGTGATGTGCGATGTTCAGATCAAATCGCGTACATATCCAAGCCGTTTTTTGCACTTAGAGTAAAAAAAAATATAAAAATAATAGGGTACCAGACTGTTACTGATGAATCACGTGACAATCGATGCCTTTAAAAATATACAGCATCTTGTTTAAATGCAGAAAAAAAATTGTTTTATCAGTCATGTAGTTGCAACATTGATGATTATAACTGGATGTAATGTCAAGATCACACAGTCAGCATTGGCTAAAATAGAAACAGGGTACTAGACAAAGACCGAAAAATCATGTGACAACACAACTTGTAGCTATATTTACGAAGAAAGCAATTTGCCCGCTCAACAAATGTATCATCTGCATAATTAAATCGCATACAGTTAGCAACATCGGAATAACTCATTATCAAACATTAACATGTCATCACGTAAATGAAGATGATTATTTCAGAAAACGTCCATTATTATAGTCTACGATATCGGGTCAGGTGGGGACTGGTCAAACAAATTTAGGTAGAAAAGACTCAAATAAAACACTTTTATGTTGAAAAGACTCGAATAAATAACATCATAACTGTTAAGTTATTTAGCAGCAGTGGGAAATTGGAGCAAACGGAAAGAGAATTGTGTATGTACCAAGATTCAAATGACGCTTTTGAATGGTTCTGCAATGTGCATGACAACACCCGCTCGCATACCAAGCTTACACCAAGAATAAGAACTATTAATGCATATTCAGTTGAAATAAGTCAACTATTATAGCACAAGAACCGTTCAATATTTAATGTTGCTTTTAAACGAAGATATTAAATGCTTTGAAAAATGAAGCTTTCTTACTACATAAATATACTTCTCACAAAAAATTTAGCCCTCCTCTGGAAAGGCCATTTGCCTTATAAGGCCACTTTCCCGGTGCAGAAGGGGTGGCCGTAAAAGAGGGGGACTAATGTACCAGCTTCTCAATTCACAGACCTCAACCCCTTACAAAGTTTGATGATCTTGAATGAGAGACCAGCTTCTTTGGAGACCATGTTTTCTTGGAAAAAGAGATGTCTCTCAAGACTTGTTCTGCTTTAAGAAAGCAGACACTTTAATATTCTTTCTCATCAACAGTAAGAACATTTTTGTGCCTTAAAGACAAAAGGATGGAGATTGAATGGTTCTTGGGCTATGTTTATTACATGCAACTTACAATATAAAAACTCATTAATACAAGACACATCCAATGTGAAGATATGACACTGGCTGGCAAGGGCCACAACTCAGTCCAAAATGGCATAGACAAGAAAAAAAATGCATACAAGACATTTTTACCAAATTCTATCCAGATATGTTGACTGCTTTTTGAGCAATGCTGATTGCAGGCTACATTACAAGTTTGCATGAGAAGAAAATATTTGCTTGACATGGGTCATAACTCTGTCCAAAATACTGTAGTTGAGACTAAATCCATAAAAGTCCCAAGTCTGTAAGACAATTATCATACCAAACTGCATCAGAATATGTTAAATGGTTTATGAACTATTCTGGTTACATGCAATGTCATATCTTTGAAGACATGAAGTTTATTGACAAGGGCACAAACTCTATCCAAAATAGATTTGGTTAGACAAAAACTCATGAAAGGCACATCTAGGCATATTAGACAACAAAGTTCATACCAAACCGCATCAGAATGTTGAATAGCTCTTGAGATATGCTGATCACAAACAAAATCCATTGCGAAGACAGAAAATTAACTGTCAGGAACATATCTCTATCCAAATTGGAGCCAACGAGAAACTAACAAGCCACATCAAAGTCAACAACCAAACTAAAATCAAAATATGTTTTATAGTTCTTGAACTGGACTGATTACAAGCAATGTTCCTGGCAAGGGCCACAACTCAGTCCTAATACAAACAATGTCCCTGGCAAGGGCCACAACTCAGTCCTATTATAAGCAATGTCCCTGGTGAAGATATTTAGTAGCTTCAAGAGCTTTAACATGATCAAAAATGGAGTTCAAAATGTTATACCAATGTCCATACCAAATTGCATTAAAACAGTCTGAATGGTTCTTAAACCATGCTGATTACAAGCAACATCCAATGTGAAGATATGAAATTAATTGTAATGGGCCATAACTCTATTCAAAATGGAGTTGACAAGACAAAACCCACAGAAAGCACATCTGTGATTATGAGGTAATATACGCACTAAAACTGCATCAGAGTCTGCTGAATGGTTCCTAAGCTATGCTACTTACAAGAATCTACAGTAATGGAGATCTGAAAATTATGAAAAATGAACAAGAACTCTTCAAAAGTGTAGGCTGAAAAGATAGGCAATTCACCTACCTTATGGAATCCAGTCATGTGACTGGGTTGCTGGGTTTTTATGGTTCTAGGAAGTGTGAATAGATACCAGATAGATAGAAAAGCTGATTATAGGACTGCCACATCTTGATGTACAGCCCTATCTTGTAGAAATGATGAAACATAACAACTACCAATATAATGCAATTTTAATACTTGCACATATGGTAAATCAAGTATGAGGTACTGAAAAGTGAGTCAATTTTAACACAAATAATTTCAATCTTTAACTGCCAAGAAAAATGTTATAATCCAGGGAAAAGTAAATCTATCTACTGATAATCAACACTTCTGGATTCATTACAGAAGTACTGCTCAAATCTTCAAATTACCAATGACAAGTATTAATTTGAAAAAGATAGTACCTTGGGGAAGACATTATTGTCTGTGAAGTAATCTGCAGCATTTCTGTCATACTCAAAGTCACCAAACTCCACTGGAATAATAATAATAATAATAATAATAATAATAATAATAATAATAATAATAATAATAATAATAATAATAATAATAATAATAATGATGATGATGATGATGATGATGATGATGTCATCTAATAAACACAAGAACAGCAATAATAATGACAACAACAGTACCACAAATACTACTAATATCTCCTAGTCCCTTGGGAATGAGACATACCATGTTAAAAACTACAACTGATATTCATATTATGCAAGTTGTTTCTGCCATCAATATTACATAGACTGGATATAAATACTTTGGGACATAGCCTATTAATTGATAATCATATAACAATATCAGTTTTAAATATTACATTGTACCCAGTTCTACTATGCATACAAAATTTGGTTGAAATACAAGAAAGCTTACTGTAATGAGTACAAGTCTTAGGACACTGTATGTCTTGGGACAACCTAAATTATTTTCAAAAGTAATTTTGTATGACCTATAAACTGTACTTTAAGTCTTGAGACACCTTCAACACTTGTTTAAAAAGTCAATAAATACAATAAATTTTATTAAGTTTCCTTATTATTTCTACCCAATTCAAATGTGTATAAGTTGATCAATGACAGGAGCTGAGCATTAGTAAGTTACTATAAGCATTTACAACAGTAATCTTTCCCTTTTATCTTCAATATATTATTGTTTGTTTAAGCATTATTGTATAAGAATATTGCATCACTGCACCAGTAATTATGTTTCTATTTGCCTTGAAAATGAAAATATCTAACTCTTTAAAACTGCTCCCAAGAATGAACAATTCCATTAAATGGTCACATTTGGTTAACATGTTTACATCACTGCATCACTGCATGTACATTGAAGATTTTGACTTGCACTTAATGAAGTACATCCTTTGGATTCAAATTATTGACACAATTGTGCTAATCTTTAAAAATACCTCCAAAAAATACTATAAAGAAGTTTCAGAAATAACTGCTTTGAAAATAACTGTATTATCTTAAACACTGAGACATAGTTTACTTTGATGTAAGTGACCATTAATAAGTACCTGTTTACTTGGCTACAGTAATCATGCTACTCAACTGGTCAAGTGTTCATACCTTAGTTGATAGACAATGATATTGACCTGCTAAACCAACTTCACAATTATTTTATATGAATTAATGTTGCAGAACAAACACTTTACTGATATTACTGCCAGACAAAAATCTGCCTTTTTACAAAACAGTTTCATGGTTCAAACAATTATCTGGTCTTCTGTGAGAAAACAAAGACAAATCTGCCAATTATAAACACAAGGAAATGCTGAAACAACCAGCTATCCAAATTCAAAAATGGAATGAATACTCTGTTGAAAGTTACAAATTTGTGTGGCAAGCTGAAACACAAAACTAAAATGAACAATGATGATCAGTTATGTGAATTACTGTATACTGGTCATATGACTTGAATAACTAAAGATGTTTGCTATTTCATATCACATAGTTGGATCACTTACATCCCTGAAAAAAGGTACTTCTTGCACACATGGGTCCAATTAAATAGCAACCATTCATTTACTGACATTTTTATTGACCTTTATTTAATTTCATGTTGAAAAAAATTTTAAAAAATTGCACATGCAAAATAATTACATAAAATCATAACAGTTTAATGCCGTAGTATATAAACAAGAGTTGATCACTTGCGCCATATAGTGATCTTACAAAATTTTTTTGTTTTTTTTTAAATGCCTAAAAGTGTTGGGTTGCCAAAAATGCATTTTTAATGCATATAAATTTTATGACAAACACATAAAAAAGTTTTCCGTGTCCCAAGATAGATTCATTACAGAAGTAAAATTATGCTGTGGAAAACAAAATCAGGAAGATGCATGATAAGAAGCCATGATACCATGAAATGCTGCAAATGAAACCCACTCAAAACCTCACAAATCTAAAGCCAAATGAAAAATATTGATTCAAATAATTTTGGTGAGGTATTGCTGCCTCGATAAAAGTCAGGAGCATGATCAATCTGGGGTTAACAGTTCCCCTAAACAAGATTATAACCCCCCAAAATGACAGATTTAGGTCTATGAGACAATGTACACACCAAATTGCATCAAAATCTATTCAATAGTTTTTGAACTATGTTGGTTGCAAGGGGTCTGCTGTAGTGGACATGTATTACAGATGGAAAAAGGGCAATAACTCCAGTATAACTGGACCTAAAACAATTGAACTGTTAAAGTCATGTTCTCTCATCTTTTGAGAAAATAGTTATTGTGACTTTTTTTAAAATATATTAAATCTAAAAGTTTAGAGTAAATGATTTGTTACAAAAAAATTATATTAAATATTAAAATCAATGCTACAGAATAAAATACAGCTAGTATGATATTAATGCATAGTCCAGACTTCCTGCAAAAAAGTAGCTTATTTTTTTTTTAAGTTCAAGTGAAATAGTTTGTTATTTCAAGTAATTTTTTTCACATGACTGAAAATGTGTCAATTTTATATACTGGAAATGTGTCGATTTTATATACTTGTATGTTTTGTAATTACTAGTTTTGGTGCCTGGATTTAAGAACTTGTGTTTTTATACAGCTTTCTGAAAACTGTTTGCATGAGCATTTTCAATGTTTTATTCAAAACAATTACAAGAAAGAAACCTTATCAAAACTATGTACAGAAAGACCAACAGAATGGCATACATAAAATGAATTTAGATGATAACTGCATGAAGTCAAATATTTA
The DNA here is from genome assembly GCA_016746295.1 of Potamilus streckersoni. NCBI lineage: Eukaryota > Metazoa > Mollusca > Bivalvia > Unionida > Unionidae > Potamilus > Potamilus streckersoni. Next base: position 1,892,952 of record JAEAOA010000513.1, on the reverse strand, counting down.
CCCTTCTGCTCATGCTCAGGTGAAAGAGCAAATGAAAATCTATGTTTCTAACACAAATAGGCATTAAATTAACCGAAAATGTCTTCCAAGTCAATGTATTATAATGTATTCAGAAATATCTCTCAAAATCGATGCCCTACTCGCATTTCAGGCAAAAATGACAACAACCTCCTGGGGTTAATGGGTTAAACTTAAGTGTTCACACTTTACTGCAAACAAAATACCTGATATACTTGCAAGAACTTCAACAATTTAATGCAGAAACTGAGAAAATTTTGTTTACTGCATCTCAGATTCAGAAACTATAATGCATGACTGAATAACCAAGAAAGAAGAATCCTCTATATAATTTTTTTAAAAACAACATAATTTTGCCATAACTTTTAAAATTGCATGATAGGTTCAGTTTCCATGGAACTGACTATGCCATCCCTTTCACACCCAATGATGGAAAAATCTGTAAAAATCCAATTATCCAGTCAGTTAAGCACTAAAAAACTTTATTAGCCCACAATTATTTCTTACTAATCCAGCTATTATAGAAATATAAAAGTTGATGTTAGCAATTTAAATTTGATCATATGAAAGATTGCTTTTCTAAACTTATGTGACTCTCCTAACACAAGCAGCAAGACAAACTGAGATCAGTCTAATATCCTTTGGTAAGATTTAATTAATTTTAAAGAGTGAGAGCAAAGCACTTACATATGTCTGATCAAAACTGATGGAAAATAAACTTCAGGTACAAAGTATAGAATTTCAATAAACAAAGTCAGCAATATTCTTAACAGAACATCCTTTTCATTGAAGAGAACAAACAATGATCATCCCTGAACTGGCACATACCCAATTAGAAATTTTTCACATGCCATTTGAAGCTTAGTGAGTGAAGTTTCAAACTCTGCTGCTGAAATAAAGCATACCCAAAATCAGTGTTTGCAACAAATTACCCACTAAAAAGAAAACTATTCTTGTACCAAAAAAAAAAACAACTCTTGATGCTGAATCATGGTGTAGTACTTTACCCTGTAGGCTGAAAGCAGCCAGCCTAATAATCTGGTCAGCGTTAAGGGTCAGTCTTCCATCCACAATGTCATTCTTCAGCTGCAGATAATACTGATATCTGGGAAGAGAGATAAAGCAGTAATCAGCAGATTCAAGTCTCAACTCAAATTTATTACTTAACAGTGAATCATATATGCATGTGTGTCCGATACAGATATTCAATCCATAATTCTGTATCACACATCCACATTTGAAATGTTCTTCTTTAACATCTGTGCACAGAATAAGCTAAAAATATTTCAAGTGTAAAAAAAGGAGCATGTAATAAATACAACACCACATTCATGTCTGTTCCAATCTGGGGGAAAAAAATTGTTTTATATGACTTATGACTATACTTTGGCCTGATGAGCTTGAATTATCAATGTCACATCAGACCTTTCTTTCTGCCAACTCACAACAAAATACATATGCAGTTGTGTGTATATATTACAAACTAATGAAATGCAAAATTTTTCAGCATGATACAGAATTTTGTCATACACTTTGCGGTATGGTGAGTGATTCACTCACATAAATATGTACATCAACCTACCCTGCATCCTACTCATAACACTCCATAAATATCATTAACTCATTAACATCTAGTGTCATGTTTAGGCGACATGAGGCTGTACCCTACTTCTGAGCTCTGTAGCATCAAGGTTATTTACAACACACCAAATGTGGGTGGTATTAGATTAAAGTAGACAGATCTTGCTTTACAAGGGTAGCGAATAATCTGGACATTCTACTCGAATTACAAAATACAGATGGAAAAACATCTTTTGAGACTTAATTTTTTAACACAAAACATTTGCCCATTGAATCAGATTTTGTGTCCAGATTTTAGTATTTTGGGCCCATGATATAAGGCAGACTGGTCTAAACTGCACACAGGCATGTGAACCTATGCCAAAAAAGTAGGACAAGTTTGGGATTTGGAGTAAAATATGGCCAGGGGGATGGATGGAGGGACACACACACATGCACTTCTGCAAATGCACAAGTGAAATAGCCAGTGAAATTTATAGCACAACTGGGAATTTGGCTAAACAAAAATCTCTTGAAAGCAGACTTAATAAGATATATTCAGAACTAGCTCCCTCAAATGCATAGCATAGTCCCATTTCAGGCAAAATTAACAAAACTTTCCAGGGGTTAAAGAGTTTATTCAGGATGAGTAGTGGATAACAAAATTATCAAAATTGTCAAACTATGGGATGAAAGTTTGTGTAAAGTTCCTGGTCAATCTTCCAATTAGTTTATAAAGAGTACTGATAACAAACATATGCTAACAGATGGACAGACACTGGACAAGAGGTTATCCTTTAAAGTCTCCTGGTTTATGACCAAAGGAGCTAAATAATTATAGCATAAAAGTAATAAATGAATCAGATTACTGGCTGGGATTGTAATGCATGTTGTCTCAAACCTGTCTGGGTTTTAAGATTAAAATTTTAGCTTGCCAGATGCCCCGGCTCCCAACAATATTATTATATTATTATTTTATGGCTGATAAAATGGGAGCGAAGGAGATGGTGAAACTGGACATAGTGGGAATGGAGAAACCCTACCCAGTAAAATCCAACTTCATACCCATCAAAATCTCATGACCCATCCATCCCAATCATATTTGTTTTATTGGAATCATGGCTTGAACAGTATTTACTCATGTGAACAGAACTGGATTGAAGTCTTTATTTACTACATAAATGAATATTTATTCATGTCAACTGAAGTCTTTATTCACTACATCAATGACTGCAATTAATGATTATAAAGCCATTCAAGTTATTCAACAATATCATGCACCAGTACCTATTATTACACAATTGACAAATAGTTCTTGTTTGTCCATCAGAATGAGACTGAGTTTTATCCATCTAAGGAAAGGTCTTATTCCAAACACTAAGCTAGGCATCACACACTTTCTTACACTTGGCTACCGTCAGATCCAAACTATGAGTTCTAGCAACTTTATCACCCTCCTAAAACTCACTACAATCTTCTTTGAAATACTGATCAATATTTGCAAAAAGCATTTTGCCTAAGACTTGACATGTCTTGATTTTGAGTTCACATGCACTACTAATTTGGCTACACTGGGGGAAAAAAACACAATAATGAAAGCTAAATTTGTTCATTTTATGTACTCTTTTAATGACACCATGTACATCTCTGGATCTTTCAGCCTTTGAATTGAGTCATTGTAAATATCAGAATATCAGCAGATGTCCCACTCAGCAGCAATAATCAAAGTCTTTGAACATGCTAATGTCATATTCTTTTGATGTACTTTTATAGAAAAATTGATCCATTGATATTTTCCCACTTAGATGGTTGAAGCAGGACTGGCAAGTCTTTGAATTTGCAACCCAGCTATTGTGTGTGTGTGTATGGAGGACTCCCATTAAAGATACAGGTACTTGGGTTCAGGACCATGAATACCAACCTGGGTAATAAAATGAGCCATAGTGTGTACCCATTTACTATATACAAGTTTTCCACCAGTGCTTGTGGAAAGGCAAGGCAGCACTCAATTTAAGTTGACAATGTATTTGATTGAGCTGTACTTTTCAGTCTGCCTCTTAAGGTAAATATTTGACCTTAATCCCTTAGCTTGTTTTCCCATGTAACATCTCCCTGATATGAGTGTAGTACAATTGCAAATAACAGAGGTTGCTTATTGTATTCACAGTACTAATTCAATTCCCTCAGAAGTAGTCCTCCAGGATGCCTCTGTACTTATAAATAGAGGTTTAATCATGAGCAGTTATTGAATTTTAACCCATTAACCCCTGCAGGTTTTTGTCATTTTCCCCTGAAATGTGAGTAGGAGATCCATTTTGGGAGATATTTCTGAATACATCCCAATACATCGACTTTCAAGACATTTTTAGTTAACTTAATGCCTACTTGTGTTCGAAACATCCATTTTCATTGGCTCTTTCACCTGAACATGAGCTGAAGGGTAACAATTGGACATGTTTTTTTGTTTCTTTGTTTAACGGACCCAAATTTTCGTGTCTAGACCACTCTTCATTCTAAATGCCCATCTTATCCTACTTTTTGCAAAGGTTCATCTATCTGAGAGCAATTCATAGAAGAGAAAAAGATATAAGCCACAGCATTTTCTGGACCTACATGTGTTTAAAACGTGCTTTCATTTCTGCACCTGAGTCTGGTGCTAATTTTAGTAATGAGTTTTCCAAACTCAAGTCTGTTAAAGGATTGAAATTCCATCAATTCCATCTATATTTTCTTCAGATACAACTAAGATACTCTCTCTTTTACAAAAATCTAACTTTCAATATGAACCAATCCTGACCAGCCAAACTCATATATACTCTATTACACGTATATCTACATCCATTTGTAGACTGAGTCTCATTTTTCCATACAATCACTGTGAATCCTAGTTGATCTTGCTGCACAATTGACATGTGTGTAGTTTCAACCTTGAATAGACTTCACAAATTTCATGACCAAAGTGTTACTTAAAGAGCTCAAGCTCAGTCTCTAATTAAGCATCGCATATGGTTATGAGGAAAGAGAATCTGATATCTATGATAACAAGACCATGAAAATTTGTTAGATGAAAATGGAGGTTTTTCAGAACTTTATCAAAAAAAGAGGATGAATTGCTGGACTTTGGACCAGATGACATTAGGTGGTGATATTTATTGGATACTATGAATTTTAAAAAAATGTTGACTTAATTTGTGGTTTGTATATATTTAATATGATTTCCCTTTGATCAAGTAACTGGGTAACCAATTGTTAGGATCAATGGGTACCCAGTAAAAGTTTTCTAATATTTAGACTGCTTTAACTTCCATGTAAATGATTTTCTATGTCCCAGAAAAAAATGGTGCATCCAAATACTGATGATTTTATTTCCGATACCTTTGCAAGAGAAAGAAAAGATGCAAGTGTCATGTTACACAGTACTATCAAAGTGAGTTAGTATTTAAGTTATCTAATATAATTAGTTTAATTTACTATATCAATATAAATAATATATAAAACCAATAATTTAGTTTATTTGATTGATAGTTTTTTGCAAGTTAAAATTATGTATGGCACTGATACATGTACCACAAATAATTTATCAATCATACTTCATTAAGAAGATGACAAAATTAGACAAAGCCTGCTGACATACAGATCCTTCATGATCAATGGGTTTTACAAAAAAATAAACAACCAAAACTTCTGAGTACTAGCAGTCCCCTATAGATACAAGTAAAGCTGGCAAGACACATCATCACATAGTGTATATAATAAAATCCTGCCAATATGATTTCTGCACTACAAGTATACCAGTCATTTCCTTTTTTCACCATTTATGCCTTACAGGTATCAGAAAGTGACATAAATATATCCTAATAATGATATAAGCAATATAATCAATCAATAATGTTATCCATCATAGGTCATCAAACAATCATCCAATTGGCCTGTATATAAAACTTTTTGATGTATCAGTCAAAATGGCATAAAACTGTTAGAAAAATTCCTTATATTGCCTTAAAGCAATATGTACTAGTACCACAATTTTAAAAGGCCTAATACAACTGAAAATGTACATTGCAAATGTTATCTACATTTGATGGTAGTATTTAAGCACTACCTGTATGCTGTATGATGGTATCCATGGTTCGTTAATGATAGTTTTATGAAATACATGTACAATGGTATTTTGCCAACAGTATTCATTACTTGTTAATGATAGTTGTATCAAATACATGTACAATGGTATTTTGCTGATAGTATTCATAGCTTGTTAATGATAGTTGTATCAAATGTATGTACAATGGTATTTTGCTGACAGTATTCATGGCTTGTTAATGATAGTTGTATCAAGTGTATGCACAATGGCATTTTGCTGACAGTATTCATGGCTTGTTAATGATAGCTTTATCAAATAGATGTACAATGGTATTTTGCTGACAATATTCATAGTTTGTTAATGATAGTTGTATCCAATATGATGACAAAGTTTTGCTCTCTATGAATGTATCTTATTTGAATTTTTGATACTGAACTATTTTCAAAATCAAAGTCATAATATAATCCCGTAAAAAGAAAAATATAAAATCAAAAATATTTAAGGAGGATCAAATTCACTACCTTTTCCAAGCAGAATGGGAAAACACGTTATCAGAAAATCAAAGATTTACTTTTTCAATGAATTTCATTACATTCGCTGTTTAGTTTTTATATCATAAACCACTTTTCTGGCATGAATAAACTCTTGCAAAAACTAAATTTTATGAATTCAGAAAAAAAAGAGAAAATATTGTTTCCATATATCTTTCTTTCAAAAGACAGAATTTTGCAAAATGGTGCTTGCAACTGTACATGTAAAAGATCTGGCCAGGTTATCAAAACAATGAAAGCACATAACTAATCAGGTGCCTATCCCCAAGTCCAGGAGAACAAGACACAGTACAGAGTTTATCCACCTATTAACCCCATCTCTGTCATTAAGAAATGTGATATAACAACAACCCCAATAAAAACATTTACTGTATAAATCTGCAGTAAATAATTCTTTCATTACAAGTACATACTTGATGAAAACCACATCTCTAAAATCTCTGCAAACATCTATATGTTATAAATGAGCAACACTTACCTTGCAACATCATCCAGAATTTTATGAGCATTGGGAATGTAGAACAGAACCCCAAAATATAACCTTGGGGATCGGGATGCATGTGATGTCTGGGCATGTTTCTCCAACTGCTTCTTAAGGGGCTTGTCAAGGTCGGCCCATCGAAACTGTAACTTTTTTGTCACATAGCGAAGCCCAAAGTACTGCACCTGGAATAGAAAAAAAGTGGATTCTGCTTGTAAAATATTTGCTGCACAAACATACATGTTATTTTAGCATATAAAGATCAAAATGAATGTCCACAAAAAAGTTTCATTTTCAGAAAAATATTTTATCTACTGTTGTTCAAATGAAAGGCATGTAGGGCATATTCCCTTGACAAAATGAAAAATTGTTGGAATATTTTGAAAATCTACATAGAAATGTTTTTCTACCTCTAGTGGCATTTGCTAAAATGTGTTAACAAGATTTTCCTAAAATTACTCCATATCCAAACAAATTTTAAAAAAATGTTTCTTGAAGGCACTGATTTTCTACTTGGCAAATAAATTTTCATTAATTCAAGATAAGACCATTTCAAATGTTTAACTGCTAAGTATTGAAACCATCCATGATATTCTTGAGCAAAAACTATATTTTTAACATTAGCTGCTGTAGTAAACATACTGAATGTCAATTGGTACCATTTTCATTTAGGACAAAGTAGTAATCACTTGAAGTATTTTGGTGAAAGTCATAAAGATCATCCATTTAGGTGGAGAAATGGTAACAATATTCTCATGATAGTCATTATTGCAGCCATGTTTGATGTATGACTGGCATCATTTCATTTAGGACCAATTAGACACAACTCTTCCGATGAAAACCCCCATTTCAAAATGACTTTCCCTTTACAAGGAGAACCTAAAACAAGATTTTTAAGATAGCAAAATACTGGACATTAGATTAGCACAATTTTAATTTGAAATCATCCAAACATTATAAAAAGTCTATTAGTCACATGAAATCAGCTTCATGATATCACCATTCCTCCAGAAGTAGTGATAACAAAATATTTTCCAGCTGGCCATTGTAGTAACCATATTTCACCCCAGATCAGCACCATGTTCACTTAAGACCAAGTAGACATACCAGTAATTAGAAGCCTTTTGGTGGAAAGCCCATGTCAATACAACTTTCAGTTCAGGAAGAGTGGCAACAAAAAGGTGTACAAAAAGGACACTGTGTGGTGGTCATATTGGATGTCACATGGGTATCATGTTCACTATACTTTGGCACCAAGTTCATTAGGACCAACTGGATATCAGAAAAAACTTTTGGTACAAGCCCCACGCCAATGTAACGTTTGGTTCTGCATGAGCTACGATAACAAGATTTTCAAGATGGTTGCCATGTCAGCCATATTGGACATTAGATCAGCATTGTTTTCATTTCGGACTAACTAGACATCAAACAGAAGTCTTTTGCAAAAGCCCCATTTTGATATGACCATCCATGTAGAATGAGTTGTGATAACAAGATTCTGATAGCTGCTGAGGCAGCCACATTGGACACAGATCGGCTTCATTTTCAAATGAAACTTTTAATCAAATCCCAATGTCCATTTAGGAGGAATATTGATAACAAAATTTTTACAATGACTGATGTGGTTTATGAGGAGCAGTAAAAATGATCTTGAGGTAATGGATGTTGGACAATAGACAAAAGACCACCACCTCAGAATCTCTGGACTAAATACAAGTACATGTATCAACAAAATTTAAAAAATGCTGTGATGATCTGAAAATCTAATCTGATCATCTACTTCTATTTTTAGGGAGGGTACTCTCCCTCGTTGATCTTTTCAGACCATTTAAGGAGGCCCTCTTGCCCTACATGTAATGATTGTGCTTTTGGATAAAAAGTTTTCTTTCTGCTATTGTTTATTATTGAGGCATTTTTTTAATTTATTTTCATTTTTTTAATTTATTTTGATTTTTTTTATATTATTTATTCAAGACATTCATCTCCTTCATGGAAATATTTCCCCATTGCTTTTGTGTCATGTTATTCTTTCTTTTTTCTCCTTTTTGATCTCTTTTCTCTTTGGTTTCTCTCTCTTGTTCTCCTCATTTGCTGTTTCTGGCTGATCATTCTCTTGTGTTCTTGTTGCTTGAAAACCTATTGTTGCTAATGTTATGGCAGTCTTTAGATTCTGATTTAAGCCTGGTAATTTGGTTTCTTAAGCACTATTCCCATGTTTTTGTGGCATTTGATTTTGTTCCTCTCTTAGTTGTTTTCTTCTTGATTGTGCTTGTGGGTTTAGGGTTTGATGTTGTTATTGTTGTTTCCCATCTGCTTGGTTGTTTTTTCCAAGTTTTAGGGTTCTTTTTGTTGTTTCTGCTTCATCATTGGTCCTTCTTAAGTCTCTTGGTTTTGGGGACTTATTGGTTCATCTTGTTGCTGGTGTTGCTATGGGATATGAAACTGATCACTTCTTGGTGCTACTCTTTGTTGTTCATTCCTTGCATTTGGGAATATACTTGTTGTTACAGAATTTGGTTGCTGTTCTTGTTGTTGTTGTTCTTGGTTTTTCAGGCATTTGTGTGGAATATGTCCTGTTTGTCCACATCTGCTGCAAGTTCTGTGATACATATACATCCTTTGTACCATGTTTTGTTAAAAACCCAAAAGGCTTTTTCTTATTTCTATCAGCTTGTACTTTTCAATTTCAAAAATCTGTATGTCATATATTCTAATCAGAGGGATAGTATCCAATCAAATTTTATTTTGAATTTCTCCTCAAATTTTTCCTTTGTGGCTTAAAGCATTATTTTGTGGGAGATGTCAGGTTTAGTTCCTGGTTTGTTTTTTGATTTTCCAATTGCTGGTAGTCCTTTAATTTGTATTTCGCTGTATGGTAGTACCCGTTGTGTTCCTTTTGGTCTTAGTATGTATCCTTTATTCCCTTTTCGGTTAATAGAGTATATTTAATGTATATAATCTGGATTTAAAACCTTAAGTGTCACCATAATATCTACTACTCCTGGTGTTTTATCCCTAGTTACATTTTGCAACTCAATTTCTTGTATCCCTTCTCAGTATAGACATACTATAAAAGAACCTTCTGGTTTCTCTATTCTTTTAACTTTGAAGAATCCCTCTAGGTCCCTTGTAGCCTCTTTGTTAGCTTTGTACACTGCCATGCTCTATCATGCTCTTCCCTCACTTGTCATTTTTTCCCTTTGGTGTTTTTACTACAGCATTTTTGGTATTATGTTTGTTTCCTTAATAGTTTGTTTCTATTTAATGTTTCTTCTCCCTTTTTGTTCCTTAGAGCTACTTTGTCCTTAGATCTGCTTTGTCCAATCTGTCATTACAAGTGATCTCTATCATATTTCAAAAGCTTGATCATCTACTTCTGACCATGATTTGGTGTGCAGAATTTTTTAGTTCTAAGCTGAATAGTTATTTGGGGCTACATTTAAATGAATTGTGACATGCATGGAATAGTGCTTGTTACAGACATACAGATAGCAGTAAAACAATATTCCCCCTTCTGCTATCTTTCTGGAGGGGCATAATAAAAACCTTGCTATAATTAATGCATTTCAAGCCATAACCTGAACTGCAAATAAATATCTTTAAATAATAGGCTGTGTTATTTACACTGTATTAAAGGGTAATTATGTATTATACTAACTAGGTTGTGTCTACAATACCAAAGTTATTACACATACTATGTTGACAAAAGATGGTTGAAATCTGATATCTTTATCAGGTTGTCCCCAATTCTAAAAGGAATGCTTACCCTATCCAGACTGATAGCATACAAGTGCCAAATACCGTATACCCTAAACTAGAAGACCTTTCTAAATTATCACAAATATATTACTCTGGACAGACCTAAATATGCAATTATTTGAATGTGGCCACAAAGGAGTCTATATGTATTAACATGTGTTTCATGTAAATTGAAATATAGAATATTAAAGAAGTAGGAGCTGTTGGACTGGTATATGAATTTTTCTGACTCATACTAAATTATTTAACAGTTAACATAAACCTAGCAGTCTACTTTGTTTTTTATATGAATATAATTCTTTATGAATAATGGGTGTTTTTCTTTGAATAGAGGAGACTGACATGCCCCTCTATACAGTCTGCAAATGCTGACTCTGGAACCAGTGCAGTATTTTTATCAGATGCAAAGGCAAATTGTACCTGACACTGCAACTTAATTCAATCCACACTGCATTGACTGACCAGTAAATAATATTCATGTCATAACTAGTTCTATACCAGTGCACACCCTACACTTTACTCAAATGTTTCAGTTACCATTAGTGCTGACAAAGCCAAATCTACTGAATCAAAGGATTTTACTCATTATGCCAAAAGTGCTCATGGAACACAAATATCCCTACACAGTGACCTAAACACAAAGATGTTGTTATTGGTCTGGGGCTTAACGCCATTTTTTAGCACATGATAGGCTATACATGGTGGCCAGTATTAATGATGGAGGAAGAAACCAGGAAATCCGAGGAAAGAACCATCAACCCACAAGAAGCTACTGGCAAGCTTCCTCACATATCCACATTAGCCGAATCTTAGACTTGAACCCACGCAGACAGAGGTGAGATGGCAGTGATCCCTAACAGAGAGCACTTTAAACCACATGGCCACTAGGGACCTAAACACAAAGATGAAGAAGATGGACAAACTGACAAGGTTAAGGTCAACACTGCCTTTTCCCTACAGTCAAACTAGCAGATGAAACAAATGTGACAACAACTGCATTTTTTTGGCAGAGGACTTGTATTCTGAAAGCATGCAACCAGTCCCTGCATTTCCTTAGGACCTAAGGTGGAATATATTATATTCACTATTACACCTAATTCACTTTTAACAGACTAGAGATAAAAGGTTCCTCAATCAACTTGTCTATCTCTGTTTTATAATTTTTCCCTAGAACCTTGTTATGCAGCACAGTGCTGATCTATATGACCAGTATTCTTTATCCCTAAATTTATTTCTTGCCTTCAAAAAGCTTCTGGTCCTCAGGAACATTTACTGGTCTTCCAAATTTACTTTTCACACACTAGTATTTTATTTTACATTGTTGCTGGCAACAAGTATCAGCTAATTCCTTATTTCATCAACCCAATTAGAAAATTATCAGCTTTGCACCTGAGAGCATAGGGCTAATTTACAATACTGTGGTATTACCATGCACACCTTTCTTATCATTCATACATAATTGATCCCATTTAATACTGGCCCCAGGAAAAATACCTGGATTTAAAAGTGACCCCAGGAACAAAATCTAAACAATGCCAAACACAATACATGTACACCCGTACACCCATCTTAGCATGGGTTGTTTTGTGACTAGCCTTATTAGTAATCTGGGTGAATTTAAGTAGATTACAGTGGTTTTATTTCCAAAAGACAAGGTTTTAAAACATGCAAAGAAATAGAACATAATGGTATACCATGCTATAATAATCTCCACTCAAGCATTTCCCTGTGGATCTCATGACCAAAATTAAGCCATTATACATGACTTGGTCCACCAAATGCATGACAATATGGGTTGAAATGAAATAATATGAAGTTTATATTATTGGACAAAATTTAGTACACAAATACAGTAAAACCTGAAATGATTGACCTGTGCTATGACCACCGGTCAATGATGACCAAAATCATCTCATTGTTTGTTGCTGTATTGATGTTACAGCTACTAAAGGTAAACACCAAGCCACACAAGCAAGTCTTTTAATGATCTTAAATCATTCTTTAAATTTCAAGACAAAATTTTGAGTCTCCAGGGTATATCTTGCAAAACTATTTCTGTTCACCAGTTATGAGTATCAATTTATATTTAAATTTAAAAATTGAATATTTTGTATTTTACAAGTGAAAATTACATTTAAATAACATATGCAAGTGAAAATTATATTTACTTCATTTCTCCTCTATTCCTCCCTTGGACTCTCTCAATTGTCTTTTTATCTAGAGGGAGAATTCAATTATTGCAATTTTGAGTCTAGTTTGAGATGTTCGACCACAATTATCATGGATCATAATAGACTACATTCAAATCAAAACAATAACAAACCTAAACTCAAATTAAGGTTGCAAGGAAAGTTTCATAAATTGACTCCTGTCAAATTTCTTAACTTTGGGCTATGTTATAACTTTTCTGCTATTATTATTTAACAAATAAAGATATGCATATATTTGTGAATTCAGGTTTTGGTCCTGTGTTCCTCTTGAACTTGATTTAAGGCATGTAAACTTACCACTTCGCAGCATGTAGATTTGAAATACCAATAGTCTGCTAGGAAACATTGCTAGCTACTTGTAGAAGATGTAAAAGTTCAAGGCAAGCAGAATATCTCTATAATGACCTTGATCTTGAACTGCATCAAGTGAGATTGAAATGCATCAGTGTTTTTCAAAAGTATTGCATAGGGAAAGACCCTGCACTTTGTGTCAAAATTTACCCTTGAACATAAAAAACGAAATTATGAATTTGTGCCTAGAGTACATACATTTCTTTTGCTATAAGCTTCCATTGATTTGTCAGGTCAAGTGAATGATAGTCTTATGTTTTGATATGGCTTTTTTAAGCTGGCACTCTAGTTTCCTATTTTGCATAGGGTTAGAATTTTTTTTAAAAAAGGATTTCCCTGGGTTTTTTCTATGGTTTAATACTGGCTATTTAAAAAGAAACCTGTATATCTTAGGTATTATTCAAGAAACCTTTACTTCCCTTTTTTTTGGTTATCACTGATGAGTGTAATATGGTTTATAGATTATATAGCTTGGCCTTACACCAGATATGCACCTATCAAAAAAGTGTTAGCTCCACTTGATCATTTTCACCTCCTGAACTTCAGAGGTAAATTGTAAAAAAAAAAAGAGCTGAAAACTTTTTTTTTACATTTTATATATTTAATAATTCATTCATTGTACGTTCTGAAGCTGGTAATGTCTAATCAGGAGAAAATCATTTTCCCTATTTTAATAGATGCTAAATAAAGATAGTGCATTTTAGACTAATTCAGGTTGATTTTTCGAATACAAAGGAAGCAGTCATTTTATTCAGCAGTGTGCTAAGATCATTTACAATTTGCCCAAGTACAATATCCAAAGAAATGTCAGCCATATTACATGAATGTATCATAGAGATATGCCAGCATTCTCTCCAATGTGCATGCTTGATAAGCAAACTACTTCATCTTACATACATCACTCTCTCAAAGTACACAATAACTTTAGAGCACCAACTTAATTTCACTGGTGTATTTCATTTTTTAAAATGAATTTTTATATTAGGCATGTTCAAGCTGCATCTGTATATAAAATGTCTCTTTTGCACCTTTCAGATAAACAGTTTTATTTGGTCTAGAGCCAGGGGTGAGTGGGAAACAGTGAAGATGGCAGTGGGTGTGCTTATAGTTCAAAGTGAGGAGTCTCCTGATGACCACCATATGCAAGACTATTCCTTGGGTAATGAAGTACAGTATCATAGAGTAGGGCAAATATATGTAACCTGTCTTCTTATATTCAATGAACTTTTGGCTTAATAACTGAAAGGGCATCACAACTGAGAGATAAGGGGGAAGGACTGAAACATGATCTATTGAGGCTGATATGATTATAAATGTTGAAGTTTAAAAGCATTGACCTGTCAATTATCTGAAATATTTATCTAAGGTCATTAATGCAATGCTTTCCTTGGAGAAATTGTCTGGATCTGAACTGTATTCAAATGTAAAATGTTTTGGAGAATAAAACTAATGTCAATTACATATTATTAAGTGTCACTATTATTAAATTTTATAATTCCACGATGAAAATACCTTATCCATGCTAGACAGTCACCAACATTCCCTCTAAGGGAATGGTAGCTGTGTCAATATAGTGTGTTCTCTTCTGTTGTTTTATTTTAACCTTCCAAAATTTGTATACCTGATCAAGATCCACAATTTGTCCACTTGTCAGATAAAATTTAATTCCCATAATCATGTCTAAATGGTCAACCTCAAGTCTGTTACACAGTTTTATTTTGATATTGTTCATCAGACTATGTACCACATATAGCCAAAAATGTTGCCATTGTTCACTATATTCCAATTGTAGGTTTGCATGTGTCATTTCTCCAGCCTAGTAAATGATCATATTTCATCTCTAATTTGCCTAATTCAGTTTTCCCGCAATCAAAGCTTGTTTGATTCTGAATCACCTGAGTATCACACTCTGCCCACTCTCTTATTTCAACATTGGGGAATCTTTCATGTAAGCATAGGCAGACATGCCCAAAAAAAACCTTAAGATTGCAGCTTTATCTGTGTCTTCAAATAACTAGTTGTTGACAACAGCATTTTTAGAGTGTTGCTCCAATGAACTTTTTTCCTTCCAAATATTGTGAGTTCAGTTTAGAAATTACAGCCTTTGTGGTTGATATACAGCTTCTCTAGAAAACTGTACACAAATCAGCTTAATCTTCATTCAAGACACTTAAAGTGATATGAACCTGAGGGTTTTTGGAGTTCTTTTAAACAATAATTTGCGATCGGATTATTATCTTCCTTGATCTGCTTCTGAAAATATTCTATTAAAACTGTGTAGTTTTTCATCAAAGCTTTAACAGCAAAATGTCAAGACATCCATCGCACTTCATTCAGTGGCCTAAAAGAGACAACATCTTCATCAGAGACGTTATCGAGCTCTTCAAATGCTATTTTGACACTTGAGCAGCTAAAAACAGTGTAGATGGTCTGGAGTAATGTCTCAATATCTTGCATAAGAGACACTTTCTCCACGCATCATTGTATCCTAGATCAACTAGATCTTCTCTGCATGCCACTCAATGCTGCTACGTCAGCATGATCAGTGCAGCCAGCCAATTCTTCTTACTAGCATAACAGATTCCATATCTGATGTAAACATGGCCATCTTTTGAAAACTAGTTGTCATATAAAACTCCTTGATTGCAGAAAAATTAGACCTGAAGGATGTTAGTTTTACCATGACAGCAAAAACTGTTCAGTGGCACTTCGTTCCTGCAAGACGATATTTAATGTATATGCATTTTGGTTACAGATATTTCAACAATAAGTGTATGGAATTTAAACTCTCGAATTTCCAGCATAAATGTCTCTTTGACAACTGAGTCAATACATTCAGATAACTCAAATGCATAATTTTTACTTTTCCAGCCTATCAGGAAGTTTCAAATATTTAGCCATGTGATCATGAATATTCGTTACTGATAGCATCAAAGTGTTCATTGAGAGGGCCAACAAAACATTATCAACAGGAATCTTCACTTTCGGTTACTTTGTTGGCAATCATTCACTTCAAATCCCATCTGTCAATCATCCTTTGACTCAGTCAGGAAGAAGTTGATTCCAGCTCCAGCTTGAGTTCTTTTTATTTTCCAAATGGATTTTCTGTGCAATATGTCTTTAGATAATCCAATTTCCACATATCCCAAGTTTTTCCAGTCCTAAAATCACCATTTGCTCTATCTTCTGCACATACTTTACAAACAACGTCATCCTCAAAAAAATTAAAAATATTTCCTAATTCCACACACTGCAAAATTTTTGGTTCTATAATTTTGGATTGATCTGCTGCAAGGGGAACAATTCAGCTGTACAGGGTTGTCTAAGCAGCTGTTCGGCCACACATGCTCAAAGCTTAGAGGGAATGTTGACAGTCACCCTTCAAGATACCAACATCACAAGCCTGTGTGCTTAAGTATGACCTCATTCTTTTCTTGCATGAAGGACATCAGCGAGAGGGGTAGGGTATGTAGCCAATTACATACAGTTAAGTATTACACAATTAAAACTAGTTTTACTCCCTGAAAAACTACATTTTAATGACAGTAATTTGTCAATATTAAGCTTAATTTGTCAGTCAGTAGATACAATGGTTGTCTGGGTTGCTGACTGTGCTATGACTATCAGACAAAGAGAGAATATACCTTGTATCTGGTTTGCTGGTGATGAAAGCTAAACTGATAAGGTTGTGTTCAAGCACTAGAGCTAGAATAAAATGTTTATCTTGTCTGGAATATGATGAACTCAAAGAGTGTAATCCCTTTGGACTCTGCCCTACATAGAAGGTTCCAGACTTCCATGCAGAAAGAAGAAGCAGTGATGTGTTGTCTGTGGAGGTCATGAAACAATGCCCTTTGACATGTTCTATGTACTTTTTTGTCTTGAAGAACAAGGCTTGATTTGGGGGAAAATGTCTTTCTGTGACAAATGACCACAAATATGCATTCCTTCTGGCTTAAAATATTGGTGTACAGGTAAGACTGGAGTTCTGGGGCATGCAGGGAATTCACCTCAAAAACTTGTCTTGATTGTTCCAGCACTTGAGGTTGGTCTGAAATGCTGACCAAAGGGAAATTTGATCTGAGAAGGCAGCCTTGTTCAGTTTCCAAATTGTCCACATAAGAAACCGGCTTCTCCCAAGAGATACCAGATCTGTTGTGAAATTCAAAGTTCCCAGACAAATGAGGTACATCATCTGTAAGGACCTTAAAAGTTTATATCCTCTCTAGTCAATCATTAACCTGGCCCAGAGAGGTAATGAAATTCATTTCCTTGTACACAAAATCCTGAGAGGGACCGAAATCCAACAGGCTAACAGAAAATATAATGCAAGAAATGTACCTAACAATAATTAAACACAAACAAACTGTACAAAGCTTACTCATCCTAATTTGAGTCTATATGGATCAGGCAGCCCCTTATAATCTTTAATGCCATTTAACATTTCTATATAATAATAATTAAATAGCAAGCACACACCTCATTTCAAAAGCTTTTTGCATAATGTGCGCGTTTGTCTCATTCATTAACTGCCATAGTGGTTCTGCCAACCTGAGCTCTAAACACTCTTAAATGTGACATCATATGAGGATTCCCAATTGATCCCTATAGTGTTATGAATTATTGTGAGATCATCTATCTTGAGAGACCATGCTTTTTGAAGCCAGTTTCTACTTTAATAAAAAAAATCATGTTGCTTGACAGAAGGAAATTCAAATGCAAAATGATACACAAATGTCAATTAATATCTCAAAATTTTTTTTGCCTTCAAGTATTATAACTGTGATACCCATTTCTAAATTTCATAATTGAACTTTTAAAATTGATACCAAATCTCTGCTCCTGCCATATATCATTACAACAATTCTGCTGTTAGCTTTCCTTGCCATGTAAATCTACCAAATCTACCAACTAACATAAATTCAATGAATTAACTTCCGTTCTTTGTCACTCATAATAATAGGGTATGTTTACTATCTTCAAGGTACTGCATGCAATTTTCTGAAATGACCTTACAAAGTGGAAACTTGGCTTACTATGTTCTGCTTTGTTTAAATTCATGACTGTTTCCTTCCATTTACATAAAATTATAATCAAACAGGAAATAGAAGTTTACAGTGACTCACTCTTGGCCCTGCTATGAAAATAAAAACCAGACAAAAGACTGAGAACTTCTGACAATAAAGTTCCTGCATGGGATATTCAGAGGAAATGAGCCTTGAAATCAAAATGGATTAAGTTACCAAAATGTGTTATTATAATCAGAATGTCAAAGTGAATCAGCTTCATGTATATTGACAACAGCTGCTTTTACATATTAAAACAAATGAAATGATACTTACCAGAAATACATTTATACACACCAGGAATAACAAACACGAAATTGTTCATATTTATCAGTAACATACTGTAAAATTCATTTATTTTCATGGTCATAATTTTACCAGGTTCAACACCTATTTGTGGATTGGAGAAGAGGATTATGTGATTTAAAAAGACAGACTATTGTTCAGTGGGTCTTTAATTCATGGCATTCAGCAACCCTCAAATCGCCACAAAGTATTTTATTCCTTTATTAACAGAACACAACCAAAAAAGAACACTTTTAATTTAAAAACAAATCTAAAGATATTCTAAAAACTTGAATGAGCAAACAAGGAATCAGATTTATGTACATGTAAATCTAAGAGAACAGTCTTTGACTCCGTTCAATAGGACAACAGTAAAGCAAAATGAGGTCTGAAAGCATAAACCTTGATATCTATGATACCAAATTTTCAATAACCTTAGGCTCTGGATGTTTCACCCACAAATGTCATGAAAGGACATAATTATGTACTCAGACCTGTAAAAACTTCCAATGCCTCCTGGTCAATCCAAAGCTAGGTGCATCCCCCACAGCCACAGTGCTAGATGACTCCGCAACTTGTGGCCCCTTAATAACTAACCCTGGCCCTTCAATTTTCTCAAATTATGAATACTGAAGATCAGTCTTTCATGCAACCCAACAAAGTAGGAATAAAGTTAAAGGCTATTTTTTTTAAAAAAGGGAGAATTGGGATATTTTATAAAGAAATCAGTATAAAATTTATGTAAATTATTGAGAAAAAAAAACCTTTACATAAGTTACTTTCATAAACTGAACAAAAACATATCTGAATTCACTTTATTAAGGGTGTTTATGCAGTGTGTAATTGAAAAAAGTAAGGACAGTTGGACTATTTTGGAAAAGTAGGAAAGGTAGGGAGTAGTAACAAAAAAGTAGGGAAAGGTAGGGAGTAGTGACAAAAAAGTAGGGAAAGGTAGGGAGTAGTAACAAAAAAAGTAGGGAAAGGTAGGGAGTAGTAACAAAAAAAGTAGGGAAAGGTAGGGAGTAGTAACAAAAAAGTAGGGAAAGGTAGGGAGTAGTAACAAAAAAGTAGGGAAAGGTAGGGAGTAGTAACAAAAATGTAGGGAAAGGTAGGGAGTAGTAACAAAAATGTAGGGAAAGGTAGGGAGTAGTAACAAAAATGTAGGGAAAGGTAGGGAGTAGTAACAAAAAAGTAGGGAAAGGTAGGGAGTAGTGACAAAAAAGTAGGGAAAGGTAGGGAGTAGTGACAAAAAAGTAGGGAAAGGTAGGGAGTAGTGACAAAAAAGTAGGGAAAGGTAGGGAGTAGTAACAAAAAAGTAGGGAAAGGTAGGGAGTAGTAACAAAAAAAGTAGGGAAAGGTAGGGAGTAGTAACAAAAAAAGTAGGAAAAGGTAGGAAGTAGTGACAAAAATGTAGGAAAAACAAATTTGCTGGAAAGGCTGGAGAATGTACATTTTCTTAATGGGTTGTCAAAATGGGTAATCTAATGAACAAAAAAAAACATATTCAATATTTAGAATAATACAAGAGTCAAAAAGATTTATTCCATGCAAAGTTTACTGTAATGAAATGTTTAAAATACTGCTTAATGAAGGAACCATTTTCAAGCATGGACCCTAAGATGTTCCATCTGGAATTTCTGAATGAGGATCAAAGACTCATTGTCCAAGGCTTACAGACTGCTCAGATACTACAATTGAATTTAGGCCCAAAATCTACAGATATAAAAGTAACCTCCAGATAAAAAGGTAACAAAGAAATTTATGATTTCTGATTTGTTGGGTTTAATGCTATTTTTTAACACATGAAGGCCCCATGGAAGCCACTATATTTGGTGGATGAAGATCCTGGGAAGAACTGTCAGCCCATGGAAAGTTACTGGCAATCTTTCTCACAACATAGCCACAAAAGACAAGTCAAAACTCAAACCCATGCCGAATGAGGTGACATGTAAGCAATTTTCAAAGGTGACTGCCTTTGACCACTTGACCATTCTTGGCCCCATAATAAAGAAAAGAAATAAAGTATGTACTATCGTTAGTCCGGTGCATAATTAATCAATACTATAGTGAAAGACCTATCAAATATATCCCAAAAATCATAGTTCATCTTGACTTTTTAAACTGCAATAAAAACGTTTGGTAAAGTAATAATAATGAAAACTAACTATCTCATCAAGGAAAACAAAATCATGGAATTACTAAAGTCATTTAACTATCTTTATTCAAATGTTTTTCTTTCTACATTCATGACACATACCAATTCACTGAATAAGCTGATACAGGTTTCTGGTAAATTTTATACTGATGGACCTTTTCAAAACATTTAGTAGACTAAAGCAACATATATGAATTTTTAACCTATATCACTTAATTTTAAATCTGTCAATTAGTCATTCTATCATGACAACAGGTTTCATTCTTATGATATGAAGGTCCAATCTCAGATTTCCAGAGTTAATCCTCAATTCTGAATAAACAAGTCTATTTTACACCCTGCCCGCTCCCATTTCTAAAATCTGATGGAGAAGTTTGTATGATATGCATGGACTACAAGAAAGAAATGCACCAGTATTATGATCTCAGAATCCTTCATTCACAATAGCTTCATTAATGCCTGAAAAACTTCACCATGCAATAAATAGAAAAAATAATATCCTAGTTAGAAAGACAATCCAAGGTCCCCCTTACTTTAACATCCAAAATATAATTGTAGTCCTTCAGTCCAAAGGCTTAAGTCTGAAAAACTTAATTTCAAATTTTTACAATCTTTGTACCTTTAAACTTTCAGGATTTTCCTACTATAATGTTCAATTTCAATGAATTAAATATACTGTACTGCAAGATCAGCAAGTTTCAACAATATAATACCCAATAAGCAACACCATTATGCCATTGCAGGAGATGTGGGAAGTTGTCAGCCTGTAAAAACTTCAAATGGGAAGCCCATGGTAAATGATTACAACTACTACTCTACTAGAAATGATTTTACAAACTAACAACTTTGTGACATGATAACACTGGCATGTTTAGCTGGTGACACTTTATATCAGCAAACAAGATATTTTGTTATCTTTCTGACTAAGGCTGATGCAGTACTCTCATGTTACAATATTTTTTTGAACATCTGCTGCATTATAATCAAACTAATTGATCACAAGGCCCAGGTTATCTTCTGAAATCCATGGTCATCTAAAGTATGGTCACATATTTTGGTGTCAGCTAAAATACTTCAGCACTAATACAGTGATTAAGACAGAAGAAATAGAGGGTCAACTTGCTATGCCCCACCCCTACAAAATGCATTGTCCTCTGCAGTAACTGTACACCCCTCTGTCCCTTCCATGTACCCTCCTGTCTTTTTTAATTGAATGATTTATTAGTTGTAGACCTCTTCAGAATCCTAGCTATAGATTATGAAATGACCCATCCATGTTCTGAAAAATAAAGGCTATTTATAATTGTACATTGCCTTCAATTTTGATGATGTAAGTGTGGAATAATTTCAAAAGTGATGTACAAAATATGATTCCTGTGACTAGATTTAATCTTCTGTCTACTTCAAGGATAAAATTTTAGGTTACTGGCATTGTAAAGATTTATAACACTTTTTTTTTCCATATGCCTTGCTGCTTATAATGGGTTTTAAACTTAATTACTTGCATAACTGATCGCAAACAAAATTTAAATCTGATGAAACAGGAATTGACCAGTCTATGTTCTTGCAGCAGATAAACTATAAAATAAAAGGAGTCATTGTATGTATTCCAGACTGGTTGTCAGACGGGTGTAATGTTGTCCCAGCAGGCAAAATTTATGAAATTCGCACATTTCAGAGCCTTTAACTTCAGTTTGGTGCAACATAGAAAAGTCAATGATGGCCTGATGAATAGAAAAATTTCTTTGGAGTAAAACAATCCATAGAGTATGGTCATGTGCCTTTAAAGATGAAAATAGCTGAAGGAAATTGAATGTCATGGGTAGAACGAAGTATCTGGAAGTTACTTATATTCTCTCTTATACAGTCAGATAGACAGTTTCCTATGTCAGAACAGGTCATGGAGTAAATCTGAGGTATTTTTGTCACTCCGTATGATTTTTTTTTCCCATAGGATTATTGGGGTATTTTTTCTCAACATCAAGCTCTCACTGAGTACCTGTGATTCAACCCACACAACACACTAATGAAAACACTTTTCAAAATGACAAGCTGAATCTACCAAAACTGAACATTTTTATGCTGATTTTCACATGCAATTTATCACTGAAACTATTACTGTCATTTCAACATGCTTTATTAAACATCTGTTCTGTATATTTGCAAATATTATATTTAACCATTTTGAGCACTAAATTTTGTGAGAAAACACATAAGACTTGAAGTCATAAAATAAACTGTGTTGACTATTTATATTTGTTTCGTTTTGTGCTTTTATTATATAAATAAGAACTTTTGTGGTGAACACACCATTTAACCTTGACCCTTGACACATTATAATATAACATTTAGATTGTGTGTACATGTGTTACAAAACTTAGTTGATTAATATATTGTATACAGAGCAAGGCATGTATGGAATGAGTAGATGGTATTGTGTGAAGCCTGGAAAAGTGTTCACTATTTTTCTGATGAGAAGACTATGAGAGAGTAGTAGATTATAAGGATGTGCACTGGGAGAACAGGATGTATATTTTTTCTACAGGAAGCTCCCAGGGTGCACATAAGAGACAGCACTAAACTCTCAGAAGAGGGAAGAAGAAAGTTAGAGACTAGTACAGAACGGGTCGAGATGGGGGAGCACATGAGTATTACAGGAAGAATGCAGAAGAAGCAGCACAGGAAGAGTGCAGGAGGGAAGAATAGAAAAACTGATACAGATGAATACAAAGGACTAATCACAGAAAGAAGACTTTCACACATTAGGACATTAACTCTCATATGATGAAATAAAGAAGGCAATAGTTGACTGGCCAATTCATGTATTAAATAATAAGTAAAGTGCAATTGGAACATTTATAGCCAGAAATCATTCAGATAGTTTTATTTATTTTTATTACTAAGATTGATTAAATTGTTATGTATTTTACATTGAGTAGTTCATTATTTAGGCTGTTGGCATTGCTGACTGGTGGCTTGTGAACCATTCAAAATTTATATTTCCACCTTTCTGACATTTGTCCTAATACTGTCAAGGATATGTGACAAACTCTAATTAAAATGCAGAAACAAAACAAAGTTAATTGTGCATCCTCATGATTACAGTAATACAGTATTTACAAAGTTTCATGATAATCCATCAATTAAAGATCAAAATGGGCTATTGCTCATTCACCTAGCTGACATGACTAGGCAATTGCATGACCAATTTACAAAGAAATCTGTAGAAATCTTTCTGTTGAAATTTCTTTCAGTATTGATGAATGTATATATTATAAAAGTGACTATTTCATGGTTTCTCCTCTCTACCAATCTTCATGTCTCAGGTTACATCAGCACAATTTGTCTAATTCTGAAAGGAACTTTCGCCAGAATGCTGAATGTCAAAGATGGTCAGTTTTGGTTCAGCAGTTGTTTGAGATAAATTTGTGGAAATATTCTTCACCTGTTATTTGTAGATTGGCATAATTTATGCAATTCTGAAAGCCCTCCATGCCAGAATGCTTTACGAAAGGTTTATGTAAAGAAATTGTTTTAATTTTTGTTCTATTTTGTATATGATAATGGATAAACATCATTTGTAAAGATCAGAAATGTCTTCATGCCTGGATACTTCCTGGTTTAATTTTATGCTGTCATTTGGTTTTATCATTTTTAATAACAGTGACTATATTTTATGACAGACCATCATCAACTGAACCAAAAGCTGAACGCTGTACATACCTGAATATATTATTTTATATTTTGTCAAAATCTCTTGAGCAGTTTTTAAGATAAAATAATTTAAAGGTGGGTCAGCATCATCTGTGTAAATCTGGTCAATTCTGGAGAAGCAGATTTTAAATTTTGTCTATATTTTTAAGATAATGGTTGCCATATTTTATAGTGAATTGGCCATT
Organism: Potamilus streckersoni; assembly: GCA_016746295.1. Taxonomy (NCBI): domain Eukaryota; kingdom Metazoa; phylum Mollusca; class Bivalvia; order Unionida; family Unionidae; genus Potamilus; species Potamilus streckersoni. The sequence continues at coordinate 1,868,536 of JAEAOA010000513.1, read as the reverse complement.
TTTATACAGACTTGGAAAGTCTTCATATTATGATGCTTTCTATAAAGTTTTGCACATTCTATATTGTGGTTTTTCACTTAAAGGTCTTAAGGTTTATTTGGTTCTATATAAATTTATAATGGTAGCCATATTTGATTGCTCATTGGCATAAATATTAAACATCTTCTTTGTCTGGATTATTTCTGTCAAGTTTTGTCAGATTCTATTCAATAATTTTTGAGATGTTTTTAGAGCTTAAATATTTTTAGTAACTGCACCCATATTTGATGTATGCAATGTTTTGGAGAAGTCATTTTAGGGGTTTTCTATGTTTAATAGCTGCATCTATATTTGATGGTAATAAGCATCAGTTAACCATATTTAAAAGCCCTCAATTCCAAGATATTTTCTTTAAAATTTGGTACAATTCTGTTCAGTTATTTCTGTAAGGAAGTCATTTAAGATTTTCTGTTGTTAAAGCTTAATGGAGGTCATGTCTGATGGCAGAATGGCTTTTTTTAAACATATCTGAATGATCTTCATGTTAGGATACTTTCGGTCATGTCAAATTATTTTCAACGGTTTTGTTTAAATTAAAATGTTGCTAATGAAAAGTTCTGCTAATGATCATAATCTAGTTCTCAACACTAAATTATGTAGTTTCATTAATTATTTTTACATCAGTATTACCAATAAGCAAACAAGCAACAGTTGTAATGTTGTGTAATCTGTACTAAAACTAATTTTTGTCAACTTCTACTCAGACTCTTTCTGAGTGAAGCCACATTTGGTACAAATAAAATCATATTTTTAGAAATAATTCACTGAATATCCTATGAAACAACCCTAGGCAGATATTTGGAAACATGTCATTTACTTGAAAAAATGGAAAGCTCCTGCATGACTGAAAGCCACATACACATTTGTTTACATCTTTACTAATTTTGTAAATGTTTAAGGGTAGTATCTACCTAAACTAAGCCATTTACAAATGTCAATGTTTGTAAATGTTCCAGCCATATCTGATTATGGATAAGCATCAGTTATACAAACAAGAGTGACCTTTAAATAATGCTATTCACACTCTCTTTCTCTGTCTAAAGTCTGTTACTTCAGAGAAAAACACTCCTGCAATATTCAACAGTATTTAAGCTATCTCTTTTACTGTGTATTTATAGACAAAAACAATATAGCCTTGAAAATGAAAATGTCTGGCTCAAACTGCTGACTCATTTGTTAATTAAAATCTCTCAACATCTGTGATTAGATACTTCTGTTTCATCTTGGATGTTGGTAATATCTGTGCACCACTATAATCTAATTTGAAATTCTTCCAATTACAGGCATACCAACTTTTTTTATGTACAAGCCAGAACAAATGCAAACTGCACATACCCAGATCTGCCATCACATAATGTAACAGCATATCTATGTTTCGGTTGTTTATTATGAACAATAAGAAGATCAAAAAATGCACACCAAGATCAATGCCTGCATTTGTTGTTTATTCTCACTTACATATTTGTAGCTACAATATCTTTCATTACAAATGATCAGAATCTCTGCCATGTGATAATCATCTTTTCCATGTGATAATCATATCTCTGTCATGTCATTATCATACCTCTGTCACATGATAATTAAATCTCTATATTGTGATACTCATATCTCTTCCATGTGATAATCATATACTTCTCATGCTAATCATATTTCTGCCATATGATAATCATTTCTGCTAAATGAAAATCATATTTCTGTGTATGATAAAATCAATCTATATTATTAAATAATTTTACAAGAAATCTTTATCAGCATTACAGTATCACCTTGAACTCTGCCTTTTATACATATAACTAAATGATATCAATTAATGACAATGTGTAAATAGTAATCAGTGCACTATTTTGGATTTGCTCTTTTTTTCATCATAATCAATTAATTAAAACCATATCTCAATCAGAAATATGTGGCTGGAGCACTGCTAGGCCTATTTAAATTAGCAACCTGGTGTTGAAGATCTCATATGATTATAGAAGGATTTAGTGTGTTTATACATACAGAATTATATCAAACCTAACCAGACATGATCATATACCATAGGCACTTACTTAAAGGTCCAACAGCAAACAACAATAATCCTAATCTTCCAGCGCATAAGGCACCTGCTGACCAAGGTCAATGTTGCTTGTTCTACTGATTACTCCTAACAATCTTCACAGACCCAGATCTGCTAAAGAATTTTACAATGATAGATCTGGGTCTGTACAGTGTGCAGATGAACTCATAAAAAAGTATACAAGGTAACTATCAGTATAACTGCATTATTTTCAAGAATTCTGAACACATGATGAAGAGAACAAAAAAGGTTTGTTGTAATTTTTAATTTTTTATAATAAGATATGTCACAGCTTTTCCAGTCTTTTTAAAAGGATTGTTGCCAAATGTTTTGTGTAGTTTTTAAATTGCTATAAACTGATCTCTCTTGAATTTACTATACACAAACAGTCCCTTTCATCCCCCCTTTATGTATAACTGTATAATTCATAAAATTATCACTTATGGGAGATAAGCTGGGAAAGCCTTTCATTTAAAGAAAACAAAACTTTACAAGCGGAAGGAGTAAAAGAAACATTAAAACATCTATTTAAATGACAAAAAAATTACCTCTGCAAGTTCAATCTTCTGTGCTATTGCTTCAAGACACTCACGTCCTACACTGTCAGGTGTCAATGTACATTCCAGGTATGAACCATCCAGCATCTGCACCTCAACCATAAATACATTCTTGGTGGATATTTCATACCGACGAGTCCTTTTAAACTTTAGCCCGAAGGGCATAGCTTATTTTTTTCTCTGTTTCCGAAGTTGTAAAATATCAATCATGATGACATGAAAAAAATCTGCAAAATATATGAAAATCAAATAAAAACTGACCCCACTGCTACTTAGTTGGAGCTTTTGCCCAGTTACACTAACCCATATACAAAGCAACTAGCATGCATTTCTTTCCCCATGTTTTTTTTAATGAATTTCATATTTTCAATAGAGGATGTACTCCAATCTCCCAACCCAAGCTAACTTAAAAATCTGTAGTCTATCTATACACAATGATAAAGGTACAAAGAAACTTGTACTATATTTATGAATGCTCTAGATAATTGTAAGTAAATCTTTAATGTCACTTCCCATAAAATAAGTGGCCCTCTGACCTTTAGGAATGTAAAATAAAGCTCAAATTAAATACTTATTAAATTATATTCATGCACACAATAGTTCAACTGATCTGCCTTTGTTGCACCAATGTTGCAAACAAAATAGTGATAGTCTACTTAAATATGAAATTTTAGTATGAAATATGAATCTATACAGCATGATGTCAAAAATACTAGTGCAAATAATGGATGTCTCAACACCCATGAAGTTCATTGTTATGAGTTCAGTCTATATGGTGTGTATAATATAGATGCAGCACTCGGAATTAGCAAATAGTCCACTAGCCAGAGACTAATAAATTTCTTGTTGGACTAGTAGTTTTCACAGTTTCAAAAGTCTGAAGATGGGTAAAGTCTCAAGTTCAAGATTCTTAAATAGGTAGTCTAGGAGACTGGTCTATAATACAATAATATACACAAATACAAAATCTATCACCAGAAGCAAACATTTTGTGTTTATATTCAATACTGCATTACTTTCTGGTTAACACAGCAAACAGAATAAAAATAATATAACTCTGTGAATTAAAAAACTGATTAATGTTGACATTTCCAACATCTTGTGATATCCATATAAAGCCAAAACCACTGCTAACCAAAAAACAAAATTGTCTCACATATGATGCCCATGTAACACATCTATTATTATTATCTAATGATTTAAGCATTTTGTAGCATTCTGCTGGGTATATACTCCAATCCATAAGTAACAATTTTCACCAATATTTAACATACTTATATTAATATGTAACACACAATGGTAGTCGGCACCTTCTCAAAGGATAATATAACTATTTACCTTGCATGAGATGCATAGATATCATTTACAGCTTTGAACATTTAGACTCATTCTGAATATGCATGTCCCCAAATTTCTGAACCATAACATAATACAGATTTTGCCATACAATCAAATATCCAAATTTCCTTTTATAATGAATGATAACCATAACAGATTTGATAATTTGAGCAACTAATGTTTATTTACTTTTATCCTGGAAAATTTAGGTGTAAACTTAAGACCAATATATTTGTAAAATGAAACTATAATGCTCTGTATCCCAATTAAAAACAACTTTTGTTAATTCCTTAAACATCTTCTATTGAAAAACACAATTGTTTTTGTCTTATCCAAGTTATCTGTCTCCATTCCAGTAGTATTACAAAAACAAAATTAGGCATGGCTGTTGCAATGCTATCACACTGCTGACACAATTGAGTACATTATTGGTGAATAAGTGTACTAAAAGTTCAGGCCATTTTCTGAAATAAAAATACCTCTACCAAAGTTTTCTCTCAATAACCAATCAAATTCTCAGTAAAGAAAGAAAATAACAGTGGACTCAAAACATAACCATGTCTAGTCCCTAGTGTATAAAATTTTCAATTAGGCCTTCACATGACTTCAAGTCAGAGCACACTGAATTTACAATGTTTAGAAACTGCCCATTGATAACTTATTTGGCAAGACACTTCCTCAATTAATACATAAAAACAATCTACAAACACTAAAACCTTCCCTCTTTTTTCAATATATATTTCAGTATGACAGATTGTAGCATAAATATGTTGTCAGTCGTGGAATATCCCTGCTAAAACCCAGCTTGTGCTTCACCATTAATGCAATTACTTACAGTTCATTCACTTAAACACTCAAAGAGGTAAAGATCTTACACACAACATCAGTCAATGATACACCAGTAACCTAGAAGTTATAAGGATCATGTTAAGAGCCTTTTATGTGGTGGCAATATATCTTCTCACCGTGAACTTGTACAACTACAATTATTAAAAATTTTGAAAGTTCTACTAATGATGATGTGATAAATTGCACAGTACACTGTCAGTTTTCATCCTATATGGAATGCAAGCCTATTCAAATTTGAATCTAGTGTAATGTGTACAACTTCCTCCTCATTTTGATATCACAGTCTACATGTTTGTATATAAAACAGAGGTTCCTCCATATTATTATCATCAACAACTTTTTCTGAATAGAATATGTTCTTAAAATAATTACACTACTCTAAGCCTGATATTAGATTTGCTAAAATAGTAGTCTGAGTTTCCTCTGACCCTTGACACCCCATTTTTGATATGGTTTTTTTTATGTTGTTATCACGTGACTATTTGACCTATGACATTTATGCCTATCGGCTGCGAGATTTAGTTAGTGATGTGACTAGCAATTAAAATGGTGCGAAAAAGGTCAAAATTCATCAACGCTGTAGTTACGTCTTGTCTGACCACGGATTAAAGACAAAATCGGTGTTATGCTTGTAATTTCTGAGAAAATAAATGATTTCCCTATCGATTTAATGTAATTATGGGTCAATGTAAGGTCATTTAAGTTTGCTAGGCCTGATAGTTGGCGAGTACCCTATGCCGACACCAAATGGTGTTGGCAAATTCCAAGTTTTTGATAGGGAATAGACTCTGACCCTACACCCCAACATAAAAAACCAAATATCAAAAATGGGGTGTCAAGGGTCAGAGGAAACTCGGACTACTAAAATAGTATCTATCTGTTTTCTAATATTTATGTGGAATTTATTCTCAGAAACAAAGAAAGCTCCCCTGGGGGTCAGACTGAGTAAAAAAGCACTTTGGTATCAAAATTGTGGGTCAAATTAAATGCGCAAATGAGAGTAATGGGAAACATTGCATTTTTATCCTTTAAAAAAATTTACTAAAATTATCATTTCTACCACCCCATGTAGTAAACGTCAGTAATTCATAATACTGACTTATATCATTGTTTAGTGAAATGGATCATCCACCATTTATAAGTAAATTTAACACCTACTGAAATTCTGAATGTTGTTTTTTGTTTTTTTTTTAAACTGGACTTTTATTATTTACGTTAAATTAGCAAAATGGGTGTTCCCAATTTAAACAAAAACCAAATGCACGTTAATAATAGCCAATCATCAAAAATCTAATATTTTAAAAAATCAAGGGGCTTTTCAGCCTCAGATTTATTAATCAAAGACTGAAACCTGAGTTAATATCTCCAAATGAAAAGGGTGGATGCGATTACTTAACACTCCATTATCAATGTCCTGTAAGAGTCGGAAGATGGAATGGTGCTTTTAAATGTAGGCATGATGTAAATACAGTGTACTTACGAAATCAAACGTGTCGATATACCATGTATCTAAAGATTTGAAATCCATGTATTTATGCAGCTATGCCATGCTTATATCATGAGTCACAAAGTAGAAATCAAGGTGTGTGTTTGCATTGATCAAAAATGTCACCCATATTTCGACCATTACGTAAAATGGCAGGAATATTATGAATGCTATTTTTAGGATGTCGTAAAAATTTATCTGAACAGGGATATAATCAATTTTATATCTTAAAATTAAAATAAATAATATAACTTGTAAACAATTTTTACATTCTAATTTCAATGTATTTATTGAAAGCATATTACCAATTGTTCAACTTGTGGTAAAATTTCATTTTTTCGAATTAGCTCCCTTTAGACGGTTTGAGCTTTTGAGGTTGATTTTGTATAGAGCAAAATGACGGTACAGACGGCAAACATGGATAGCGTGAGAGAAAAGGGTCTTGCCGACTACCGAAAGAAGCTTTTAGAGCACAAAGAGCTCGAGGCTCGACTGAAAGAAAGTATGATCTTAAGAATTGACAACATTTTGCTTGTTGCTACTTGTATATTGTGACATTTTTTTTAAAATCATCTTTGTCCAAAGTGCTGATTCATTCTTCGATCACTGCAAATTATGCAAGTTTCATTAAGTACATGCTATTGATTTATACCCAAAACCTGATTAATATTGCAACAAAAAGTTAAAGTAAATAATGTTTAACTATATCTACTTATATTATTTATCATTTAAAATTAATATAAGCCCTCAAAATCATGTTATTTACTGGGTTTTTTTCCAACAATGACAAGTTTGCCCAAAGTTTTGTAAGTCATATAGGTTATATATGCGTTAGTCCTAGTTTCCTTAGACCCGTGACACCGCATTTTTGATATTTGGACATTTATGTTTTGGTGTAGGGTCCATTGTCTATTGAAAAGTTGAAATTCTCTTACACCATTTTGGTCCAGATGCAACTAGGGTGTCACTTCACAGTAACAAATTATGTCATTTTATGTTTCCTTAAACAAAATTTACATTCGACTATTGATAGCTATTTGTATGGGTGAATACATTTTTATCCAAGTCATTGTTTAGGACAAATTATGATCAAAATACTTAGACAGCAGATAAATATAGAAGAGGTACAGTGAGAAATGATATTCACAGCAGTAAAAAAAAGAAGCAGCTGATGATGCTGTTCTTAACTAAAATGGAATGATTGTAAAAATTGAAATCTCCATGCATTGAAGTATTGTCCATAGTTCAGGAGTCAAACTAGACTTTCATTGTAGGGAAAGTGACTTCTTTAGGATAGAACAGGGAGAAGTAAGAGCTGGCGATGTCCACCATTATTTCCCCATTTGACCTAAAGGTTAATTTACGGTTTTAAACTGATTTTATGATAAAATATCCAGATCACTGATTCTATTCTTTAAACAAAAATTTCTCTTTAAGTATTGTTACATTTTGAGAAATTTTATGTTTTTATTATCAAAGGGTAACATGCAAAAATCAGGCAGTGATAGTTGCCAACTTACTCGAAAGGGTTCGTGGTCAATCAACTCTCAAAACACATGCCTGTGAATGTGTAAGAATTTGTTGGTGCTGTTGATATCAACAGCAGCTTTTTGGTCACTTGATGCCTAAATTTTACCTTGAGCTACAACACAACATGAACTAAGCTGGCTAAGGCAAAGAAACCTCATAAAAACACTGTTACTCTATGTACCTCTAATAAAATCAAATAATAAAGTTGGGTTCGCTTTCATAACAGAAGAAGGCAAAATTTGAAATTTTTTTTGGCATCTTAGTTGTTCATTTCACATGGTAGCATGACCCCTGTTAGATGGGATTTTAAATAGACCTACTCAGTAGCTAACTGGCACAAGATGAGAAACTTGATCATAGCAATTCTCAAAGAAATATCTTTAAGGATTATTGTACCAATGTTTTACTTTTAGTGCAACAAGATGCATAAAATTAGTTGGGGTCAAAAAAAGAAAAGAAAACATAAAGCAGATGAAATATTGGTACAACAAAAAAACATTTTCCAATATGTCATGAACAGAGATCTCAGAAACGCTCAATTACACGTATTTGGATGCAAATTTGTTATTTGGGACGCAGAAAATCACCCACACAGGAGTCCTCAGTATGCACGTTTTTTTGTTGCAAGGAGGAAACTTTTGCGGCAAAATAATTAGGTTCTAAACACTATGAAAACTGAAACAATGCTTTTATTTTAGTTTATTGCTGACTTCTTTGATCAGAGGTAGCGGGCTTGCTTTGATGAAGGTGCATGTGTTATTAAAGGCACCGCTAAAGGCTCCCTTTGACCAACAAAACAAAGTCATTTGCAGCATCATCAAATGAATTGTAGAACATTGACACAATTTTTAAAAAGATTTCTTAGTATATATCGGTGCTTCAGAGGTAATGAGTTTTCATTGAAGTTGCAGCAAAACTATTTTTTCGGGGGGGGGTATTTTTAATTGCTGTCATGTGGTCGACTGTAGTCATTTCACATTTCCGCCCTCAGAGGCGGTCAATTGCAGCTAGTCAGTTGCATGGCTAGTTTGATTATATTACAGCATAACACTTAACTGTCAGGGTGGTTTGTCAATGTGAAATAAGGATTTTATATGTAACAATTGATTCCAGTGCATTTTTATATCCATGTTATGGTGCCTTTGAATTTCTCCACTCCTTTGTTGTAGCAAAAAATATGGCCAGAAGGTATGTTTTGTACCCAATATGTAAAAGATAATTGCAATTTGTGACACTGTCAAAGCCCAGCGCAATCACTATTTTTGATTTCATTTCCAAATGTTGCAATATAAATATTGCCTGCAAACTCAAAATCAAGAGACTTGGACAAATGCTGTTTGCAAATTTAGACAAGTGTTTTGTAGTGTAACGGAAAAATGATGAGATTTCAATGAGATTCAAAACTGTACTAAAGTTGCTATAACTGATAGTTTGGATGCAACCATAGCCAAGTGTAACAAGTGTAAGAAAGTACATGCTTAGTTCAGACTGCAACTTTTGCTGGTTGGACTGCAACTTTTGCTGGTGGGACTCCTATTTTTACCAAAATAGGAATCCTGGACTCCTAGTTTTAAAATCCGAGTGAGACCTCTGATGAAATTGGGCATCATATAATATTACAGCTTCAGTTACAATTCTAAAAGTGGAGAGGTATGGTAAATGGGTTTCACAGGATTGTGTCTTTTTACATTTTTCCTGTTACATGTATTTAATATTTTATTAGATTTTATGAAAAGTACTGTTTTTCATAGTATTTTCTTTCAGTGCGAGAGAATCTAAAAGAATTGACAAAGCAATATGACAAATCTGAAAATGACCTCAAAGCTCTGCAGAGTGTAGGACAGGTAAGTTATCCTGAAATGAATGCACTATTAGATAAAAATAAAAAATGATATTAAAAGAACTTTTCTTGATAATTATTTTCTTTTAAACTGGAATAAGGAAATTTGTGATAAAAGAAGATATTTATATTGTTGACTTAATTTTTTATGCTATCTTCATTGTTTCAAAAGACAATCAGTCTGTTTAATTTAAAAGATCTTCACGAAGTCAGTATTGTTCTTTTTTTCTCCACTGATTATAGATTAAAAAAGAGCTTATGGGATGGTCTATTGTCCATCGTCTGGCCATCTGTTAGCACAAGTTTACTGTAGTGGTTTCTCCTAATGTGCTTGAAGGAATATGGAAAGAAGGTGATGCTTGATAGGATGTAGATGTGTCCCTTCCCATCTGCCTGAGTGGTCTAGTCACTCCCAACTCCTAATCAGTTTTATTATCTTTGTAACTCATTAGAAGGATCGTGTTGATTAATTTTTTTCAACTAATCATAGTATTGTCAGTGAAAGGTTTATATATCCTAGTTGCCAGTGCAACTGGTGTAGCTAAAGTGGTGGTCATGTGACAATTATTTAATTTGTCAGTTCCAGTTATTAAAGTAGGTATTTTCAACCTCAATTCATGCAGCTGGGTTTTGAATGACACAATTATCATGCAGCGGGGAATCAGCTAAAATGGTGGTAAAATGATGACAAACAAAAGTATGTTCCTTTTTTTAAATGTTACCCAATCATTATAGCTTAGGAGAATTACTACTAACTCGCAAATCTAACCTCCCAGGTTAAAAACTTTTATCTTAAAAGCGTAAAGTTACCTGCTCACCTAGGTGGTTGTATGGCAGAATGATCTACTTTGGTAACAAGGTTGGTGCCAAATCCCATGAATGTATCAGTTACTATTTTCACTTTTGCCAAGTAACATGCTTCATAAAGATGGACTTTGCAAAATCCTCTACCAAGTTTCTGGAAGCTGCAAAATCCTCTACCAAGTTTCTGGAAGCTCTACACTTCCAAGTTGGAGTAGTCTTGACTTCAGAGGAAAGTGTATTCATTCATATGATGACAAAGTTTGGCCTTTTCAATTAAATCACTTTGCCATCACCTAATAGTATTTCTGTACTTGCATGTGTAGCCATATGACTTCACAATAGTTCTGTCTATAGTGTTACTCTATATGTGTGTGCAACCCTCTAGTGGGCCATGGAAAAATCTTTAATGTGTATAATTTAAGCAACAACTGGGTACATGCAGGTAAGTTTTCTAATCCCATGCTTTTAGCATCTGGGCACCAAGCTTCACTGATATTTCCTATAAAGGTCATGAGTAGCCTTCCTACTGGTTGTATTGTGAATTGTTATTATATCTTGATGCTTCATTGCCTTCATCAGGCCATCTGCTTGCATGTCACCTTGTTACCTAGCACCTATCAGACCTCTCAGAAATGCTTAGTCACACATATTTGGATGCAAACACTTTATCTGGGGCACATGAAATCATGTGGGAGTCTTCAATATGCTCACAATAGCTGGGCAACAAATTCAAAGGCTTGCCTGTCCACTTAAGCAACTTGATGAGTAGGAAAATGTGTTGGTCATTTAATCATTTTAGCTGTGCTGATATTTACAATAAGAGAATTCAGTGGTTGAAAGACACCTAGATGTACATGATGTCATTTTAAGAGTACATCAAAAGAACATGACACAGAAGCTGGTTGGCAAGTTCAAAGACTTTAACTGACCACTGAGTGGTGGGAAAATATGCTGATATTTAATGATTGAATTCTGAGGGAGAAAAACCCCAAGATCTACATGTTATTTATAATAGTACATCAAATGAACAACTTTCACTTTCATTATTGTGTTTATTCCAAGTGTAGCTGAATGAGTAGTGCATATTTACCTTAAAACCAAGACATGTTGACTTTCATACAAAACACTGTTTGCAAATTTAGATACATATTTTGGATTTTAGTGGCAAATTAATGAAAATTGTAATGACATTTAGAAGAGAGCAAAAGTTGCTAGAACTGATGGTTTGGATGAAACAATAGCCAAGTTTTAGAAAGTGTGTGATGCTTGGCTAAGTGTTTGGAATACAACCGTCCCTTGAAATGTCAAAATTCAGTCTTACTCTAATGGACAGACAAGAGCTTTATGTCATTGGTATAAAGAATGTGAAAATTAAACTCTGTGGCTACTAGTAGTTCTTATAATCTGCAATGTTCCACATTTTCTGGGAGGGGACTACAACCTTTGCTTGAAGGATTCCTATTTTTACCAAAATGGGAGTCCTGGACTCCTTGTTTTAAAATCCTAGAGAGACCTTTGCCTAATTTATATTGTTATGTGTAGGCTTGTTCAAAAGTAACAAAATAAAAGAGTGAAGCCAAAAAGCTTTGTAAAATTTAGCAAAATAATTTATTCCCCCCCCCAATAAAACAATGCAAATATAAAATAGGAATTATGGTTTGTGAATATAAACCAAAAATTAAGCCTCAGACTTGATTTTTCTCTTTTTTAAAGTGGAATTCCACTTTTCTTCTGACTTGAATCCATTTTTCTTGATATAGTAAGTTTGTTTACCCTTGTAAAGAATTTGTTCCATATATTATTTATCGCATGACTTTCATATAGAGTATTCTGATTGGTCAAAAGTTTAAATTCATCCAATGAATCTTCGTGTAATAGAAACTGATGTCAATGGAAAGAAGAAACATGCTTGCAAAACATGGCACCCAGAGAAAAGCTTAGATAAAGGTTTAAAAATACATAGAAATGGGAATGTCTTTAGATGGAAATTTAGTTGTCAGTTTATAAAAGAGCTGAACGCAAGAGGACTGGCATTTTGGATCTGTGCAAGAATGATCTGAATTACAGTAGTCACAGTTGGAAGAATTTGGGACAGCACCTACAAAAGAAGTTGCATACAGAAAATTTGAAGTTCAGAGGAAATCTGGAAAAAGTGCAGTTAATTACTATAAGAAGAAAGATTTCTTGCATGAGAGAACAGATGTAGCCCTTGTTAGAAGTAATAGAATCTGACTTGTAAGTGCTGCAAGTGTAGAAGGCAACCATCATTGATATTCTTCTCCAACTACTTAGCATTGGCAGATGATGTCAACTTCACTGTTTTAATCTACAGATGACAAATGGGTATTTAATTTCCCTCATCATTACTAGATCTTACCTGAATGAGTTCTGTTGTTATTTTTCAACATTAATTGCTGGATTTACAGTTGTGACATCAAGTGAGATTTACCCATGGAAGATTCTACTTTATATTGCTTCCATAATTTGTAGTTATAAACATTTCAAAACTGAATACATCATCAGTTCCAGGCATCTTCTGGTGTATTATATCACAAATGCCTCTGGTTTTCGATGTGAATACTCTTGAACTGATTTGCAGTTTATGATCATGAGTGTATCCAATATTTTAATGGGCCTTAATATGCAGACAACAGCTTATAACCTTCCATCATAAATCTCAACTTAAATAGCAAGTGTATATTCATAGGAGGGCCCACTCTATAACACAGAAGTACAAAATTCTATGACCATAATAGCAACTACGAGCTACCATTAGGTGGAAAAGGTTCAATGCCCTTGACCCTCCCCTTTCGAGTCCTATCTTGGCCTAAGGTATGCTTGCAACCTCCATTATCTGTATTCCTCTCTTAATGGTCATTTTGACGGAATTCAGTACAGACCAGGATGAATTGTAACATCTCTGTATGTCCCTGAATGGCATCTCTGTTTCTCAAAGCTGTTTCTTGGGTGAGGCTCTAGCCAAATCGAGTAGTTGTCTCAACTGGTGTTAAGTTCCAGTTCATTATCAGACTCATTAAGCCATCAAATATCTATCTTTAATGAGAGGTAGTTTCCATAGTATTTAGAATAACCTAACCCAGTTAGATATAATTTGATTGAATCACCGATTACATCTGTATCCCAAAATAAATCCATTTTTTTTTTGTCTAATCATAGAGGTGTGCATAGAATTTTGGTGTTTCTTGTCAGGTTTCCTGAGATGTTCCATTCTTTTCAAGCTTAGTTATAGTGGAGGCAACCAACAAGTTCACAGCAATATCCCAGTAGTTTACGCCACTGAGAAACAATCCTTAAACTGAACTCAGTGCAAGAGTCAGAGGGAGGTCCATCATTTTTACCAGTTTCCACAAGACCATCCTTATTTCAATGACATACATACCAGCCCCACATCCCATTCTTGTCTCAGAGACAGGTAGAAAAAAAGACTCCAAAATATTTCATGGCCAATTGGAGAAGAGTTATCATGATAACATATGAATTCAGTATCATGTTCAATGCACATACTAAGCCTTTGACCAAAACTCTTTCAGCTTCACTGCAGCTCTTATCAGTTGATTCTCAACCTAAGCACATTCAGTCAACTGTTATATTCTTGGCTTTGTCAAATACAACAATGAGCCCTAATGCTGTATTTTATGAAGACTGCTCATTTAGTGTGAACTTGCAAGAGATGTGATTTCACACTCTATTCTAATGGCTTTCAGAAGCTCTGATTCAACCACAAGTTAAAAACAAGAACATTTTTAGACCTCTCACCCTTTCAGGATTTGGTTGAATAGGTCTGGATTCCAAGTTCAAGTAGGAAGAATGTGTTCCTTGGGAAAAGAGATTTGACTGCATGTCATGGTCAGTTCATTGCCTCGTTGGAGCAGTCCATCTGCTCATTGTTTCAGCAGATGTCTTAGTCCTTGGTTACTTTATTGGGCTTTCATAACAATGATTATGTGGTCCAAGTAGAGACTGAACCTTGACATTGAGACCAACTTTCTCAATAAACAACCATTCCAAGTTGCATCATGAAGGTACTTTGGACACATATTAACAATATTTTTGCAATCACAATCACTACAGATGAGAACACAGAGAGCTGGGGGGGGGAGCAGGAAGTCTTCTATCTCTTTGGAATGACATAGGTTAGAGGCCCTCGCAGGATTTCACCTGGCCAATGGCTTCTCCAGTTAGGTTACCTAGAAGCTGACTTGCATTCCTTAGGAGACTGGAAGTGGCATCTCCAGGGTAAAGGGCTCCATCCACTTTGTACTCTATTCTCCTAAGATAGTGTGATCATGTAATGTATTTAAAGAAGAAACTAATCATTTTCTTGTCAAATTTTTCTTTGCAAAATATATCTAATCATTATGCATATATATATATATATATATATATATATATATATATATATATATATATATATATATATATATATATAGAGAGAGAGAGAGAGAGAGAGAGAGAGAGAGAGAGAGAGAGAGAGAGAGCTTTCTGCTCAAGTAGTAACTGAGATATTCATGGGATTTTGTGCCAGTCACAGACAAAGAAACGACTAGATAACTCTTAAAAAAAGTTTTATTTTTTTTTTAAATTAAAATTGCTGTGTTTTCTATTTTGTGTAGAAAATGCATTTAGATTTTGTAATGCTATGGATAAAATTGCCAAGCTAATATTTTAGGGTAGTAGTAGATTTGTTGACCACCAGTATGTCATATTGATAATTTAATTTTAATCCAGATGGGATTATGAGGTCATCCACTTGGTTAACAAAAGGATGAATTGTAACATTTCTGTTAACTTGGTTAACAAAAGGATGAATTGTAACATCTCTGTATATGTCCCTGAATGGCATCTCTGTTTCTCAAAGCAGTTTCTTGGGTGAGGCTCTAGCCAAATTGAGTAGTTGTCTCAACTGGTGTTAAGTTCCAGTTCATTATCAGACTCATTAAGCCATCAAATATCTATCTTTAATGAGAGGTAGTTTCCATAGTATTTAGAATAACCTAACCCAGTTAGATATAATTTGATTGAATCACCGATTACATCTGTATCCCAAAATAAATTCATTTTTTTTTTGGTCTAATCATAGAGGTGTGCATAGAACTTTGGTGTTTCTTGTCAAGTTTCCTGAGATGTTCCATTGTTTTGAAGATTTTATTACATTGATGGCAAGACACTTTTTAAGCCATATGTGTAAGATCAACGTGTCATTTAAGGGATTGGCAATGTTTAAATGCTGCTGCACATAAGATACAACGGGAATTCATTTTTGATGTGTAGCGGTTGTGTTTCAAAGGGATAACATCATGATTTATGTTGAAATGCAAGGGCAATAATAATGAGGAAAGTTTTTTAAAGAGTTAATTACTTCTAGTAAAAACATTTTTGGGCCTGAAAATACAAGTTCTCATGGGAGGAAATTAAGTGAAAAATGCATGCACTTCCATTTAAACATATATATGGAAATTTTCTGGCTGCAAAATGTATTTTTGGTGTATCTAATAGTTTCTATCTTCCATATTAGCATTGCTACTAAAGAGCTATGGATCAGATTGTATGATTTTTATTATCTGATACTGTACAGAATTTATGTTGTGGTCAGATTAAATTGTGTAGACCAAAGGATATATATCTTGTTATGGATATCCCTGAAGCATTCTTTTATTTTCACTTAAAATTCCTTTTTAGTCTTGCATTTTCCATATACTTAGCAGGTGAAAAATGACACTTTATGTGCTACAGTGACCTCTTAATTTTTTTAGTTATGTTTTAAGTTTGTAAAAGTGCTTCTAGCTATTAAAGATGTGTCCTTTTTCATGCAGAAGTTGCAGAGGTCTCACAGTCTAGTGCTTGTTTGTGAATGTTTTACCCATCAAGCCTGGGTGTTTACTTATTATTATTAGTTGCTATTATCAGTTGATTACTTAATTTAGAACAACTCCTCTGTGCAAAGTTTGGTTGATTTTGGAATATCTTTGGAAGAGTCAGTTGACAATCAGCAGAAAAATCCTAATGAACACTGGAGAAAATAATTATCTTTTTCATGCTTAAAGATGGCTGGTATCACATAAATAGTTTTTATATCCTTCTGAGATAGATTTGATTGCTCTGGACATTATTTTTTGCTTTGTTTGGATAATACTTCTGTTAGAATTTGAGTTAAATAGCCTCTTCTTTCATAGAATTGGATATTGGAGGCATGCTTCTCATAGTTTGACTGTTTAATACACCACTCCCTCGATAACTCGCACCCGGATAACTCGCAAACCTGCTTATAACGCGGTGTCCAGCATGGCTCCCGATTTTTTTTTTCCAAGGATAATATATTTTAAAATGTGTTAAACATGAAAAAAGTCGTGATAAGAAATTGTAAATTGGTAAATTTAACCTTGATACATAGTTCGTTTTTATCATTGAAAATGGTGATTACCGTATTTTCCGGGGTATAAGTCGCTACTTTTTTTTCGTTTTTTTTTTTCTTAAAAATGATGTGTGCGACTTATGTGCAGGAGCGACTTATACGATAAATAATTTTCTTTTAACGACTGTGACTGATGCGCAGTGATGCAGTGCTTTAGCTATGATGCAGTGCTTTAGCTAAATGCATCTGCCGGCATACGGGCAAGCTAATTGCTGGAAACTTGCATACGGTACACGTAATTATTAGACTATAAGATTATCAAATTAAATAGTCAGATAATATTTAGTTATATATGTGTTAAAATTTGTTGTTATTAATAAATTAAAAAAAATATTGAAAAAACGATTGCCAATGTGTTTCCCTTATTATTCTGCATGTACATCTTAGAATCTTTTTGTCTCTAAATTCATTCGTTGTAAATTTCAGCACATTTTCCCACCCAAGCTGCTAGAATTGTAGGCATTTTGATGGGTGGTGTGCCATTCTATCTCTTTATACCATTCTGGTTGCCTAAGTGATTAGAGTGTCAACCCGAATGCATGTGGTCACAGGTTTGAACACTCTAGGAGTCATACCAAAAACTTATAAAAATAGTACTAGCTACTGTCTTGCTTGGTGCTCAGCATTAAGAGGTTAGTGTTAGGACTGGTCAGTCTGGTGACAGGATAATTTGACTAGATGGGATATCATGTTACATATCTACAGCATGATGCCCCGGCGCTAGACGCTATAAACTGCCACACTGCAGTAATCATAGTAACTGAATTATTGTTAGAGTTATGTTAAAAATCCAAATCTCACACACACACACAAACACACACACAAACGCACACTCTCTAACACTGTTTCTGTGTAAAAGTAAGTCTGATAAGAAAATAATGATTTCTGTATATTAAGCTGAATTCAAGACTGCATACCTTCACCAAATTGTTCTCCAGAGTCAACTATACCCCTACTACTGACTAGATAAAGGACTTTTAAACATGGAGTGGATGTATAATGTTCCAATCATGTTACTCTTAATGATTGGCAACAAAATTTAATACAAGATTTGTTATGTTTAGTGCATGTCCTGCCTAATATAGGTACGGAAATTTAAATGACAGTGAAACTTTTTTTAAATTACTTTCTGCTTGTTTCACATAGGTGATATTTTACATCATTTGCCTTCTTTTTCTTTGATAGATTGTTGGAGAAGTTCTGAAGCAGTTAACTGAGGAGAAGTGTAAGTCTCAAAGATTTTTTGCATGTTTTGTTTGATGGATTCAAAAGCTATAACTGGTCTCTAGTCTTAGAAATGTGCATGAAGTTTAATAGGGTGAATTCAAATGTACTTTAGATTTTATTCCAGGTTCATCAGTAGCTTTTAGATGTTTTAATTTTCAAGCATTCAATTTTAAAGTAGAATAAAAATTCTTTCTTTCTAACCTACTTGATTAAAATCAGTCAGTAACAACATCCATAGTTAGTCATTCTGGTCAAATTTTGTTACACAATAGAATTGAACCATCCATAGTGTATTAATCCTTGAGTGTTTCACTTGGGCTTTAAAAAGGGGAATATGAATCAATATGGCACTTTAAAATGGGTCTCTTGGTCAAGATGACACTTTACTTTTTTATTGCTGCTGTCTCTCATACATTAAGGGGGGACACAAATTGGGACCTCAAAAGAGGAGAAATGAGCAAATAAGCTACAGAAATGGTATGGTAAGCACAGAAAAGTCTAAAATTCGTGCCAAATGAAAAGAACCAAGTATAAAAAAGGCATGCATGGTGCCACACCATGCTAAAAATAGCTAGAAGAAACACTATTCTTTTGGATATCGAATTGGTATTTTCTTTTCATTATTATACACCTAACAACTATTGTTTTTATCAGTGATATTATTGCACTTTTGTTTTGAGTGTTTTACATTAGTCTTGATTCATCTGTGTACTGTTAACCCTTTCATCATTAAGTAACTTTGGAGTTGTAAAGCAAAATGACTTGTGGACTTTGAAACAACATAACTTTGTCAATGTTAAAGATATCTGGCTGGATTAGGTGTCAAAATCAAGGTTAAAAATCAAATTTTATGACTAATTCATTCAAATGTGCATATCTATTACAACTGTTAAAATGCAGGTACAAACAGGTAACACAACACGTAAAATACAAGTAATTATTTTATTACCTCTTAGAAAACTTAGAAAGTTCTCAAAATGTGTTTAATTGACCCTAGATGTACTAGTGAATAATCACAGTAACAATACAAGTCTTTCTTTCATGGTGTCCATAATATATAAACTTCTATAAAATGAACCAAATTGATCTCCAAGGTGAGATCTGTCCACACACCTATAACGCTCTGCCACGTTTGATCGTGACTTTGAAGTTCTTTAAACACAATTTTTCCAAAAACTTCATCTGAATAGAATATTTGAAAATATTCTGAAGCTTTCCTGAAACCATCTAACACTTGGGTGTGCCCAATTCTGTCAGAAAACTGAAACAAATCTCTTTCGTTTTCCAGCTTCGTCCAAACAAAACCATATGGTGCGTACAATTTCTCTGGTTCAAAACTTTCAAAAGTTTTCTTCATCGTAATCACTGTCACCCACAAGTGCATTCTATTTTCTTTCAGGACATCTCTCATTTTCATCCAAATTTACCAGGTTGAAATTATTCAAATCCTCCAATAACCTCCTCTGAAATTTGTTCAAACTCCACCATTTTGGATACAAATTTCAGCATTCAGAAAACACGTTAATAGTTCATACTTTGTTCGATATTTCTAGTTATATACAAGCTAAACTCAGGATATCATCCAAATATAACATCTACATTACAAGAAGGAAGTTATTAGAGGTACCCTGAAAGTTATTTAGTCGGGTACTATAACGTTAAGGAAGAACACTGCCCTAGACCAAGAACTCGGTCCATAGTGTTTGCGGACTTGCTTCCCCATGACCGATTTTTCGGTCTGTAGTGATAAAAAGGGTTAAGAAGTTATGGTCATGTTCATCTGGATAGTTATCTACCAGCCTGATAGAAACTTTATACTTGAGATGACTTATTTATATTCTGAAATCAAATCACCTTCTAATTCAGACTAGATCTTTCTTAATCCAGCTAATGATGCATATATTGAGAGATTTTACTGTTCTCACAGCTGTAGACTGATTTAAAATACATTTGGATGGCCTTTTTTAAAGGGGTCATTGTGGCTTATTCTTAACTTCATTTGGACTATTGTTCGCTCACTTGAGTTCATTATTTTGTCAGTTATTGTGAAAGCCACGAATGGACCTCGATATGTGGTGGGATGCCGCAGACAGCTGGACAAGGCTAAGCTGAAATCTGGAACTCGGGTAGCTCTGGACATGACTACGCTGACAATTATGAGGTAATTAAGAATAATGCAAAGATTTCTATAGAGTTTTGAAATTCATTGTATAGAGACACATATTTAACAACTCTGGAAGTCTAACACATGCAGAGCTGTAGGCATAAGATTGAACACTTAGAGTCTGCAACAAGAAAGGGAAAGTCGTGTACTGGAACGGTTTCTACTAAGAGTCCTGTAATCTGATTTCTTTGCTATTTATGATCTTGACTAACCAAGCATTATTGATCTACTTTATTTGGTATCAATCCATGGTATGTTTAACTAGCCAAAACAATGTCTGGCCTCAACTTTTTAATTGGATGCAGCTATATGAAACTGGTCCAGTTAGATTGATTGTTACATTTTACCTTGGAAAGCTGTTGGGAATAGTTACAGCGGCATCCAAATACAATGATACATGTCACCTGTAAGTTCTCTGTCAAATACTTTTATGGTTACATTAACATTAGGGACCAAAATAAATCCCATTTATCCCTATTCCAGAATTCCTGGAAACTTTCCTGTTTGTGTATCAGATAGATAGAGAGACAAAACCATTATTCATTACCTCCCCATACCATTGCCAGACAGCTATCTATTAGACATGTTTACTGCTTTAAGTTTTGTTCATTACTATCCACATACCATTTAGCCTACTGTACTCCATAACTATCTTAGTGCTTTTCAACTATCCATTGACAAAGTCATATAGTATTCTGTAAAAAGGTATTTGCTACATGTTGCAATAATTATTTTGTGACATTAAATGTATTTTTTTTCACAGCAGTGAGCTTCAGTGTTCTGACCTTGTACACTGACATGGTATTGTTGGTGCTGATTCTTGACTAATTTGTGCACACTACTTGCATTTTTGCTTCTGGAAGTAATGAATATTGTTTCTCTTGTAGAGCTTATTTTCCAAATTTGTCATTGTTTGTCTTTTAAAGCTGAACAATAGCAGCAAAGTGAAGTGTTGTTGTTGTAAGGTTTAATGCGATTTTTCAGCACCAAGATAGGCTATACAAGCCAGCAAGTATAAATGGTGGAGGAAGAACCTGGGAAAACCTCAGAAAGAACCACCAACCCATGAGAAGCTACTGGCAAGCTTTCTCATGTACCCACATTGGCTGAGCCTGAGACTCAAATCCACAGAAAACAAAGTGCAATGCATGCAAGAGATTAGTTATACATGTTCTGGCATGCTGCCAGTCCAGCTGGTAGGTCACTTTTTTTAAGGCATATCCATTGGGGAAATTCACATTTAACAACACTTAAAATGAGTGTTGGGAAATTTTCAGTCACTTTTTATATTCTGATCTCATTATGGAGCACATAGAATAGTTTCAAAGGATCTATGGAGAAAATTTATCAGACTTTGCCAATATCCAAATGCACACCAGCACCATCTACAAGCCAAGTCTGCAAGCTAAAGCATTCGTAGATATGGAAGATAAAGACTATTACTTTACTGCTGCATTTAGCGAAGGTAAATGAGATTACAGACACCTATCAAAATACTTCCAGGATCCAGGCACCTCAAATCTTGTGTGTCTGGTGGCAGACAGTCACAAGACCAGTTTGACATCATCACAACCTTGTCAGCATTTTTGCTTAATCCACCCTGGGTTTTTTATTAGCAAGGGCAATCCCATTGCTTTCTTGTCCAAATACTGTCATCACGTGTTATCTGTCATTTGAGCTGCCCACATTGTCAGAGTCTGGTTTGTCTTTCATTTAGGGAAATCATGGAATTCTTCCCTTAAAGGGTGGTTTAAGTAAAGGTAGGATGCTGATGCATTTCCTTTTTCTGTTACCTGTTCTCTTTACATGAATATGATCAGTAACAGATTTTGATAGGGAAAGTCAATTTTTTTATACATGTTTCTTTTAGAATGCTTTCCCAATCACATCACTGTTAAACCCTCCTACCCATCCCTTCATATGCGTGTATTCCCGATGTATTGCTTAAACTGGTAAAACATTAGTCCAATTAATAACTGCCTGGTGGTGGCAAGATGAGGTAATGAACAATGTTTTTTTTTACCCCTTGTCTACATGTTACAAATAATAAAGACATAGTAAAGACAGAATTTTCATCTTTCCATGATTGCATGCTTTGGGAGATATTTCCTAACATTAATGTGATTGGATAAGTATTCTCTGAGAAACAATTTACTAAAGAAAAGAAGTTACTTTTCTTCAATTGAAACATTTCAGGTGCATTTTTCTTTGAGTAACAACATGGACATAATGGAAGTGGCCATATTTAACACCTAAAAGGTCACGTAACAAGCTGTCTTATTAGGGATTTCATTTGACTTGCTATTTCATCTGCAAGAGGGCACTAATTAAGATTACTGTTTCGGCTAACTACATATGTCAAATGGAATGTGGTATTGAATTGACAACCATTGGATAATGAAGATGAATATTTATGAAGAATCAGCAAGTATTCCACCAGTCATATCTATAACATCTATAATCAGTATTGTTTGATGAGCCAATTTGAACTATGTAAACCCTAAATTGTTTTTGACACCATTCATGCTGGCTGTGTATCACAAAAATATTTAGAAAGGGTACAAGATTGGGTCTGTAAAAAATATATATTGGCATACTTGTTTTGTTCAGAGTTGGACAGAGGAACTTATTTGACATGGCATAAAAATATGTCTCAATCTGAAGGCCTTTATATAAACCTACACTACATAAGATTTATTCTTTCTGCAGAATCAGAACAAACCATGTGTTTAATTTTGTGTATAAACATGAACAAATGCAGTAATTTTGATACTTGTCTTCATGTGTCTCGCACAAGTTATGGGACACATTAAGCAGAAGGTTTTCTGGTATAATACTGACAGTCTCTCAATTAAAAACATCACTGAGTTCTTGTTTCTGCAGAGAAGTTTGTTGAACTATGTTGAGGACTCCTCAATCAAAATTAAGCCCTCAACAACCAAAATTAACCCTTGCTGTGAAAAATATATAGTCCACATAGACAAAACTCATGCTGATTTGAAAACTTTTGATTTGCACAAATAATAGAAAATTACCACTTACCCATGAAAAAAAATTATGCTTTCAAGATATCATAATATAGATGTTAAAAATTCATAGTTTAAGTCCTTTCACTTTAATAACTGACAGGAATAAAGATTTCTAAAAGATGCAGATTGTGCATATGATTTTCAAAGATACCCTATAATGCAGATTGATCAATAAATCCAGGTTACGGGCTAAATCTGGCTCATTGGCTAAATTTTGCCCACCCATTTATACACCTTTTCACAATACCTTATATGTGTTTTGACATACATCTTTAGGGAAGATTTTCAAGCATCATTCTTCATATGTTGATGACAATACTTTTCAGATACCTTTTCATTTTTTTTTCATGTAACAAACATTAATTTCAGATATTTACCACGAGAGGTAGATCCCTTGGTGTACAACATGTCCATTGAGGATCCAGGTGATATTAGCTACAACCAAGTTGGTGGTTTAAGTGAGCAGATCAGAGAATTAAGAGAGGTATATATATTTTTGATGACAGTTAATGAAGACATGCATTTTCTTTTGTGTCAGTTAAAAAACAATTAAAGATATTGTGTTCCATTTAACCATTGTAAATTTGGTCCCTCTCTGAAGATAATCTGTTTTGACAAAGTTTGGTAAATAGTAAAGCTTTTGATTTTTATGGTTTAAGGTAAGAAATTCTATCCATTTTGACCCATAGGAAAAATATATAATGATGTCAGGATAAATTGACTGGGTGGGACATCATATTATATGTTTATGGATTGATGCCCCAGTGCTAGACATCACTATAAACTGACACACTGCAGACATTGTAGTGATATGACTAAAAATTGTTAAAGCTACATTAAAAATCTTAATCACATCACATAATCACGTCAGTATTTTTGTATGGTGGGGGGAAGCTGTGATGCAGTTATACTTGATCTCATGAAATAACAAATGATGTATTGTCACTAATGTAAAAACTATTAAATTAATGAAATATTAATGGTTTGAGACTAACATGATTACAAGAATGTCAGGTTTCATCTAGTTTGCATTAAACAATAAAAGATTTAAGAAATAAAATTTCATATTTCTGATGTTTCAGGATTAATGAAAAGAAATGTTGAGTTATGTTATAAGTAGGTTTAGTTTTGAATAAAGTTACGTATAAATGAAAGCACTACTTTATCTGATTTCGGTCTTGAAAAGCAAGACAGGGGTCGCAATATCCAGCCAGCTAGCATCAGCTTTCAGTGAGTTTTATTTTATATCCAGTTTTCATCTAAGAATCATCTTCAGACTTAGACACAAATGCATTTTGGAAAGTAGAATGGGTGGAGTGAGGATGAAAAACGTATTCCTAATGATTGAGGGCCAGGTAGCTCAACTGCCAAGGTCATGGGAAGCAATTGTTAGAATTTTAGGTGGTGTGGCAGTGATTACAATAATTTGATATGGTAGTACTATTGTTGCCATGGGAATATCAGCAAACGTCAAACTTACAATTGTAAGTTTCTAATATTTCTTGGGGGGGGGACTTATCTTTTGTGTCTGTAGAGAAGTATTAGACTTCTTACATGCGTACATGTCATATAATTACAGATGATGGATCCAGGTCACATGATGAATTGGTGCATTTTTCAGAGTAAATTTTAAAGAGCTGTATAAGTAGGTGATATCCTCTGTTGCAATCAGATAAGGTTTATTTTTAGTCTTTTTAATTTAAAAGAAAATAAGCTGTAATGAGCTTTTTACCAATGTGACAACAAAAACAATATATTAAATCGTTCATGATTTACAAAACATACACAGTATCATAGATACAGTTGGATAAAACACATAGTGCATGACATAAAATAAAACAAAGCATTGAAAAAAATTAAATTAAAAGTGAATTTAGTAACCAAAAACACAGGAAAATCTGAAAGATGAAAAATGCTAAGTTGCTTAAACTAATTGAAGACTAAAAGCATGCTGAGAGACAGATTATGCCTTAAAAATAAAGGAACTAACAGTAAGGTAAACAAGACAGGGACAGGAAGAAAAAAAACAGTACCATGGATAATATCATCATCATCGCAGGATGTATGTGTCTGTGTGTTTCTTATTTAGAGATATTACATTTTAGTCTGTATCAATTCAGAGTAAAATAACTGCTTTAAATAAATTAAAATTTGATTGGTTTCCAAAGTGATTAGGTAACTCATTCCATAGGACACCTCCACACCGATGTAAGTGAACACTTTTATTCATCCTCCTTGGAATTTGGAATTATTATGTGTAGCTGTAAGAGAACACTTTTATTCATCCTCCTAGGAATTTGGAATTATTGTTTGTAGCAATAATTCCTCTACAGGTTGTATACATAATTTTTAGTTTTCTTAACTTAGGGTGAATTTATCATTTTCTACAGCTATCCTCTGCTGAAACCATGTATACAACATATCATTGAATGCATGTTGTCATTCACAATTTATTGTGACAATGCCTATTTTTGTTTACTCCATTAATAACAGATGTTCTGTTTGCAAGTTTTTTTATTTGCTGAATTGTTAATTGATGTTTTTTTGCCCTTTCCTCTATTATTTCCATTCAAAATATCAACCAGATACATAAAATACAAAAAATTTAAGGTTTTGGGAAGACAAGCCTGAGTCTTGTCCAGTACGTATAAAATGTACTTTGTCTCTTTCCTGCAATGTGTTTGCTAGATGGTCAGAAGTACGAACTGTTGTTTGCACACAAAACAAATAGCCAGAGGGAGAGACAAAAGAAACAAGTCTCAGATAGATAACAATAAGATCCTAAGCATATACAGTCAAACCCGGTTATCTCGATTATGTCGGGGGTGTAAAAAAAATTGTCGACATAACCGGGTCCCGAGATATCCGGGTTAATAAAAACAGGTAATTTTAAAAAGGTCCTTGAGCATTACTCCTGTCTCTTGCTGGTGTTTACTGGAATCCCTCCCACTGCATGTTACAATAAAATAAACGCTTAATTGATAATAAAATGAAATGAACTAACCTGGTGTTGTTATCATTTATTCCTTTTTTATCATAAGTAATTTATTAAAGAAAAATATATATCTATGAACTCCTTGTATCACATGTAGCGTATGCATCGATTACTGTAGTGTGCATCACTTATGTCAGATAACACACAACGCATTTTTATAATCGATGTGAATATTGAAAAACAAATCATGTATGGTTGTACTCAGAGGTTTGAATATGTTATCAGATTGAAAAATGGATCAAAGAATATCACAAACGAGAGAGTGAGAGAGAAACATCCACCGATTGCTTTCAGGCACCCGCCATTCACGCGTAACGCGGTGTTAGGTGCAAAATAACCAAGATTGTATTATATCCAGGTTAAGATATGACAGTATCTCGCAGATAAAGATCAGTAAATGTTTTTGAAAATACATGTATATGTACATTGACTGTGAGTGCAAATGACCCTCCTTTCGCTAGCATGGGTTACAAGAGTTTTTTTTAAAGCAAGATAATGTTGAGTAGACTACTTACCCCGCAGGCAGCAATGCGAGTTTTTATCAATTATGATTCCTGATGGCAAATAAATAGATGCACGGGTGGTGAATAAACACATCTGTTATCGAGCAGTAAACTAATTCTTTGAACTTACCAGCAGGATATCAAATACAAAGGTTATTTTATTGCAAAGCAAGCAGCAGGGAGGGCGAACCCTACAAATTTTTGCGACAAAATCGATTAAAGCCTCAGAATGCCCAATGGAGCCTTCCTACGAAATCTCATATTTCAACCAAAAAAAATAAAGATCCCATTTTACAAATGGAGCCTTAGCGATTTTGTCGTAAATATGTTGTCATAACCACCCTCAAATTGCTGCCAATTGCTATCATTGTTGTCATAGCCCTCCCTGCTGCTGGAAGGATTTCAGGGTTAATACAAATGATTTAACCGAATATTTGATCAAGTCCAATACGATATCGTGACCGAGGGTCGTGTAAATTTATTGTTATAAATCCATGTGGGACTGACTGAGCATGACTAAAGTAATTTTTGAATCCATTGAAGTCCATATCGGAACACCATGTCTGCCAAATATTTCGTAGCAAATGTGTATCAACGCCGTTGAATACAGCAAGAATATTGCAGTTATCGCGAATCACTTTTGGAATCTGAGTGTAGCGTTGAGTGACATATATCACGTCAGTGTTTTTATGCCTACCTCGTGAAAATATTCTAGCAGGGTTCTTTTGATATCTAACATCACATCATCGTACACTACAAGATTGTTTATGTCTCCATCGAGGTCATCTACGCTAGGCGCATCATCAATATCTGTTATAAAGTCGATTACACTTTCACCTTTAATTTCTGATGCATTCTCATTATAATCTTTTAGCACTTCACAGCACCGTTGATCATCTACGGATGGAGCAACTAAATATAATTTATCCCACTTCATAAATCGCATTATCAAATTAAGCAGCAATTGTGTTTTACCCGATCCAGATGGTCCGATTATAATGATGTTACCGTACCCAATGAAGTTCATCAGGCTGATTTATTGTTTTTACCACATGACCATGGTTACAAATACGCACTAACTGTAGTTGATATTGCGAGTCAATTTAAACAAGCAGAACCATTAAAAACAAAGTCAGCTTCTGAAGTCGTTTCTGCATTTGAAAGGATTTATCGACAAGGTCCTCTAAGATGGCCAAATCTATTACAAGTTGATCCTGGCAAAGAGTTTCAAGGTGCTGTTCTATCAACAATGAAAACTCATAATGTTACAATACAACGGGGACATACTGCGTTACATCGTGATCAGGCAATTGTAGAACAGTTTAATCGAACTCTTGCAGAACGGTTATTTGGATATCAATATGCAAAAGAATTCATCCAAGAAAAACGATCTCGTGAATGGGTTAAAAGGTTACCAAGTAGTAGTTGCAGCGTTAAATAACTAGATTACTCGAACTGTTAATATGAAACCAAATATTGCAATAAAAAAAAATATATACCCGAACAACCACAGCGGGTTAGCACTCAGCCACTTCTCGGTGATGTTACTGTGAGATATTTATACAAACCAGGAGAACTTGAAGGTGGTAAAAGAAGAGCTACTGATCCTATATGGATTGTTACTACGCATAAAAATTCAACCATAATGCGATCAACTGGTAGACCTCCAATCTACAGATTGGATTCAACTGTACCTCAACGTGGTTTTACACGCGAACAACTACAAGTCATTCCGGACGATACTCAATTACCGCCACATGGTCTTAACTAGCTCCGTTACGTCTATTACACTCAAGACAGGTCAACATCACATTGTTTCTGACATGACCAAGACTGTTATTTTTTCTGTCTACGGTGAATTGTCGAGGGTCTTTATCCGAATACTGCCAGTGCATTATACAATTGCAACTGGCGCAGTGATTATTCTGTTGTTCTTTTAATGTGATTATTACTTCAGCATCAATATCAAATTCTCGTTTTTTTTTGTCCTGTTGTTTGTAACCAGAGAATTTTTTATTAATGATGCTAATATCAGTGCTATCATCGTTTGCATTAAAATCATCATCGAAAACAATCCTTCGTAGTTGATTTATTCGTCATACTCTGGACACTGCGAGATAGACTAAATTTGACCATTCAATGCGATTATCAACTATCCAAACAATTGTATCCATGATGGTCAATCCTTGTGACGAGTGTATTGTTGTTACATAACCAAGCGTCCATGGTGATTTATCAGCGCATAATGCATCTTCTACAGCATTGATATCAACTAGCACAATATCATTTAACACTAGAATCTGTTTCTCCGTCCGGCCTGGAATTTCAACTTCAGTATTCTGCTTTCGTGTATCCGATGGTCTATAACACAACGGTACTGGAAACGTTAGGAATTTTTTCTTGTGTAGCTCAAACAACTTTTTCTGAAGTGCGTCTCTATCTTTCTACTTGCTACTACAAAATCATTTGGTCTCCATGTTTCCCAAAAATCATTCATAGGAGTTTCAGAAATTATTTCACACGCTTCTTCACATTGAATTCTATCGGGTTGTAATCTAATTAGTTTTTTAAACTCACGTAACTGCTCATCAAGTGCTCTATAGTCAGTATCATTTTCTTCGTAATAATCAACAAATCCTTTTAACCAATTATGTGGACTTCTACCAACAAATGGTGGTGGTTGACCATGATCGCCGCACAATATAACTTTTGTATTATTTTGCAATAACCAATCAAGAAACATTTTTTATACATCTTCTGAAACAGTACATGCTTCATCCCAAATAATAACCGCAGGAATAAATTTCTCACCCATTCGCTCAGGAGTCCAAGCATCGCCCTTGTATCGAAAAAAACTATGACACGTGCAAGCTTCAACATTTCGTTGTTTTATCTCTCTCGCTAGTCTATGGGTTGGTATGAGTACAATCATGGACGTTCTCTCTCGATATAATTCTATCACACGTATTGTCTTTCCAGACCCACCACAACCGTTTAAATAAACTGTTTTATATCTACAAATTGGATCTGATATCAGTGGTGCTTTAGACATAGAAAATCCTTCGGATTTTTCACTGATAGAATTATCGTTTTTCAGGTAACTGCTTTTAATCTCAACGTCTGCTGATTTAGAATAATCGCATTGTATTTCACGTTTAATTCGCCATGTTCCCCAAGTCTCTTCGCTATTAGTAAATTTAGTTACCTCTTTGATATATTTTTTATCGACATACATTGAATCAATTGCAACTCTAACTGCTATACTAGGAAATCTATTTATCATTGCAAATAAATTGATAGATGCATAACCCAGCATAGAAGCTCTCAAATGTAGATATGCAGAGCTTTCTCCATCACTGTAAGTAACAATTCTACCTAACTTTGTTCTGTTGGACAAGAAGGCTGTTTTACAATTTGCGTACCTATTTTTCTCTACTGCATCTTTAATAACGAAGTCGTATTCGGCATCATCTATAATCAATCGTGAGGATTGTCTTTTATAGTTGAAATTTTTTCCACCTTGTGTAAATTTACCGATTATTCTTCTGCCGAGATCCTTTGCGTCACTATTTCGTTAATTAAATATCTTTTTTGACCATTCAATGATGTACTCCTCGTCTGCATCAATATGTTTTCTAGACTTATCGATTATACTATCAAGACATTCTGGTTCTGGTAACCAGACATTGGTTTGTTTTCGATATGAGATAATCGCTTCGCTGACAATCAACGAAACTAACATTTTACAATCAATCATATATCGCAATAACACTATTGGTAACCACATCCTTTCAGCCATGTGTCTACCAATCCAAACATAACACGGATGAAGTCCTTCAGCGAATTCAAATGATACTACACGAGCAAAACCGGTCAAATCAAAATCAGGCAGTGGTCCATTAATAGCAATGCGAGTCATTTCATGCGTGGGATGTCCAAACCGTTTAAAATACTCACCAGCGAATCCATATCCTAGAAAACTTCCTGGATAACAGGCAACGATATCAATTGATATCATACTTTCACGATTGTACTTAACGTTCCATAGACCGCCATGATAATATTCCAGACAGCTGGATTGAACATCCTGTAAAAACTCTTTTCGTGTTGGTTTCCAATTATTTTTCTTTCTTGCAAAATGAGCTGCAACCGATGGAATTGTAAAACAATTTGTAAGTAACTGTTCGTAATCGTCGGATTTTCCATTAAAAACGCTAGCGTTTTCACTGAGAATCATTGCTAGTTTTTTCATCCTATTATGTAGACTTTCAGTACGATATAATTCACCGTTAGGTCTCACAAATTGATTAAATCGACATTCTTCATCTTCAAAACTATGAAGTAGCCATACTGATACAGGGTCGTTTTTACACAAACTAGCAATAGCATCGAATAATCTTTCTTCAGTGAGAATACCATCCTTGGAGAATTCTTCTGGGATATACTTCACTGTTCTGTTTCGCGGGAATATTGTAACCGCGGATGTCCATGCGTGTTTGTTATGATCAATAATTTTGATTGGAGCTCCATTTTTATTGTATTTCGATTCGTATAATACTTCACCGGTTATCGTTAAAACGGTTATCGAAATCTCAGCGACTTTTCCAATCTAGCTATATCGGAAATAGTTGCTCCATTCTCTTTCACTGTTAGCTCCCATTGATCTATTTTTTTATGTCTTAGATCGGTTAAATTATTCCCACAGAGTGCATTTGTAAAGTGTTCTATTACACGTTCTGCTACACAATTGAGTGGTTTTACCACTGACGTTGACTGTTTCATTGGTGCTAGTTTTCTGATATCAGGTTTCTTATTTAACGGATATATCCCATAAACAATTGCTGTTTCAGGATAACGCTTTTTCATAGTATGGTTTATCAATTCCAGTTAACAGCCCTGGTCTGGAATCACGGCTAACAATGACTGTTGTCCTATCTTTGAGAATTGGATCAAACTTGTCCCGTATAATCCAATCGCCCGATTCTAAATTGATAATGAATTTCACTCTGAGAAAATACTTTTTATTGTCAAGTTGTGACAGTATCATAGCTGCTGTTTCATCATTCATTCTAGCATCAACAACACCTTCAATTTTAAATGTTGACCAGGTGTGTGATGCGCCATCCTGTTTAAACTCATTAACACAATCTCGTATTTTTCTAATCAGACTTCTATTATTTATTCTCTCTTTTGGTACGTCTTCGAGGGTTCTATCGAGATTGAATTTAATATTTTTATAAGGCTTGATTGTCGATAATCTCTTGAATTCTTCATTCATATAAATAAAGCAAACATTTAAATAGAAAATTTTGTTTATAAATAATGAATCACTGCAAATGGCTTATGATTGGATCAGTAACCCCATGCAATAAATCGTGTAGAGGTGAATTCTGTGGACATCACTTACAGAGCGTCAGAAATAATTCAACAGGCTCGGCCCCATGCATAAATTGTGGGGTGGGTGTGAGAGGAAAATCACAATTATGTATCAATTGTGGAGATAAGCGGTTTAGAGAATTGAAACGTTATTATGATAAATGAATAAAAAACGCTATCATTGACCCTAACCATGACTCTGTCAAAGAAAAAATCATAAAAACCCCTCAAGACTACATTAATAGATTTATAAATAAAGCAAATGATGAATTAGACAAATAGTATTATTGTATATAAATGGAGCAAGAATTCAGACCTCACCCCGAACTTGTTAATTATGAAATATCTCGTGAAGGTGTTGTTAGACACCGTAGACTAAAGAAGCCTGTTGGGTTTGTTAATAATCAGGGATATTTGTGTTTTACTGCTGGAGGAAAGGTATATCTCGGTCATAGGGCAGTCTTTGAGTGTTATATGGGAGCGATCAAAGATGGCTGTGTTATTGATCACATTGATTCTGTTCCTCAAAATAATTCTCTTGAAAATTTGCAATGCATTTCTCAAAGTGATAATACAAGAAAGGGAAAGACAGGGACTTGTAAGTCAGTTGGAAAGAGACCAGTACAGTCATTTGATACAGCGACGAATGAAAAAAGAATTTTTCAATCAATGAATGCTGCAGGGAAATATTTTGGAATATGTATGCCTTCAGTACGAAAAGTTGCTGAAGGGATTTATCAAACAGCTATCTCAAAGAAAAATGGACATAGAATAAAATTTTCCTATTTACAAGATAACTCTCAATAGTGAGTTTCACACGCAATGTCCATGCATACATGTATTAAAAAAGTAAATGACAGTAGCTGGAACAGCCAAGGTCAGTAGCTGGAACAGCCACACAAACAGGTAGTAAATATGGTCGTTGTACCGGAACGCGCGCGTAAACAAGACACTCTGTCAAGGTTCTATTAATAGATTTTTTAAAAATCCCAATTACGCACGTTAACAGCTGTTTAGATTTTGGATGAAAATGAAAATTACTTTGTAATTTCCACAATGAATCATACAAATTAAAATAGATTGTATGTGAGGTCAAAATAGTAAAGCACATTACATGTAATTCAGTTTTTTAGTATAAATACATATAGTATGACAGGTCCCATGACAGAGTTATCTCGTCATGTGAATCCATTAGTATTACGATTAAACACGTAATATTATAGAAATTAATAAAAATTTTGCTATTATTTAACAGTTGTATTCCTTTTTTTAATGTTTTATTTAAATATTTAGTTTCCATTGAAATTACTACACAATTTTCACTATGAAATGAGGTCAAAATAGTAAAGCACATTACATGTAATTCAGTTTTTTAGTATAAATACATATAGTATGACAGGTCCCATGACAGAGTTATCTCGTTATGTGAATCCATTATTATTACGATTAAACACGTAATATTATAGAAATTAATAAAAATTTTGCTATTATTTAACAATTGTATTCCTTTTTTTAATGTTTTATTTAAATATTTAGTTTCCATTGAAATTACTACACAATTTTCACTATGAAATGCTAGGGAAATAAATACACACACTCGTTTATCGACATTGGCTTTATTATCGCCTTATATATAATATGAGCTGTATAAGCTTGGGGCTTTAAGCGAAGCCCAATTTGCCAATCAAAACGACCCACGCCATTGACATGGTGTGGTTGATTTTTCTCAACTGCAACCATGGTTAATTTCTTGGGTTGCTTTTGATTGGTAGATTGGGTGTAGTAAGTCCGCCCCGTCGTTTCATGTTTGTATCGTCCTGTACTGTCCCTATCATCTCATTGTATATATACCATCCTATATAATCGCATTGTATATATACCATCCTATATGTAATATACTGTCTCCCCCACAACATATCTTCTGGGAGATCTAATATAATCTTTATTATGTTAGAGCTTCTATCGGAGATCTATGTTTGTAGCCCTTGGGCTTATTTGAATGCGAAGGCACCCAAATGAGTTCCAAAAATGTGCTGTCCCCCCTCTGGGCCTCTTTGACATCATTTGGCGTGAAAGATAACCAAATGAGGCTTCATGTTATATGTTACATGTTGTGTGAAACCGCTTATGGTTTCTGAGTCTAATACCCATATAGCTCGCCCTTGAACTCAATTGGGGGGTTAGGGTATTGTATAAGTCTTTAATGTATGCTTAACTATCTGCCTATTAACTCAAAGGAGATGACCAAGCATTGTATATGTCCCTTTTTTTTTGTATGTTGGATTGGGTATTAAGAGCTTAAATAATATTTTAAAGATAAGAAAATACATTATTAATAATATTCAATAAATGGAATTTCAAGATATTACATCTATCATCACAGAAATATCAATTTTAAGAAATCAAGGAATCGTACTTTCTGAATTTTTAAATGAAGACAGACTTTTGAATGAATTTGAACAAATTAATATACAATTGAAACATGGAAGATATGTCCTACCTAAAATGTATTCACTGATAAAACGAATCCAAAAAGCGGTTAATGTTTCTTTGTATAACAATGATATTAATTTATTCATTCGGCTATTTAGTATAGTTGAAGCAATTAGAAAGAAACTAGGGGAACAGTACCAAGTTCGGTCAGAGATTACTTTGAAAGTGAAATCTATAAGACGTTTTGATTGATGAGTCTGGAAGCGAAAATGGAAATGCAAGCATTGAAAACCACTGAAAACCCATAATTGAAAAAACGTTAACATTTCCAATAATGACATCAGAATCATTAACTACCAGACTAACCCGCGAGAGGTTAGCATTACTGAAAAAGTTTATACCAATTCAAGATGACGTGTGAGATAAACTACAACTTAGACAGCAAGCACAGACTGACTTTTCTATTGGGAGTGAACAGCTTTTTGCCCCTGTAACTAAAGCTACTAAAGATATTAAACTTGCAACAGAACGTGCTATATACGGCGACATCCCTAAAGAGGGAACACGAAAAGAAGTACGTATCATTGATGTACTGGGAAAGATTGCTACAGAAACTGAAAAAACTCAGGAGGGAATAATACAGCTTTCAGGGGTAATAAAACAGCTTTCAGGTGAGTTACAAACTCAGTGAGAAATACAACAAATGGGTAATATTGATACTGATGATAACCCCGTTGAAGGTGCTAGTGAAATCACTAGTGATTCTATTGAAAAAGTTTCCACTAAAAAAGGTGTTCCTTTTAACGAGAAATTCACCGATGAAGCTATAGCAAAAATCAGACGAATTCCATTGCTGAAACTTGAAGACTATGCGTCATTTGGTGACTTCGCTATCAAAAGTTATTATACAAGGGGGGAATTTTTAAAAGACGAGTATAAAAAAAACCACAATAAAACGAGATGACTGGGTGGATTGGATATTTAAAATTAATAAAAAAGACCCCGGCAATTTAAAAAGGGATACATTGGATTACAGAGCTTTTAAAATGGGAGTTGATACGTATGGTATACAACAACAACAACGAAAAGAACAACAACAACAACAAGGTCGAGGACGAGGACACGTTTCCGAATCAGCAAGTGCTTTAGGAGAGGGTTATGGAAGTTCTCATCATGATTCCTATATATGTCCTAGTAATATCATTAATGATATATCACAACTTGAGGTTCTTATGCGAGGTAAGTGAGCTGGGAATAACTCAGTCGAAATAACTAATGAGGCATTTGATATTTGCAGACGATTATTCCAAGGGGGGATAATTGATGTTCATACGTATCGAGAACTCTTGGATGAGTTAATGGACGGAATTCCAGGGGAATTTAGTGGTTATTATAGCGATTGAAATTTCTGAAATGCTTGCATTTAGAAATTACAAAGTAATTTCAAATAAGATGATAGTACACTATAATCACGATAAACCAACAAACGTGTATGTGATAAACTCAAGATTGCCCGTCTATAGGGCATACTATGGAGACGGCCTTGGAAATACCATAGCGGGTTTATTCACAAGAATAGCCCCAAAAGTAGCACCAGTTGCTAAACAATTAGCGATGAAAGCCATTGATGTTATTCGTAATAAGGGAATTAACGCTATTGGAGATCTTGCAGGAACGGCCTTTTCTACCACAAAGAATAGAATAACGTCATTGGTGAAATCTAGATTTGGACGAAAACCACCACAAATGGTTTCACCGCTACCTTCAACAACAATGATGCCTGCAAATGTCAGTAAAGTGATAAATAATGCAGTGGAACAAAAACTAGCATCATTGGCAATGACATCACCAGATAGTAGTAATATTGCAAGTATGATAGCGGGAAGCGGTCTTGGAGGAAATCATAAAAATTTCAGACGAAAAATTGCTAGCATTACTACATTTAGAAAAATGATAGTGTTTTAGTATAAATGGCATTTAAAAAAATCGCTGATCCAGCGTTTGATATGGCAGCACTGGTGAATAAAGATGATTTTAAAATTAACTATCAGTATTATGCCTATCCTGCAAGAGAGCCTAATCAACGGGGGAGAGTTGAAGTTCAAGATACAAGTAGATACTCTTTGCCGTGTGAGGCGTTTATTGAAGTAGAAGGAGAGCTTGTAACAAATGTTGAAGCTAATACACCATATGAGGATGACCTAAATATCCGAGTTGGTTTTGTAAATAATGGCATTATGGTGCTATTTAACAGTGCAAGATATATCATTGATGGAAAAGAAATTGAATCAATAGAACAAGATGTTGATATTGCAACAACAATAATCGGACTTGCGAGATATTCTGATGATTATACAAGGTCGGCTGGTCCGTCTATGATGTTTGCTAAGGATACTTCTAATCATGCTGACCATATTCAGTTTATTAAAGTACAAACTGCGAGAGATACTGCAGAAGTTGATCAACAACTCACAAATAATCTAGACAATGAAGATAGACCAGCCGCTGAATTCAACATTTTAAAAAGGATCAATGATAATTTCAATCTAGAATTTGCAATACGAAAGGGAGCATTGAAAGGACAGCATCGACGGTTTTCATGTGCAATTCCGTTACATCACATATTCGGATTCTGTAGAAATGTCAGAAAAGTCATCTATGGAGCAAAGCATACAGTCGTGTTAGTGCGAAAGGAGAATGACAACGATGCAATCTGGCGTGATAATCATGTTGATGATGGTAAAGTCATTTTAAATAAATTGGTTCTGTGGATGACAGTATTGACTCTATCAGTCGCAATAGAGCAACAATTACTATCGTTTATGGACACAGGTGGAAAATCATTGCTAAGTTGGCTAACAACAATGACTGATACGAAGCAGGATAATGTAAATGGCAAATTTACATGGCACTTAGCATCAAAACAAGGTGTTTCAGCTCCACGTCATATCTTTATAGCGTTACAGGATGCAAATCGAGTGGGTCGTCAAATATCCAGTCATATTATATTTGATATATTTGGAGTAAGTGAAGTTTCGTTGAGAATAAACGGACCACAAGAGCCAGCAGAGATTGTACAGCTTGATTATAATAACAACAACGTAGCACGTGTATATCATAGAATATTGTCGTATATGGGTCGTGATCAAAATGTTGATACTGGTTTGCAAATATCGCAAATTGATTTTGAAAAACACTATCCGATTTATTACTTTTCATTGGAACATCTTGACATGATGAGACAATCTGTTGTTGATATCTACTTCCAAGCTCGGGTACAATGCCCTGGTGGTATAGCTGATTATAGAACAGTTGCTGTCATTCTCAGTGATAAATCAATGTTGTTAGAAGGAGTTGGCAGACGAATGAGACTTATTGATGCACCAGTGGAAAACATGTAGTTATAAAATCCATAGGATTTTCACAATAAGATCAATTAAAAGTATAA
Source organism: Potamilus streckersoni (assembly GCA_016746295.1). Classification (NCBI taxonomy): domain Eukaryota; kingdom Metazoa; phylum Mollusca; class Bivalvia; order Unionida; family Unionidae; genus Potamilus; species Potamilus streckersoni. Next base: position 1,830,429 of record JAEAOA010000513.1, on the reverse strand, counting down.
ATTACGTTTTAGAATAGAATGACATATAGTATTGTTAATGTCCAGTTGACTGATGGTCAGGTCAAGAAATTGAAATCAAAGTCGGCTAAAGAATGTGGAACCACAATAACGCTGAAACCCACTCAAATGTCCGGTGGTGCGCATAAATTATCATTGACAGATCGTCAAATAAAACATTTCAATGATGCGCTAAAGAACAAACGAGGAGTTCAAATTGATTTTTCGAAAGCAGCAATCGCCAGTATGATAAAATCAGGTGGTATATTCCCGCTGTTAGCTGCTATTCCAGCATTGATTGCAGCGGCTGCCCCAGCGGTTGCGAAGGCGGCGGCGTTAGGAGCCGTTGGTACTGCTGCAGGAATGGCCCTAAAAAAAGCTACTGGGAATAGCTATAAAAAAAAAGGGAAAGGGTCTAAGACTACCAGGAACCCCACACAATTGGAACAAGGGCGCTGGCCTAAGAATATCAAGAACGGCTTATTAGTGGAAAAATCCCTTGGATTTTCACCAATGTCCAATTTTGATTTAATTGATGCTGTAAAATCATTATCAATAAAAAACTTTAGAGGAGTTTTCATGAGAGATCAATTACCGTCAAAACCAATGAAAAATGAAACGGGTATTGTCAATCTTGATAACAGCAGCGGAGAAGGAACTCATTGGGTCGCATATGCAATTGATCCACGTGGAGTTGTCTATTTTGATTCATATGGATTAGCTCCACCAAAAGAATTTATGCGATATGTATCTACAATGACAAAGTCATCGTTGGCTCCATTTTTTTTATTCCATGCTACCAACACAACAGTTAAATGATCCACCGATATGCGGTCGTGAAGTATTAAACGTCCTTGCAGAAATATCTAGATTTCCAAGGAAACCACCACAAGTTGTTGTTAATGAATATACCAGCGGGCAATGGCAAAAACGCTAGCGTTTTCACCATCGTCAATGATTTCATAATTAGAAATTATTTACAATTAAAAATCTGAAATGATTTAGAAAAACGTTAACGTTTTCGTATAATGATTGATATTTGGGAACAACCTCTATCAGAGTAAAAAAAAAAACAGAAACAGATAGTAAATTCGTTGTCGAAGATGTAAAAAAAATAATCGAAGATGAAATCGCCGAGACATTAAACTTGTCAAGTGTAGATCCTGGGGAAATAGTTGTATTTCAAGATCGCCAGGGCAAATTGAAATCTAGTAATGTGTCATTGGATGATATCTTAATACGAAGACGTGACGTCGTTGAAAATACAATAGTGTTATATTCAAACGATGGAAAACTCAAACCCGGGGTATTTGTTTCGACGATCATGGATAAACTAACAACAGTAGATAGCACAGCAAACGCGTTAAAATCACTCAATGATGAATATAACAATCATAAAGCTGAATTCAATAAATTCTATGAATTACAAAAGTCAATCGTAGACAAAATCGACAAACAGCTGCTAGAATTCCTTGGTAATCCACCAGTAACCACACCGAATATTGCAGAGATAAAAGCATCTATGTTGGAAATTGCAACACTTCAATCAAGATATGAAGAACACGTAAAACAGTTTTAAACATTTCGTAAAAACATTGTTGATAAATTTTTGGGAGGTCCACTTGATAAACTAGATATCATACTTCCGGATATTAAAAAATCCATCGAAGAAATACCAGCGATTAATCGGCAATTGGAAGCAATCAACACGGATATTACAACGTTCAAAAACAATCTTCCGCTACTTGAAAAAATAAAGATTCCTCATGAGAAGAATATCATAAATATGGTATACACAGTTCTCTCTGGATCATTAGATTGGGAACCTAAAAAGAATACAATAACTCTCACTGTGTCAAACAAGGGTATTTATCGATTAACAATAGTGTCACTGAATCGGTTTAATATATCATCATCGACTTCATATGGATACAACAACGTGATTTCAACGACTATTGACGTGTGTGAATACGAACAGTTTACAATAACAAGCACTGATCCTAATTTAAATCAGACTTCATTTGTATGGTACATGGAGTTTGTAGCTGATCTAAATTAGAATTTTTAATAATTAGAAACCACTTGAGGTTTTAAAATAATATGACTCCGTCATCGCAATATCGCTATGATACCGTCAAAGAGTTTTTAACGAAACTCAAAACACTCATTGATGAAAATGAAATAAAAATTAAAAAATATCGCAGGAGAATTACCGCGATTGATGTTACAGTATACTCGGTATCTGGTATAATGGCCGGTGCTGGTATTATACTATCTTCAGTAACAATGGTAGCTCCGATTGCTGTCCCAATTGCTATTTCCGTGGTGACAACATTTGCTGGGATTGCAAATGCTATTACTAAAAAAATATCGTGTTCTCAAGAAAAACTTAACGACTATACAGTTAAACATCGAACAGTATCTAACGGTTACTCACAATTGTCCTCGTTGATGTCATAATCGATTGATGATATCATAATTACCGAAGACGAGTTGTCCGCGATGGTACGTATTTATGATACTGCGATTAAAAACGCTAGCGTTTTTTCATCTATTGCAAAATTAGACATTGTAAATAATAATAATAATGTCGCAAGAGATTCAACTACTTCAGTGGATAGCAGAAAATACCACTCCGCGGAAAACAAGCATGATATCAATATCGTCAACAACCCCTGAATTCAGTGTGAATTTCCCTTCCCCTGTTTCAGTAAAGGAAATCGCGTTGGCAAAATTACGAGTGTATCATAGTTGGCCTAATATCTGATCGGTTACATTTGGTGGTCAGAGACCTAATAATTCTCTGGTGTTTGCGTATAGGAATAAAAAAGATGACACCCCAGATTGGAACGTTGTTTCAATACCAACTGGGTCCTATCAAATTGAGCAAATTAATAATGAATTACAACGTAGAATAAAATCTATTACTAGAAGGGAATCAAAAATCGCGATAACAGTTCATGAACCAACACTATTATCTGCAATTGAAATAAGCTCTCCTGGGTATGTTGTAGATATTTATAACAGTTCAATAAGAACAGTATTAGGATGGCCCGAAGATCCACCTGGTAGAAATGCTAGCACTTCCATACCCAAGCCGGTAAAGTCTGATTATATCACTGATAAGATAGCATCCGAGAATCCAGTAGAAGGTAATAGAGATCGCAGGAGTATATCTTCTAATCTCCTTGACAAGGCGATTCGTGAGAGGGTCGCGGCTAGCGCTTTAAGGGTCATGAAGGCGAAGATAGAGAAATGGGTGAAAGAGAGGGATGAAAAGGTGAAGGAGAAATTGAAGGAAGAGTTGAATGAAAAGTTTAATGAGGAGTTAGATGAACGTCGTATTACTGATAGATTCACAGCGATAAATAATGATCTTTCGTTATTGTTAGTATCTCTAAGATCTGGTTCTCTCACTAAAGACGAATTTATCAGCGTGGTAGCTACATGTAATAATATTATTGATGATGCAGAAAAATATCATTCTCGAACCATTCAAGAAATAGCAGGTGATCCTGAATTAAGTAAATTTTTTGCAGAGAAATATAAAATCCGCGTTGAAGATATTCCAACGTTTAAACTACCAGGATATAACATACCAGAATTGAGGAGAGATCTCAAAGCGGCCATCGACGAGGGAGTCAGAATAATCCATGATGAATGGAAAAATAAACAACCTAAACCAATTATATTGACTCACAATAATTCTCAAAACGGCGACGGTAGACATATCGCACCGAACAATGTGAACATTTCATGGGTGATCGCGCTTAATTTAACAAGTGTGATGTAATCGAAGGAAGCTATCAAATTAATCTCGAGCAATCATATCAAGCCCAACAAAGTTACATTCTTTATTCATTTGCGCCAACAGCTCCTCCAGGATTTTTAATTGTTGAAAATCCGACTAATCCAGTCTATATGAAATGTCAAAATGATTCGCTAACTAGAATTAATTTTACACTCACCGATCAGTCAAATAATTTAATTGATCTACGTGGTGAAGTATTATCAATTAGTCTGTTTGTAAAAAGCTAACAAATATTCGGTTAAATCATTTGTATTAACCCTGAAATTTTTCCAGCAGCAGGGAGGGCTGTGACAACAATGATAGCAATTGGCAGCAATTTGAGGGTATTTATGACAAAATCGCTAAGGCTCCATTTGTAAAATGGGGTCTTTATTTTTTTTTTGGATGAAATATGAGATTTCGTAGGAAGGCTCCATTGGGCATTCTGAGGCTTTAATCGATTTTGTTGCAAAAATTTGTAGGGTTCACCCTCCCTGCTGCTAAGCAAACCGACCCTGGAAACCGACTTTTGATTCTTTCAAGTGTGCCGATTTTTTATTTTCTTTTCTGGCTTTTTTTTTTTTTTTTTTTTTTTTTTTTTGCCAACTTGGGTTTCTCTTTACTGGTATTCACAGGAATTTTGAAAATAAATTAAAAGAATGAAAGCCAATGTTTCTGCCAGACCTAAATAAGATATATTACAAATAAGAAAACAAAACAAAATTAAGAAGACCTCAAGCATGAGAACTAAATTATGGGGCCTCGACTGCTATTGTATAGAAGCCTAGTGCCTGAGATTATCCATTTGCGTGCATATATACGAGCATATATATAGGATGATATTCTACCTAGAAATATATCCATTCTGTTTATTTTCTGTTGACAAGTACATGTATATGCTGTTTCATGAGAGAGAAAAAAAATGTTCCAAAAGAGAAATCTTTCAAACCAAAACATTGAACTGAAGTATGAAATTTTGCTACAACTTGATAATAGACAACTGCCATGCTCACCCACGTGTAGAAGGGTTACAAGCAATCACAGTGTATTTTTTTCTCCCAATGCTACCAGTAAACTTCAGCCACTGGACCAAGGAATAATTCAGGCTTTTAAAATCCATTATCGGAAATCTTTAGTTTGCAATTATTTGCTTGCAGTTGAGGAAAAGCGATCCTATAAACCAACTCTGCTAGACGCCATCATGTATGCCCGTGCAGCTTGGAACAGTGTATCACTGAAAACCATTCAAAACTGCTGGTTCCATTGTATTCTTCCGGAAATTTCTGATGAAGAATTTCACCAGCAGTGTTTAATTGCACAAGAAATTCAAGAGCCTCAATCAGAAATAAGTCTTGAAGCGATGGCTGATGAGATTGCGGACTCCATAGGCATTGCACTGGATGAATTTTGTAATTATGTTCATGTGGATGATGATGCCAATGCCTATGGTGAACTTACTGATGAGGAAATAATCCAATCGGTGACAACGAAGCAGATACAATCATGCAAGCAAGATGATGATGATGATCAGCCTATCACTATTTTAAGCTGCAGTGAAATGGCTGAATGCATTAAAAAAATGAAATTGTTTGTGGCGAGTGTCGACGGTGCTGAGCATATGTATGAAAACGTAAGTGCTTTTGAATCGTTCGTTACAAATCAGCACCAGAGTAAACAAAAGCAGACTGATATTACTTCATATTTTCTACAAAAATAATGTAGTGCACATTATGATATGTTTATGTACTTGTGTGTTTTATAAATGTATAGATTCAAAATGAAAAAAGTATTCATTTTTTATTCATATATAGTATGCGTTTATTGTACATGTATGTGTAGGTACTTTTACCGTATATTTTTGTATATCCACTACATTATGTTCAGTTTATAATTCCTAGATATTTTGAAAATATTGCTGACATGTTTGGCTATTTTGTAATAAAATGCTATACAATAAATCGTAATGATATTAGGTGCATATGGAACAATTTCATGACCTGAATATTCAGCCGATTAGCACTTTTCCTTCTGCACATTATTAATGTGTACATGTACATAATATTTCATTACTTGTATCTCCTTGATTGTTGTTTCTTGTATATGTACTTCGGAACATAATTCATGTCTTAAATGTACCTTAAAATAAAAGGGAAATGATAAAATACACATGTAGCTGACATCTAAGATTCTGCGTTTTCGTAAAATAAAGTTACATTGTAATTTGTGCACACTCTTGTCTTTGTGAATCCTTGAATATTTTATGTAGTGAACATGATATATTCTTAATAAATTAATCGATTAATCTACTTTTACGAATCAAAAAAAGAAAGAATATGAAATGAACATGTGACTACTGCCAAAACGGACCAAAATTGTGCCTGAAAATCGATCGCTTTTGCTATTTATTGTACAATTTCTGTGAGATTGACATTAAAAAGTTGCATTTCGTCGAATTAAGCGGGTCCACATGTTACTTAGGACCGAAACTTATGCCCAACATAATCGGGTTATCGACTTAACAGAGGTCGAGATAAATGGGTAAAAAATAGCATAACAAAAAAGAATTTTTTAGGGACCGGACCAAAATGCTCGATATAAGCGGGTTGTCAAGATAACTGAGGTCGAGATAAGTGGGTTTGACTGTATCTGAAGTTTGTATCTCTTTTGGGGATGCTGCTCCACCCCTACCACAACCCAAAAACATTTAATTTTACAACCATCAGCTTCAGTTACTCTAAGGGACATTCGGGAAGAAAATGTTGATGTTTTGCAGTCAGGTTCACTTAAAAGGCTATTATGCAAGCTGTATTCATTATTAAGCACAAAGATATATCTTGATAAATCATTTAAAACTATTTCAAGATAGATGGAATAAAACAGAAAAATTCTTTACTGTTCTGTTAAGGACCATTCTGTTGAACCAAAGAAGTTACCAAATGTGTCAGCCAGAATGAGGAAAGGGACATGGTATCATCATAGTTATATAGAGTCATGTTTACTCAAATAATATGGTTGATAATACAATTAAAATTAATGGTCAAGGGATCAACCCCTGAGAAACTTTTTTTGAATTTAAGTCAGCCACTCAAGACACCCATAATTTGCTGCTTTTGATGTGACAGATAGCTCAATAACAGACCTGAGTCATCTGACATAGGAATTCACTTAGCTTGAAAATGAAAATCACAGTCAAAAGCCGTAGATCCATCAGAACTGCAGCTGAATATTTGTTTTTGTCAAGTCTTTCTTCAATCTTTAGGTAAATGTGACAGTAGTCTGGCATCCATAACCTTTACAAAAATCACCCATATATTTTTTAAAATGTTCCCAGAAAGTTTTGGTAACTGGGTTTCATTGAATTCTCAAACATTTTAGTCTTGATGAGTAGAATGCTGACTGGTCTATTTTTAATTTTATCAAGTGGGTTTGTTCTTTTTGAAAATAAAGCTTACTATTACTTCCTTCAGACAATCAAGAAAAATAGTTAGCTGTAAAATTGTCTGGGTTATCAGGTTTGTCACATATCAGCAGAAGAAAGGAGCTGTGAATATTCTAATTCAGGGATTGTTTAGAAGCATATTACAATATGATGTCATTGCAGACACAACACTAAATGTACATTTTTTTTTTTTTTTACAGGTGATAGAGTTGCCCCTGATGAATCCAGAGCTCTTTCAGAGGGTTGGTATCACTCCTCCAAAAGGCTGTCTCCTTTATGGACCCCCAGGAACTGGAAAGACTTTGTTGGCAAGAGCAGTTGCTAGTCAACTGGATGCACATTTTCTTAAGGTATCCTTTGATTCATTAATTTTTCCATTAGCAGTGCAAGGAAAATTGTGCTTAGATTAATCAAGGGCCACAGTCCCTTACTATAAATCTACAGAGTACATGGTTGATTCTCTTTTAATGTGTCATGGATTCCATTGAACTGTTTGAATTTGTTTATCATTGAATTATCTAACATAATTTTTCGCAAATGAGAACCAACAAAAATGTGGTTTCACATCATTAAATCAGCAACTTTTGTATTTGGTTTTATTATTATGACACTTCTTGATTGAACATTGGCTTAGCCTTACTCACGACGATCATTTATAATGTCAGTTGCTTTTAAAGAGTATGGCACTGTACAGCTCTCCCACCATTGTAATGTTATTCTGGATATAATGCTGTAGCACTGTAGACTGTAGTTTTTATTTCTAAAAATAGGTATTGCTCTGTATTTAGCGTTGTTGGCATTTGTGCTTAGAAAAAATGTTTGACTATTTTAAGGGACATAACTGATTTGAATCCTAAGAGGAAATATATGTTCTTGGAGTAGTTACCTTCTTTGATATTGTTTGACTGCTTATTTGTAGTGTTTCAAGCATTAATTTCAGTAAAAAAAAATGCTCATAAAAGGTCATTGCATAAATATTTTATGAATTTTAAATGGTGTTTAATCAATTCTCCATTTAGAGTTTAAGCAAAACATTTAGAATTCAGAATTCATGTTTGGATATTGGTATTTATTTCTTTGTGATCATTTCAAGAATCACAGTTTTTATTATTTGTTTAATGTACCATATTACCTTAACCATGGAAGCCATCAGTATTCTCCATACTTAGAAACTGGCACAAAATAGTTATATATCTTCCTTCAGGATTGTAATACATTTTGGGAAAACTTTGCAAGAATGTCTATGAGTCGTTTGCCTAAAAAATTTAAAGTGGTAATGAAAAGATGTATATTGTCATAAATATGTATGCATTTTCCATAAAACCCCATTATCTTTGAAAAAATGCAACATAAGTTATTTTTATTTGTGAAATGGAGACTAAATTTTTCATTTTGTTTTTGGGAAGTTTCAGTTTTAGTGACTCAGAAAAGCTTATTCTATTATTTATATTTTGTAAGTATGATTGCATTATATTTATATGCATGCTTAATATTAATGATATTTTTATGAGATGTAATTGTCCTCACAAATGTATTATAACTATCTCTCTATAGTTTTAAGTAAATTCCTACAATTATATCAGGTAATTACTACGGTTATGTTTTAGGTTGTATCCAGTGCTATAGTTGACAAATATATTGGGGAGAGTGCCAGGCTAATCCGAGAAATGTTTGCATTTGCAAGAGACCATGAGCCGTGCATTATATTTATGGATGAGATAGATGCTATAGGTAAGGTCTAGAAATCAAATTATTGCTAGATACCCTGTTTAATCATACTATTTGGGATATATGAATTGACTTAACTACAAAGAAATCAAAGAACAGTATTTAACTTTAATCATTATATTGTAATATTAAGTGATTTGTAAGTCAAAAGTAAATGGCTTAATGCATTTCAAATTTTTTGTTAGCTCTACTGGTCATAGACCAGAAGAGCTTATGGGATGATGCATTGTGCATCATCTTCTGATGTCCATCTATATATTAGCACAATATTTGTATTGGTTCTCCTCCTAAACTACTTGGACAATTGCCTTGAAACCTCACACATTCATCCAATGGTCTAGTACATCCAAAATGGAAATTGTGCTGTTCCAAGATGGCCAACACAACGACCATCATGAAAATCTTGTAAATGCTACTTCTCTTGATTGGATGATAAACATGGCGTTTTCACCAAAGGTCTTTTATGGTGTCATGAATGTAAACCGTGTCGACATTAAATCTAATATGCCCAGCACAACAGCCTTCTTGAAATTCTTGTTATCACTTCTTCAGAATAGATGATGGTCATATTAACATAAGGATTTTCACTAAAAGACTTCTTATGTTATCTAGTTGGTCCTAAATGAAAAGGTACAGATCTGATATACAGCATGGCGACCATCACAGCCATCATGGAGATCCTACATGGTGTTCATCTGGTATCCAATATGATAACTACAGAAGCTATCATGAAAATTTTGTTATCGATACTACTTCATGGAAGGTCATATTAATGTGTGGTTGTTGCTAATCCAGAACTCTCTGATTTCTTATATATATCTTGGTGTACAACCCAGAGATCTCGGAAACACTTAATTATGCTTGTTATATGGGACACAGAAAATCGCTCATGTACGAGTCCTCTGTATGCATGCAAATAGCTGGGAAGAAAATTCAAAGACTTGTCAGTCCTACTTCAACCACCTACTGAGTGAGAAAACATGTTGATTAAATAATCATTTTAGCTGTGTTGATATTTTCAGTGACATAATTCAGTGGTTAAAAGACCCCCAGATGTACCTGCTGTGCATCAAAAGAACACGATGCAATGGCTGGGTGGCAAGTTCAAAGACTTTGACTGGTGGGAAAATATGCTGATAAAATTCAGTTTTGCCCTGAAGGACAAACAATAGTTTTACTGCTGTCGGACTATTCTGCAGATCTAAGGTCACCAATATTGGCACAAAATGCATGCCAATTCAACCAATTGATGAAAACAATGACTAAATTCAGATGCAGAAAGACCCCTAGATGTACATATTCTTCTTATGAGTACATCAGAACTTTAGCTTCCACTATTGTGTTCATTTCTTATTGTGCCCAAATGCAACCTTGAAATCAAGACACATCAAGGATTGGATAAAACATCGTTTAAAAATTTGGACAAGTATTTTGGTGTTAAACAGCAAAACAAAGATTTTAATGAGATTCAGAAGAGTGCTAAAGTTGCTCAAACTGATATTTTGGATGGGATAGTAGCCAAGTGTAAGGAAGTGTATGAAATATAACCATTCCTTGGATTGACAAAATTCAGTTTTGCCCTGAAGGACAAACAATAGTTACACTGCTGTCGGACTATTCTGCACATCTAAGGTCACCAATATTGGCACAAAATGCATGCCAATTCAACCAATTGATGAAAATAAAATTCTTCAGTGCTTAACAATTGAAAGGTGGCAATTGTCAGCAGAATATTATGTTCAAAATAATACTAATTTTGGACAAACGGGATACCACCCCTGTGTTTTTATGACTAGCAATATGGTGGCCTATTCTGTGCATGGCTTTGAAAAGATGTAATGTTTATTAATCAGGCTACGGAAATTAAATATATCACTTTGGAGTCTTTCTGTGTGCATATCAGCCAATGATCTATGTCATTTTTATATCTGGTTTTACAGAATTCAGTGCCATTAAATGACTTGAGCAAACTAAACTGATCTTGTCAAAGAATTAATAATAAAAGTTCATTATTTATATTTTTAAAAAAGCTATCATGTCGAAGAGAAACAACAATGAATATGGTATAATGTGTTTACAACATCTCATTTATGGGGAAAATAATCACTAAAGAATTTAGAAACAGACTATATTACCATAATTTTCTTGAGAATCCATTAGAGAAGAAAGTTGACAAATAGGACAGCAGACAATAAAGTAGGTGTGGGACAATTCTTGCAAAATTTGAAAATTGGATTAAAATACAGCATTTTTCTAAGGTAGACAATGTCAGTAACTCCTTTTAAGCCGAGTTACTGACATTTTCAACTGCTTACATCATCAGTTACAAGGCTCAAGCATTACTGAAAGTTTTTCTCACAGATTCCTTCCCTCAAATTGTAGTCAGTGGTTGTACAAGCCCCACACACCAGTTTTTTAACTTAGATACACCGCAGTTGATGTGTAATGTTGTGGCTATGGGCTTAATGATGGGATCTGTGGCAGTCTTCTCCCACCCCAAATCTTATTGGACATGAGTTGGAGTGTGTTAATAGAATGGCCTACATCTTAAACATAGCAGCCCAGTATAGTCTGTCCAAGGATATAACAGCAGCTACAATCTTCAATGAGATTCCGAGCTCACTACCTCTACCTATCTCAAAGATTATGATAAGAAAGAGCTATGCTTACAACCTTGATTGTCTAATCTCCTCTTAAATGATCAAGCTGATGGAACCTTCCATCATGCCACCCAGGATGCCGTATTTTCCACAATCATAGTGTCAGTTTCAGTGGAGGGATTTGTAAGGCAATCTACAGATGGTCATAGGGATGTCCACTGGGAAGTAGTCCTACTAAACATACATCCATTGAAAACAAGTTCTTCTGAACTGAAGTAGAGAAGAGGCAAAAGGAGGATGATCGTTTTTGCCAGCATTTCTCTCCACAAGACTCTCCCTAACTTAAGGGACATCTTTTTCACACCATCCTCATCACAAATCCAGTATCTGTTAGGTTGCAGTCATTAGCTGCTGAACAGGGAAGATTTGCCATGATGAGAAGTGGACCTGACATTTGGTTTTCCAATGGATTCTCTATCTTTCAGTGCATCTGCTCCTTTTCCAATGGTTCCTACAGCTACTCTTCACTCAGTTGTTGAGCAAAGCACAATCAGTCAATTCATTTGTGCTCTTTGGTCCATGATGGAAGACAACAATTGGAGCTAAATGACATCCCTAGTGGGTTTGCAAGAGGTGTGACTACATGTCCCCATTCACCTACAAGACTACATTATACTAAACACCTGATGATATATCTCTTGAAGCAAAACATGATATCCATTGTTACTCATCCTTCTCATCCTCAATCTCCATGTCAACAAAGACATCTCCAACCTCATACCATTCCAAGAGTTTTGTCATCTCTGTCTAGGGCTCAACACTCAAGTAAACAGAGTATGTCTACTTCAGTAAGAAGAACTAAATCAGTTCAATGGTGACTTCATTGTTTGGATGATCCACCCACCAGAGAATTCCTTTGCCTGTTAGATTTTGCCTAATGTAGGAGTGGACATTTTAGTCCCAGGTCACCTTCTTGGAGTCCCATTACAATGATTCTTTGCTCCAATGGAAGCTGAACTTTTGACCATTTGACCATTGTACTCAATCTGCACTATGAGGTTCTATCTCAAAGGTGGGGAAACCTGGATTCACATTGGTAATACATATGCAAGTACATCCTTGTGTAATCACTATCTCCATCCCTTCCCACCCCATTTTAGATTTTTTTTACACCAATGCTTGTATACCCATGGTTGAAGACGAAATTGCCTCAAGCACTATCCATATGCGACATTGTTAATTGTTTTTAATCGTAATATTACTGTGAAGAGTGGGTAACAATTACAACAGTATTATCATATGCTAAAAGTACTGGTAAGGAAAGACAACTGTTTTATTAAACAGTGATTTTAACAAGTTGGTAGAATGGATTTTTATTACCCTCATAAACATTTCTAACCTGAAATTTGCAATTTTTTTTGTGTATTTCAGGGGGACGAAGATTTTCAGAGGGTACTTCTGCAGACAGAGAAATACAGAGAACTTTAATGGAGGTAACACATTATTTGAATATGCCTTTGTTTCGTCACACTCACTTTAAGTCAGTTTGCTCTTTAAGAACATTAACCAATCACAACACATTAGGAGAACAATCACCACCTTGCAAATCCAGCTAACAAATATTCTAGCCACATCTTTTGGCTTGTTTTAGGAAAAAGTGTTGAAATAATGTCTGCTTACTGAGACAAACAGATGATTTCCCCTTCAAGAAAGGGATTGTTGCTAAAGCCAATAATTTGCCAGTTATTAACTCCACTCATGTCTTGACAGCACGCTGCCTTAAGACGTCTCCCAGATACCTTCCATTCTGTGCCTTTTCAGCTGTACTGGTGATAGGTTTGTCAGTACAAATTTGTTATCACTACTCCTGTTAAGCTGCTTAGAGGATTGCCATAAAACTCTACCCATATATTCATCCCATAGTCTAGTTGGTCTTAAGTATGAATGGTATTGCTTGAACATCCAATATGACCACCACGGCAGCCAAAATGTTGCTATTGCTTTATTTTGTGAATGGAGTTTTTACTAAAAGACTTCTTATGATGCCTAGTTGGTCCTAAACAAAAATGGTGCCAATTTGATGTCCTCTATGGTCAGCACAACAACCATCTTGAAAATCTTATTAACACCACTTCACTTCAGGAAGACTTCTTATAATGTTTAGCTGGACCTATATGAAATTGGTACCTATCTGACATCTAATATGGCATTTATATACAAAATCTTGTATGTGCAATATCTCTTGAATAGAAAGTCAGTTTGACATGGGAATTTCACCAGAAGACTTATATTGTCTATTTAATCCCAAATGAAAATGGCCTCAATCTAATGTTATATCAATTTGGAATCTAATGTCATATCAATATGGTGTTTTCACTGAAAGACTTTGTATGATATCTAGCTAGTCCTAGGTGAAAATGGTACCAGTCTGCAACAGTGGCCATCTTGAAAATTTTGTTGTTGCAATTCCTCCTAGATGACTGGTCACATTCAGTATTGTGTTTTCACCGAAAGACTTCTTTTGATGTCTAGTTGGTCCCAAATGGAAATGGTGCAGATTTGATAATATGTTCAAGCAGCAAAGCAGCCATCTTGTAAATTTTATCATTTATTTCTTCAAAAATGGAAGGCATATAAAAATATAAACATCAGAAGACTTCTTTTAATGTCTTTTTGGGTTTAAATGAAAATGGTACAGATCTGATATTAGTATATCCACCACAGCAGCAAATTTGAAGATTCTATGATCGAAGAATATTAGAGATAGTTTAAGCACTCTGCTTTTTACAAGGGAGAATGATCTTTTTTGAATTTTTGGAAACTCTTTTTGACCAGTGGGGCATCTGTCACTTCAGGGGCCACTTGTATTATTAGTATCTGGCTCTTTTTAAGGCAGCTGAAGATCTCTGCATTTTGCTTCCTTTGAAACCAATTTATGAAAACATGCCACAAAACTATGGGACATGGTAGCTGTACTCATCATAGACCAGAAAAGCTTATGGAATGACCTTTTGTCTATCATATGAGTGGCCCTGAGTGGTCAAAAGCACTTTCCGTTACAAATCACTGCTATCTCACCACTGCCTGTGTGGGTTCGAGTCTAGGATTCGGTGAATGTGAGAAAGCTTACCAGACTTTGCTTCTCATGGGTTGGTTGTTCTTTCTGGTGATTTCCCAACTTTTTCATCCACCATTAATTCTGGCTGCTATGTATAACCTATCATGTGCTGAAAAAAGGTGTTAGACCTCACAACAACTACTATCATCTGAAGTATGTATGTCTGTTAGCACAAGTATGTTATTGCAGTTCTTCCTAAACTACTTGGAGGATTGCAACAAAACTTTACATTCACCTTATGGTCAAGTTGTTCCAAATTAAAACTTGTACTGCTCAGACATCCAATATAGCCACCAGAGCAACCATCATGTAAACCTTCTTGTCGCTACACCTCCTGAATGGTCATATCAGCATGGGGTTTTCACTCAAATTCTTTGTTTAGTTGATCTTAAATGATAACTGTTTCCATAACACAACTATTGTGGCCATCTAGGATTACCATCTTGAAATATTTGCACTAACTACGTAGTCGTAATGGAGGGTCATGTATTGACATGGGTTTTCACTAAAAAGATGATAAAAATGGTGGCCCTTGGATATTCACAATCAAAACAGCCTCTGCCTTTTCCTTGAAATTAAGAAAGAAACCTCATGTATACATCATCAATTGAGAACTATATTCTGTACTGCTTTGTTTCATGTGGAAAAATATGGCAGTGGAAAAAGACAGAATAAGAATCAGAACAATCTCTGCCATTGCTGTTGTAACACGTGATGCACTATATTGGAGGCAAATCATAAAACACATCAAACTGAAGTGTATTCCTACAACTACTTTGAGGTTATTTCGTGATCTGATGGAAATGGCTGATTTGATAAAGACATTCAGTGTGGTTGCCATGGCAGCCATCTTGAAAATTTTATAATTACCCATCCTGATTAAATGGTTTTATTTTCACTTAAAGACACGATTTAAAATTGGTCCTAAATTAAATCGTTTTGATTGACTTCCTGCATGATCAACATAGGAATCGTCTTAAAAATCTTGTTATTGCTACTTCTTTTAAATGGATGGTCAAATTGAGGTGTTGTTTTCACTAAAAGACATGAAATATAGTAAGACTTCATTCCAAAAATGATCCTGATGTAATCTCCAGAATGGCTGCTAAGCAATCATCTTGAAACTTGTTACTGCTATATCTCTTGAATGACTGATTGCATCTTTGAAAATGGTACCAATTTGACCACATAAAATTGCAGTCACAACCATTCATGGAAATCCAATTATTGTTACACCTCCTAAACAGATGATTGAATTTAACATGGGGTTTATTCAAAAGCATTTCTCATATACTTTGTCAAAAAAAAGATCTGCCTATATTAGCTAGAGGTCAAATCAGCAATATTTTCCTTTAGAACTAACTACATATTGATACAGTATTCTTATAAATAAAAACTTTGTTGATACAGCCACATTTTCCGAACAATTTAAAAGATTTTTAATATAGTCGTTTTGGTGATTAGATCAGTAGCATTTTTATTTTAGCCCAATGTTTTATTCCGTTTTAAATATTAAAAAATATCAGTAAGACCATTGAAGAGTAGTCGCTAAATGAGATTTTAATAACAGCTACTATTGTGACCTGTTTAGAAAGCTGTTCCAATGACAACACCATGATGATGCATTAGTTCAGGAGGAAAAGCAATAAAAAATATAAAAAAAAGATATTCAAAATGACTGCTTCTTTTTTAGGTATGGCCCTGCCATCGTATAACTTTACTCCACTCCAAATGTTATGCAAACAGTAGTTTAACCAACCAAAGGGCTGTATTTATATGTTGTAATATTTTCAAATCTGGGGTAGCATTTATTAATCAAAATGTGAAGTAAAGTTTTTTGACAGATGCCAGATAGCACCATTTTTTACAAAACCTCCTGTTATAGCTATTCCTTTTGAACACATGGTGGCATTGATGTTAAGGTTTGCAATAAAACACTTCTTGCAACAAGTTATTAGATCTGAGTGAAAATACTGCAGAACTGACCACTGTCATGTGAGCATTTGTGAATGAGTTTGAATTCTAACCTGTGCAATGTGGAGATCAAGTCTAAAGTCACTACTTTCATTTTTGTATTTCACTGATCTTAAGGATGTGTATTTTTTACATATGCAAATGAATTTAGACAGGACTTTTTTTAATTGCTTTCCAATAAACTAGTTGGTGGTCAGATCTCTTGACAATAATTTCTGAATTATTGTCTTGACTTGGATATTGTCTTTATTGTCTTTATTGGCTTTAGAGCATGATGATAAATAAATATGCATGACTTTTATGAAATCCAGTTTGTGGATGTATCTGCAAAATACTTATATTAACCGCTCCAGTAACCTAGTAGTGTAACAAGATAACCGAGTTTGGGATTTTCAGATTAATAACAAAACACCATTGATGGGGATACAATACAATGTATTTAATATTATATGAAAATATCAAATGAAGTATGATAGATACGTGCGTGAATGGGTCCCAATATGGAACTAATTAACATAATCAGCACGATCTTACTAATGTAACAAATATGGTACCAAGACAAATAAAGAAAGAATGATTGTACACTAAAAGTGAAAAAAAGAAAAAATATTTACACAATTCCGTGACAATACCTCCCCTCTTAAAAAAAGTGGCAACACTTTTAGAAAAAAGTCACGGAATGTGAACCTGAAACATTTATTAAAACATTCAATTCTGAACCCTGAAAATAATCTGTTAATTACACCCTACTTAAAAAAATCAGCACCAACATTTTCCGACCCTCGACCCTCGAATCGCCTCGATCTGGAAACTATACGGTTGCAAAGATAACGCTCAGCGCATTAATCTTGCGTTGGCGACCTTTGCTTTGTTCAGATACAAGAGCGGCTGATGGTCCGTCTGCAAGGTAAATTCCCTCCCGAAAAGGTACGTATGGAATTTTCCTATTCCCCATACTAAGGCTAGGCACTCCTTCTCAATCACGGAGTAATTTTGCTCCCTAGGAAGCAGTTTCCTACTTGCATAAGCAATGGGCAATTTCACCCCCTCCTGCTCCTGTAGCAAAACAGCCCCAAGTCCCGTATCGGATGCATCAGTCCTTAACACAAAAGTTTTATTCAATTCTGGCAACTTTAAGATTGGTGCACTTATCAGTCTTTGTTTCAAAGCGTTAAACGCATTTTCCTGGCAAACACCCCAGGGAACTTTATTCGGTTGTCCTTTCTTAATCAAGTCTGTTAATGGGCTAGCAATAGCCGCAAAATTGGGGACAAATTTCCTATAAAACCCAATCGAACCTAAGAAAGATCGAACTTGTTTCTTAGTTTTCGGTCTAGGTGCATCTTTAATCGCACCTACTTTGTCTGGGTGGGGTTTCAACTGGCCTAGTCCACTTACAAGATGTCCCAAACATTCAAGGTTAGAGTACCCTACACTACATTTTGTTGGCTTGACTGTAAGATTAGCTCTACGAAGTCTGTCAAATAAATCCCTTAATGTCTGAACATGTTCTTCCCAGGTATACGTGTAAACGAAGATATCATCCACAAAACTGTCTACGTTTTCCATACCGTTAAGTAACTTGCGCATAAGACGAACGCACAACGCGCCGGCGTTCACTAAACCGAAAGGCATGACCCTGAATTGATAGAGACCTTTTGGAGTCACAAATGCCGTTAACTCTCTGGCATTGTCGGCGATTAAAACTTGCCAATATCCTTTGGTAAGGTCAAACTTAGAAATAAATTTATAGCCTGCCAATTTCGAAAATAAGCTTTCCATATCTGGCATAGGCTCTGCATCAAACACGGTGATTTTATTCAGCTGCCGAAAGTCAATACAAAAGCGGTTTGTCCTGTCCTTCTTTCTGACTAACACAACGGGGGATGAGTATGGGGAATTGGAAGGTTCGATCACTCCCAGGTCTAACATTTTTCCCACTTCATCATTGACAGTCTCCCGTGCATTAAAGGGTATTGGGTATCCCTTAATTCTGATTGGCTCTGATGTATTCAACTTGATCTCATGTTGAATCAATCCAGTCCGGCCTGGTTTGTCTGTAAACACGTCTGTGTATTTGGACAATACCTGTATGATCTGTGTACGCTGACCCTCAGATAAATCTGGGCATACACTGATCTGGTCTACACCCTCTTTCCCTACATCACTAGGGTATTCAAGGGGTAATTCGGTACTGGAGACGAATTCCGATTCGTCACACGACATATCCTCTATCACCGCCATGCATACTACATTCAAGATCCCTTTATCAATAGCCTGACTAGGTCTATCTATGTATAGTTTTAGCATATTAGCATGAAATATTTTGGACCTACCTTCCATGTCGATAACGTAGTCCATCTCGCCTTTCACGTGTTTGACTTCATATGGTCCCTTCCATTGGACTAGCAGTTTGTTTCTGTTCGTAGGGAGAAGCACCAGCACTTGATCACCTACGTTAAACCTCTTGCTCCGCGTTCCCCTTTTGTAATCGCGTGTCTATGACTCGATTTCGCGAGTTCGTCTTGCGCCATTTGGCATGTACTCTCTAATCTTTTGCGTAGATCTACAACGTATTGGTAAGTGGTCTTGACCTCTTTGTTCGCGACTTCGCCCGACCACAATTCGCATAAGATACGCATAGGACCACGAACTGTCCTACCGTACAACAGTTCAAACGGGGAGAAACCCAAACTTTCGTGAGGGACCTCGCGATACGTGAACAGGATTGCGTTTAGATACCTATCCCAATCCTTAGGTCTTGCTGCGCACATCCGTCGCAACATTTGCTTTAATGTCCCATTGAATTTCTCTACTAACCCGTTGCACATAGGATGGTATGGTGTTGTGCGCAACTGTTTAAGGGACAACAACCTACTTATTTCCGCCATGAGATCTGAGGTGAATTGCGCCCCACAGTCTGTAAGAATCTCTTCGGGCACTCCTACCCTGCTAAACATGTCTAAGAGTGCTTCGGCTACATGTTCAGTCTCAATTGAGGGTAAGGCTATGGCTTCAGGGTACCTAGTCGCGTAATCTACCAGTGTTAGGATGTAACGGTTTTTACGTTCCGTATGCGGAAATATGAGCCCTACGATGTCAACAGCTACTTTTTTAAACGGAGTATCTATCAGGGGCATCTGACCTAACGGTATTCTAGTTATCTTGCCTTTAGGGACAGTCTTTTGGCAAACATCGCACAAACGGCAAAACCGCGCTACTTCACTATTGACCCCAGGCCAGTAGAATTCCCTGGTCACCCTATCCGATGTTTTCCTAACACCTAAATGACCGGCCATACTTGATTCGTGCGCGACCCTGAGTACATGCACCCTAAATTTCTTGGGAACAACTAATTGCTGATATTTCCTACTATCAGGAGTAGTATACTCTCTATTCATGAAGCCTTTACGCTTTAGAAACCTGGAGGACCCCCCGTTCTTGCACTTTTTCGCTCTACCCGACAATATTTTCTCCCAGATCGCGTGTAAAGTCTTGTCTCATTCTTGCTCATTTAGAAATTCATCACGGGAGATATCAGTAATGGCGTCAGGTACTTTCAATTTCCGTAGGGGTTTGTTATCCCCCTTTACCTGAGCTCTAGTCTGCACTGCTTGGATGATTGGGAATCTGAAGTCCGACATGATCGGGAGTCTAGATCCCTGCACATTGCCAATGGTCAGTTCATAGATCGGATTGGCTATGCACAACGCTTCAACAGTTTCGGTCAGAAAAGGTGTTTCAATTTCTATCCTCGCGACCAGAACATAGTCAATTAATTGGTCCAGTAGCATACATGGCGATTTGAACCCCAGCAATTGGTCATCGCAAACAAGGCTCCGTTTCACAACAACGCTAGTGCACCCAGTGTCTCGTAAAACGGTCACTTCCTGGCCATTTACAGTGCCACTCGCCGTCGGTACCCTTGTTTCTGGGAAAATACATGTACCAATCGATTGGATAGTGTCTCGACCGATCCCTGCACGCATTACTGGCTCATATGCTGCTTCCCAGTTAGCTGGCTGGGAAACATCGAATTTTCTATTTATCGACCGCCTGCCTTCAATGGCTACTGCGACTCTCTGGACTGGTCCCTTCCGCTTTGGACAATTGGGGGAGATATGACCCCACTCCTTGCAAGTGAAACATTGCTTGTCCTTATACCTCTCCTGGTTATTTCTACTAGGTTTTTCAGGTTCCCAGGGTTTGGAGTCCCTAGCCTGATTACCGCTTTTTCTGTCTCGCGAGATAATGTTCTGGGACCCCCCCTGAGCTTCAGCAAATAGGTTTGCCTGTGTGGTCATGTCTTATATACTTGTGAAGGATCGTTCCTTCAAGAACAAGTACAACTCTTTGCCACAAGTTGTTAATAACTGGTGCCGAAGCAGAAAGTCCATAAGACCCTCCAATGTCTTCACGACTTTACCACATTCCACCCATCGCTGCAAGTAATTGCACGTCCTACTGACGAATTGAGTGAATGTCTCGCCTCTCAGGTTTACTATATTTAAACTTCTTGCAAAACCCTTGCTCGGTTAACTCGTACTTCTTCAGAAGTGCCTCTATCAACGCGAGGTAATTAAGCGAATCCGTCGCAGGTAAATGAGAATAAACATCTAAAGCTTTACCCTTGAGCAACGCGCTAAGATGAAGCGACCAATCATCCTTTTTCCATTTTTGTGCAGTGGCATACCTTTCAAACCTATTAAGATAGCTGTCCATATTATCTTTATCGTCTTCGAAACGGGGGTAGTTTTGGACCTTTCAGTTTAAAATCACATTCCCCCTCCCGTTTGGTTTGCAATAGCTCAGAATTTCTTTGAAACTCCTTGTCCCTATTTCTATCTTCTATCTCTAAAGTTTCTAATCTCGCTTGAAAAATTGTTAAAGCTACATTAAAAATCTAAATCACACACACTTGTATACTCATTTTGTTGTCCTGCCTAATGCTGAATAACAAAAAAAATACAAGAAACAAAGTAATTGAATTTATGCTGTACTCCAAAATAAATACACAACTGTAGATTCATCAATATATAGTAAAAATATTAATGTGCACATATCACCGCCCAGTGACCTATGAACTTTGTCAAGCACACAACATTAGATTTTTTAAAATTCTCATTTTGATCTGCTTCAGATTAAAATTTAGAGTCATATTGTCAACAGATGCACATTGAAAAAACTTGTCCACTTGGAATGGATGGATTTTGGTTTTCTGTTGATCCAACTCGATACTGCTTTTCTGCTTGTGATGAACTGGATTTATTGAGTAAATTCCATACAATGTACATGTGATTTGTGATTTGAGCAGAGGAGGAACCCTTGTCATTGATCATTTGGAATCAAAATATGGGAAAATAGTTCTTTTAATTGAAATTATTTGGATACACTAGGGAATATTTCATTTATTCCATTTTGAGTGCAGCAAGGAAAACATGATTGTTGGAAATATGGTTGAAATTACAGGGGAATTTTGCAGTGCATTTTACATTTTGGAACAAATGACATGTAACAGATTTTCAGAACTAAGAAAGTACATTTTGAGGAAATTCGAGATGCAATAATGTAAGCATATTTATTGCCATTCTTATTCCTAATGTCATGTTTGCTTATTGGCTTTGAGGCTCTTAATTTCATGCCAAAATCTTCAGTCGAATATTATTTTCTAATTAGTGTTTTGACTGACTTGTAAAATGGAATGTGTATGATAAGTGAGTGATATCCCTTAGATTTGTTCTATGCTATTTTTGTAGACCCTAGAAAACACTGGTCATAAAACATTTTTTGTTTGCAGATTTTGCAAACAGTTCCCTATGACTGTTTAAATGAACAGAATTGTATTTTCAGTAGTTTTTCTGATGTTTTTTGTGCATATTGCGAATTTCATGTTCATTCATGTGCTTGTTTGAAACTTTCACTTGTGATTTGGTGAACTTGTCCACATCATTAACTTTATCATCTCTATTTTCAAGTGGACTAAACAGGTTCTTTAGTTCATCCACAAACAAATCTAATGAACCAAAAGCTAAAATATCTGTCACATAAGCATAAATTGTTGGGGTTTTTTTTACAATAAAAGTTGTTCCAAATATATGTTACTGTTTTTAGACTCACATGTTGTGTAATATGAAGCCCAGCAGTATGGGAAAAAATACTTGATGATTCTGACAACGCAAAGGTAACAGAGAAATAGTGAGTATATAATAATGCCTGTTTTTTCCCATACCATTTTATCTTGACAAACCTAACTTTACCATGTGCATATCAGTTGTTGTAGATCATAGAGTGGAATGAACTTTTTAAAATTTTGGAGAAATACTCCATTAGCTTCTAGCAGTTTTATGAGATGTGTTCATTTTTCCAAGTTCTTATTTCCAGCTGTTAAACCAAATGGATGGTTTTGATGCTTTGGGTCAAGTCAAGATGATAATGGCAACCAACAGGCCAGACACTCTGGACCCAGCTTTGCTCAGACCAGGTAGACTGGACAGGAAAATAGGTAAAGACTTTCTGGATATGCTGTCAATTTCTTTATTTTTCAGGATTTCAGTTCCTGTGGTTTTATGAAAACATACAAATACTTCTTTGTTGTATCTTTGCATTTATAATTTGTATAATCTAAGAAACCCATAAAAATTGTTACCCCATAAAAAATAGGAATTCTTAGACTTGTTTTCAATTTTAGGATCAACAAATTAATGGATGTATTTGCCTATTTTCTGGTAGTTCAATCATATACACTTAAGTTTGGAGTATCCTAATTTTAATTGTTTTTCATTCATATTAACTATATTATTCTAAACTAACTTGATGTAAACAAAATTTGAGCCAGCAATTCTTTTAGTTTTGACTGCCAATACCTCACAGTGAAAAGTTTATAGTTAAGACCATAAAGTTGTCTCTTATTTTCTTTTTTAGAAATCCCTCTTCCCAATGAACAAGCAAGGACAGATATTTTGAAAATTCATGCATCTCCAATTGCAAAACATGGGGAAATAGGTATGAATTAGAACGGCAGAATGTGTAGCCATAATTCATTATAAAAAAAGTTTTTTATAATGTTGAGTAATAGTAAAATTTGTAGTAGTAATAGTAGTAATACTAATGTCATTATTATTATTATTATTAGTAGTAGTAGTAGTAGTAGTAGTAGTAGTAGTAGTAGTGATACTAGGTACTTAATGCTAAGGTCAATAGTTAGGATTAGGAAGTATTGATTCATACATGTGGCCATCAAGCTCAATAATTGAGATCGTGGCAATTTCAAAGCCAATGAAGAAGACCTATAACCTCTTGACCACCCAATATGTTTTCAAGTAAAGTTATCTCCATCTAGATATAGCACAGGTGGAGCCAGTAGACTTGGTTCTTTTTAGCCTAGTTGTATGTGTCAACTTGCATTTCTGTAAAGAATTTAAGCAAGTCTTCTGATATCAGACATATTGAAAGACAAAACAAAAAATAGTTTGCATTCAGTTGACATTGGTATAGACATTAATGGTATCACAGAGAGAGAAATAGGTAATATCTGGAAGTTTAGATCATATGTTTAAGTATAACACTAGTTCAGCTCAGCATCACAAATCATGTCTATCTATAGCTCATTGAATTTTCATGGAAGTGTGACAAGATGAAGATAAAATTACCCAAATTTGTTTTGTTGTTGTTGTTGGGCTTAATGCCATTTTTCAGCACACGATAGGCTATTCATGGCGGCCAGTATTAATGGTGGAGGAAGAAACCGGGAAATCACCGGAAAGAACCACCGACCCATGAGAAGCTACTGGCAAGCTTTCTCACATATCCACATTCGCTGCATCCTAGACTCAAACCCCCGCAGACAGAGGTGAGATGGCAGTGATCCACTTTAGACCACTAGGCCACTCGGGGCCCCCAATTTGTTTTGTACACAAATGATTTCAACGCCATTTGAATCAATGTACCAAGCAGCACCCCTCATTTGATATATAGTCAGACCCACTTATCTCAACCTTGTTATCTCAAGAACCCATGTATGTCGAGTGTTTTGGTTGGTCCCAAAAAATCCTTATGTATTTTTTACCCGTTATCTCAGCCCGTTTAGTCAATAACCCAGATATATTGGGCATATGTTTCAGACTGAATTAACATTTGGAACCACTTAATTTGATGAAATGCAACTTTTGACATCCATCTCAGAGAAATGATCCAGCATTTCCACAATTACAAGTACCTTATACCAGCAATGATAGAAAAAGTTGCCACAGGACCAAATTTTACCAGTACATATGCTAATCAACCAATCTCATCAATGCATGGTTTATTACTTACACAGAGTGGAGAAGATTATCTTGTAAAAAATACTTTAGAGTAAGGAAATTGAATGAATGCATTTCTGACGTTTATGTAAGCTATGTTCAAAATGGACATTATCACATGTCAACACCATGACAACATGGTTCATATCACACATCATCGCTTATGTGATCTTATCTGTAACTCAGAAAATTACCAGGTTAAATACCTAATTTGTTTTACACAAGATATTTAAGACAAATTCAGCAAGAGTTAAAAGTGTTTCCATGCTTGGTGCAAATGTAAGCCTCCAGCTTCGGTATGGCCTGATCACGTGACTCACAATATTCAATAAATAGAAACCAACAAAATTCCAAACTAAGCTCCGACATGGTTATTAATTTGTTTTAAATAAGAGTAAATAAAAGCGCCAACAGTATTTTTTTTTAAATCTATAGCACCCAGTTTTCTTTTTCATGAAATTGTTGATCGCAGTACCATGATTACATATACTTCAACACAAACGGAATGAAGCACAAAGCCACTGATAGGATTAAAATTTGAAACAGAAAGAAGAGTGCTTTCATTTGCATCACAGGGGTTCATTACAAAGAAAATTAGGAGTATCCATCCATGAATCAATTGATAGGGGGGTCTAACCTGTAAGAATTTATATTGTTACAGTTTAGACCCCCCTATCCCTTGTTTCATGGACAGATACTTTTAATTTTATTTCTAACGAACCCCTGTGATTTGTATTATTTTTATTTTTGAATATCAAAATTCTTGCAATCCATCAAAGAAATAAGCAAACTCTCCTTCTGGTGCTGTGTTCTTGCTGACAGCCAATGATCAAAGTCAGTAGGGATATGGTACTACAACTGTATCAATGGAATAATTGGCTTCACACAGAATTTGATGTTGAGACATTTAATTTTAAAGAATTGAAACATATTTTACATTTTGTCAGTAGATGAATACCAACAGTCCCATCCTTTTTCAGTACAGAAGCAAATTTTATCGATAAGAACCACATAATACTGGTGTAAAGGAACCTCTGATGATTAAAGAACACTATTGATTTTTTCATGCACAATATGGGTCAGTTACATTTTGCTGTTAGTCAACTAAAATGAAAGAAAATACTTTTTTTTCAAAAGTATTGTCCTACATGTACATGTACTTCAGTTGGCCTAGATTTTGGATAGCATGAGAAAATTATGTCTTGCTGAGGCTACCAAAGGAATGAGGCTATTCATAGGGAAATCAAACCTTTAGATTACTGACATTGTTGCAGTAACTTATTGTTGTAAAAATGTATGACTTGTTACTTAATCTCATTTAAAAGACATCCAATCTTTTTTCTGCAACCAGGCATGACTGAATTATTATTTTCATTATGCATAAGAAATGCCATTTGTTTTTAGAAACAAAATTCCTCATTTGTGGTACTTCATATACATGATGTTGTTCTGCAGTAGATTTATCACTCTGATGTCTCTGAACACTGTTATGTCACAATTTTTTAACACCCCAAAATAATTGAGATAACCAGGTTTGACATTATGATGAAATGAGATGTCTGTGTACATGTAAACAAATACTGGTATTATCAAGTATTCATTAAACTGATTTAAAAAATCTACTTAATATGCTTATGATATGATTTGTCTATAGTAAGGCCTTGTGAACTATTACTTGTTCTCATCACTCAGAGATGGAAGAAATAATATTTCCCACAAGGCTTTGTCATTCTGCATCCATTGGGTTCTCCGCTCAGCTTGTGATAAAAATAGACCAGATGAATTTCATTTGGCTTAATAGGTTACAGAAGTTTCTTTCTGACTGACATCATTTAGGCCTTGGTATGAAGGTCACAGATGACTTTCTTTAGTGTACACCTTAGAAACTTTCATCGCAAGTTGACTTGGTGATACCGATATAAGCAGCGCAACAGGCAGCTAACTTTCCAGCTTAATGAGAAGCTTTGTCACAGCATGAGTTACTTTACTTCACTGAAAAATAATTGTTCTCTAGACTGTCCTTTAATTGATCTATGCTGACCCAGAATTGCATCTCACATAAGGCTCAAATCTGCTTCCCATACATAAGCAGAAAGGGACTAGGGCCAGCTCTGGGGTAAGGGGATGTAACTCCCTCTACCTCTTCTATTGTATTTTAATTGAGTAATATATTTGGAAAGAAACCAATTTATGAATAATACTCACCTGGTCGTAATATTTACACCCCCTCTTAAGCGATCTCTTTGGTTGCATTCTTGGAAGAACATGGATTTCTTACCTGCCATAACACAACATGTGCAGTTCTACCAACTCTTTAATGATTTTGCCTTAAGTATTATGAAAAAAAACCCACTAAAATTACAGACTTACTGAATTATATGAAAAACTATGGAAACATGATCTTTCTTTGTTCCGGATATTTTAGTACTGGTTCATTCCAGATCTGGATTTTCGTAGTAGACTCCATGTTCAAATTCGGAGTTTCATCTTAGACTGAGTGGATTTTGGTAATGAACCGGACTAACTATATATTGTATCTCGGATGCTTTAAACTTATTCATGAGATAAGCACATCTGATCTAGATTTCATTTTTTGTTTTGTCATCTGGTCATCTGCAGATGTCTTCCAAACGAAAATGCATCAGATGTGGAGAGTACAACCAGCCTCCTAAAAAATCTGAAACAGTGATTGCAAAATTATAAAAGAGATTACTCAGATTCTTGGTCATGCTTAGAAAAAATTAAAAATGGTGATCTATACATTTATTGCATGTTATGTTGTGTTGACTTGAACATTTTCCTCGGTGGGCAAGATGACTGTTGCTGCCACGTAAATTAAAAAAAAAACATACAGAATACATTGCAGTGAAATTAAGTTGTAAATCTCTAGTATTTTGATCTGTAGTGCCAGAAACTTAATTGGAGGTTATTAAGGCCAAAGTATATATTAGAAACTTTCTGGTTGAACATAATGTTGTAATTGCTGCATCTAACCCTGCTTTAAACTATTCAAGTGTATGTTTCCCAAATCATTAGTAGCAAATATTTATCATTGTGGCAGACCACAAACTACTGCCATTGTATTATAACAGTGCAAATCAATACAGGAAGGCGTTGTTAACAATATTTCATCCCAACCTTTCAGTATAGCAACTGATGGTAGCAATGATTTTAAGAAGCTGTACCCAGTTGTTGTTACTATTTTGATAACACAGATGGGGTTGTAACTGAAGCACTTTTGTAAGTTCCAACATGTGATGGTGCCTCTACTGGAGAAAATATTTTTACATTATTGCATGAGGATTTGAAATTAAGAAACATAAAATGGAATAACTGTGTTGCCTTTGAATCAGATAATGCTTCAGTGATGACAGATTGCAATGAAGATGTATTTGGACATATAACTAATACTATGGTGAATTCCTCAGTGTATCGGAGTGGATGTTCATGCCATTTGATACATTTAGCAGCCAAAAATTGGGCTGATATGCTGCCTATTAGTTTTGATGACTTATTAGTGAACATACCGTATTATTTGGATAAAAGTGTGATTAGGCAAGTGGAACTTAAAGATCTTCAGACTTTGTGGGAAAGAGCAGAGAAGAATATTCAAGCGTTGTGTAACAAGATGGCTGTTTTTTGGTGTAAGTCTAAAGAGACTGTTGGAACAGTGGGAACCCTTACAAATATATTTTGGTAAAGAAACCAAGAAACATGAGGTTAAAGGCAAAAGAGCTAAAGACAAAAGTAGGATGTCAAAGAAGGTGTCCAGTTCCAAGGATAAAGTTCCACATGTATTTGGTAATAAAGAAGGAAATAATGACAATGCAGGTACGTGCAGTTGTTAAGCATATTTCTGAAACAGCACAGGTCAGACAAATTTCTCCTTTTTGTTTTCTATATATTTAGTGATCCACATTTTATTTTTCAGACTGGGAGGCAATCGTTAAGCTGTCTGATGACTTTAATGGTGCTGATTTGAGGAATGTTTGCACAGAAGCAGGTATAACGCTAACACACACACACAATTCGAGTCAGCTCAGGGACCACACATAAAGTTGAAGCAAGCTACACTTAACCTTTCCAGTGTTCCCTTTACCCCCATTTGTGCTTCAAAGAGCCCCAAATATTTTATTTGCCCCCCATTTTTGATACCAGAGTTTGTTTATTAATCAGTCTTACCCCCATTTCTGACACAAACGTGGTTGTCAATTCTCAGTCCTCCACCCCTAGAGGTACACTAC
Organism: Potamilus streckersoni; assembly: GCA_016746295.1. Lineage (NCBI taxonomy): Eukaryota > Metazoa > Mollusca > Bivalvia > Unionida > Unionidae > Potamilus > Potamilus streckersoni. The sequence goes on along the minus strand of JAEAOA010000513.1, from coordinate 1,801,239 downwards.
GTTTTTGATAATAGCTTTCTTAACAGAGGCATGCTGACATTTTCTTAGCACCCAGTACCTTTGTTGCATAGGACGGGTAATCAGAACTGAACGATTAAGTTCCATCTTTGTCATGTTTTGAACTTTATGTTCTTTCAGTATGATCCTATATCACCTTGAGCATTTATTTATGTTGTGAAAAATATTTTTGATTCTTATTCATAAAATATACTTATAATAAATAAAATGAAAGTGCACAAGAAATATTAATTTTAATACTTAATCCTTTTGTTTTAATCCCTTGCAGGTATGTTTGCCATTCGAGCTGAGAGAGATTATGTCATTGAAGAAGACTTCATGAAAGCTGTTAGAAAAGTTGGGGATAATAAAAAATTGGAATCTAAACTGGACTATAAGCCTGTATAATGTTTTTTTTTTAAGATGAACAGATACAGCTGAAGACTTAAACATGTACATGTTTGTGATTGATGTCTAAAGACAGCAGTTCTGCAAGCATTGTTTTCATTAAACCTTTTATCTGTGTTTAAAAACGATTGAAAATACTTAACCTACCATATGTAAGATTTATTTCTACAACTTAAATAAAGATTCTAATATTACTTGTATTATTTTTGTTTGTTGTTTTGCTAGTTGGTTGTTTGGTTTGTTTTTTTTATGCCCAACCACAAATGTGGAAGGTGTATATCAATTCATACTTGTCTGTTCACTATTCCGACCATTCATTGATCGGATAATAGTCATGCAACTTTGCATTTGTCTCTACAAGTTTAACAAATACCCACCAAAATGAGATCACAATGATTTACAGATCATATCTCCCATTGTTTAATTTGTGCATTTTGGTTACTTAAGCATTGTTGACAGCACAATAATGCAACCGTGTGATGGACAGTGAAGCTGAAAAAATACAATCAAAAACTTCAAGTTGCAGGATATTCTTTTTGAAAGAACACCTGTATGTTATTTGTTTGTTTTTTTTTCACAGAACTTATAAGACATCAGCTTACTAGTCTAAATGGATAACATTTATGCTTTTCTTCAATTTCAGATTTTGTGTTTTAGCCATGTTTTTGAGACATCCTTCTATCCATTATCTACACTTTATTATCATGACAAAAATCCAAAACTATATCTCCATGGAGTTTTTACACATATAAAACTGGTAGTGTAGATGTGCCATTTGCAATTATCATTTCTTTCTTCAGTTTAATATTCTGAAAGTTTTCAATCATTTGTCCATTCATTAGTTTCCTTAACAAAACAATGAAAGTATTTAAAATATCTCCGTGAAATTTTGCAGCTTTTTAGAATAGTGGCTTTGATGAGGCTTTTGCTATTTGTATTCAGTTAGAATATTTTTAATACTTTCATCCCCTTGTCATTCCATCTACAGTCATTACTCACATTTTCATTTCCAGATCTAAACTTGGAAACCTTTTACAACATCTGTGAATCTTAGTACACATATTAATCATGTACTATTCACAGTTGTTCAATTTAAGTATTTTAAAATTTATGGTCTGTTTAACCATCCATCTGTTGTTACACTTTTGTTTTTGACAAAATTCCAGAACCATTGGAGATACTCTGAAATTTGGTATACTATTAGACTTTTGATTTATCTGTGCAATTATTTACAATTCATTTCTTTATGTCTACCAGAATGTTTGTCCATAAGCATTTTCATATCTGGAACATAACTCTAAAACTGTCTGAACTAAACTTATAATGTCTATCACATTGTGTAAGTGTAAGGTGCCATTTTATACTTTGACTTGTTTGCAATCAATATTTTTATCTCACCAGGCCAAGTGTGCATTGGTATGGCCTTTTGTATGTAGTGTGTAATATGTTGTCCACCTTCTGTCCTTCCATCAACACTTGCTTGTAAACACTCAGAAGGCATAATTTCTGAAGAGACTTTGATCTAATTTTGTATATATGCTTATATCATCAGGACCTCAGATGTGTTCAGCCATGAGTGTTATCTACAAGTAATAATGCTATGATCTTACATCTGATTGGCTAAGCTGGTTAATACTTGAGCGGCCCAATTTTTATCAGATTTTTGTGCATAATTATATCATTCATGTCCTCAGATTAGTTTGATTATGAGTGACATTCATTGCATATCAATGAGGTGATACTGCATCAGAATGGCTGGCTCATGACCACTCAATAGACCTCTTGTACATGCCGACGATTACATTTTTGGTGTAATCAATATGCTTTTTTTTCACCATATGCTATTTTTCCAATAAAAAATAAAATTAAAGCAATAAAAAGTTTTGTCATTTTTTTATCATCGCTTTACTTCCACACGTGTTTATATATAGAGAGAGGGGGGGGCTCACATTTCTCCTCAGTCATTTGTACAACCAATAGTCTCCCTTGAATCTCACTCTGCCCGCAGGACTAACCCTCTTCTGATTCATAACTTTGGAAGTGTGCACAACCACACCCATCAGGCACATACACTTACTTGGAGTTATAATGGTTATTAATATATAGTCTCTATAGATATAAGCACTTCATGGAATGATTATGTATCTCATCATGAAAAGGATAAGACAATTAGAAATCTACATTCTCCCCTGAATCTTTATCTAGTCTAGGAAAGTAGATAAATGACACCAACATAATAAAGAATATAACAACTGTGTACTCCATTCTTTTCTTTGTACTCGTTTCTTTTTTAAATATGAACCCTAATCACGTTAAAGTCGGGGCGTATGCCTACTACCTTCTGTATCCAGCCCTGCTAAATTTACAATATATCTTTTGGGGTTTTTTTTTTTTTTTTTTTTGTCTATTTCACATTGACAAATTGCTTTGCTGTTGTGTTGAACACAGACTAAATTACCTTCCAAATATTCCAAGGCTGTTTGAAAGGAAATTAACAGATTTCATTTCTGAATTTGGAGCTAAGGTGTACTTTTATCATTCCTGCTTAGATGGAACATATTTATTTTAAATTTTCTCCAAAAATTTTGATGACTTTAACGTTTGGACTTAGGCTTACTACCTCCCCAATCCAGCCTTAACGAAAATGTCGAAAAATCGTCTTTTCCGTCTATTTCATACTGACAAAAGTCAATAACTCTTGCCCATCTTCTCCAAGCCGTCAGTAAGTGTCGCTTATTTTTAAGCTTTGCTGTCGTCTTGCTCACACACAATTACTTCCGAAACATTCCAAACCTATTTGTAAGAAAATCATCAGCTTTCATTTCTAAGTTTGGAGCTATTGCATACTACACTGGTGCTATACATTAAGTTTACATTTTCTCAGAATTTTGGATGAATATGTCATTTACGGACTTAAAGATTTATTATGCTAAAATGGTGACAACTTTATCACGTGTTAATGTCAATCACAACTTTGTGCGCCATTGTTAAGTATTTCAATTATCATTTTAGTAATGGCTGCGCTCATTACATTATTCACACGCTGAATTACTACTTATACTATTTTGCGCAAATTTTGTTTTATTTTTCTGTCCTTTCAGTCATAATGGTGACCTAATGTAAAACGTATTAAGCTAGAGACGACACTAATGAGACGTACCTAGGTTGCACCAAATGCTCTTTTTCTCTGCCATTCAGTGTGCATGTAATTGTGTGAGGATGTCTGGTAGGAGTTGACGCAAAAGGCAGCTAAAGGGTTGGACAAATTAACAAACCTCACATAAAGATAGTGGATGTTTTAAGCCTTCATTAAAAATCTTCATTTCTTGAAAACCTTATGGTTGACGCTACGTTGATCCCCATATTCATCTAAAATACGTTATCGAGCAGCTTCAGTGACGTTTACAGAAATTAGGAAAAAATTGCTTGGAGGGTCTACAAACATCCACCTTGTAACACAGAGTTGTCTGCAGCTGGAGACGATGACGCAATTGCTAACTTTGGGCCAAATTTTGCCTCTTTTTTTTTTTTTTTTTCTTTTGTGGTTCTGATGTGATTTTGGGGGAATGTTCCCCCAGATTTAGATAACCCAATGGGCACAAGTTCTCCCGCGTGTCCGAACATGGACTTAGGGCACGTAAGTCAGGATCCATGAGTTTCTACTGAATCTATTCGATCCAGCACTGTGCATGAGTGAAAGTTTTGTCAATTTACGAAAATTCGTCTTCAGAATGTTCCCACAAGTCGATCTTCCAAATCGTGATTGTTTTGGTGTTTTTTATTTTGGCGGGCGATGTCGTGTTACTAAACCGGTATGGTCCATTAATTCATTTACTTTTTTACTTTAGGGAAGGGGTAGATGGTAGGGAAAAAAGCAGTGTTTAGGGTTATGAGACATTAAACTTGTGATTACTGTTGATCAAACAAACGGATTCACTCGAGGCTCCTAGGATGTGTTCTGCTGAATCATCAATTTCGTATTTCGCTCTATAATTCAGTAGAGCTAGAAATTATATAAATTGTCTATAATTTCATTCCACTTCGTAAACATGGGGATAGACGGCTCTGAATTTAGATACCTTGGCTAATTCTATACCTCCATGTATATGATACTGTTCCCAAACTTTATTTTGCTTTTATAAAGATTTTGCTAAAATAATATGTAGCATTATATTGGCTTTGTAGACGTCGGTCAGGACAACTGGAATTTTTACCATGCTAAATTCGGAGAAAATAACTGCATTTTGTTCTTCTCCAATTCAGTACAGTTATAAATGTATAAATAGCTTGAAGATGAAGAAAAGCACATTCCTTTTTTTCTGAGTTTAAATTACCGAGTGTAGCTGCAGCTTTATACAGTGTATAAATGCTAACGGACTTTCATAGTGGGAACACTCCAGATACACATTCATTTAGAAACGAAAGAAAGAAATAACCAATTTAGTGCCTGTAGATTTAGCCTCAATAAAATATTAAAGCCATGCACCGTAATTTTAATATCTTTATTTACTTGACACGAGTTCAGAATATGATGATCGTATTTTTTTTCTATCCATTGCGAAGTAAATCCTGATTTATAATGTATCAAACATTTCCATTTGAATTTTTTGTTCATCTGAATTTTTGCATTTACAGAATAATAATAGAACAAATGTGTTGAGATGCAGAAATAACCTTTTGTTTTCAAAATTTACATTGAGAAATTTAGTTATTAATGATTCAGTGGATGTTTGCATCATATTAAAAATAGGAATTTCGGACTGTTCATTTACAATTTTCATACCCAATTTCAGAACTGAGTATTTTCCCAGACTTTCAACGATAAATACTGAAAATGCCCAGAACTGTCCCGGCAATCTAGACAACCACGTTTGTGGCCTTGATTGATAGACCGGACGGCTGTCTACTATATACTGAGATCTTTGTGACAAATCCATCACTCTCACCGCATATATGGCGACGCTTCCTTCTTACAACTGGAATTTACTGACAGATCCTATCTACTAATGCAAGTACCGGCGAAGACTGGACCGGATTTTATACAGCCGGCATCCATTCCGACTTTTCACCCGAAAAATTAGTCCGAGTTTCCTCTGACCCTTGACACCCCATTTTTGATATTTGTTTTTTTATGTTGGGGTGTAGGGTCAGAGTCTATTCCCTATCAAAAACTTGGAATTTGCCGACACCATTTGGTGTCGGCATAGGGTACTCGCCAACTATAAGGCCTAGAAAACTTAAATGACCTTGCATTGACCCATAATTACATTAAATCGATAGGGAAATCATTTATCTTCTCAGAAATTACAAGCATAACACCGATTTTGTCTTTAATCCGTTGTCAGACGAGACGTAACTACAGCGTTGATGAATTTTGACCTCGTTCGCACCATTTTAATTGCTAGTCACATGACTAACTCTCGCAGCCGATGTGCATAAACGTCATAGGTCAAATTGTCACGTGATAACAACAAAGTGCGTTGACATGTAGTTTCTGTGTGATCAGTCAGCCTCTTTCCAGAAAGATGCTACAGCTACATGCTTCGGGCTGCTGTTATCACAATTAATATGTTGAATAATACGTGTTTTTTCTTGTTATTGTATACATTGCGTGACTTTCATTCAATATTTTCGAGTTTATGTCTTCTTTCTGCAATACTGGAATGGAAGGTTTTGTGCATAAACCTATATTGCAACATGGCAGGTAAAGACGAATACACGGAAGCTCTTGCCAATGAGATACTTTAAGAAAAGGGATACTATTTTAATATTAAAGAACTACAGTATGATGTACTAAAATCAGTTATTAATGAAGGTGACACATTTGCAGTCTTCCACAAGTTGTATGGGAAAACGCTGTTGTTTTTTTTTGTTGTTGTTATCACGTGACTATTTGACCTATGATGTTTATGCATATCGGCTGCGAGATTTAGTTAGTCATGTGACTAGCAATGAAAATGATGCGAACGAGGTCAAAATTCATCAACGCTGTAGATACGACTCGTCTGACAACGGATATGATCATCTTTTCCACTAGGAATAGTCTACCTGAACATGTAGGCTAACCAACCAATACTCGCAATACAGTGATTATGACATGGAAAGGACGGAGTTTAGTGTTATGGTGGCCGTAGAAGAGATTTATAGGGTATTGCCGGCTTCAGAATCCTTTTCCCCATCTTTCACAGCCACACCGAACTATAAGGTTAAGGCGTCTGTAGACTTTGACGACGAAGAAGAAACACCATCTTTCTAGATACTTCTTCTATCTACCAACATAATAGAAATGTATTGCCATCTGTTTGGTCGCATTCGAGATCCGGCTAATACCAAGGTTTTCTTAGACAGGCACTTGATTCCGGGGTAAACTAAAGTGTACATCGCCAATTAACACAAATAAGTTCAAGCCTTTAACCGGCACTTTGCTGAAGCTAATAATGCAAGGTGAGTGAATTGCATGCCCTCTCATTTGACCAAAACTATCTGCAGCTTAGATCAGTTGGCTTAGTGGTCATCCCGAGCCAACCAAACAGTGTACCCCAAATAACGTTACTGTCAATTAGCAGTCGGCGAGTTGACATACGCTCGCTCTACTCCACAGACAAGTAAAGACCCTGTTCGCGCTCCCAAGTCTCGGATGGCAAGTCTTGGCATGAGCAATATATTTCTTACGGTGAAAGCTGCAAATAGGATATTGCTCCAGAAGTTCTATCTTTGTAGCTGAATTTGGTTATACGCTCGACGTACTTTTAGTCTCGTAAGATCAGAGTCGCCTTATGAAGATATTAGCTCATGAGATCAGAGCGATCTCTGCGAGCCTCGCGTTCGAACGCATCATTTTGAACCGAGACACTGTAGAAGCGGTTGCCTGGCATGCATTCAACCTTGTTGAGCGCTTGTCTCAGAGATTTAGTTTTGATGTGACCAGCTGTATATCTTGTGAGTCCTATGACAACGGCCCAGACGACCGCCAGACTCAGTCTAGAATTAACACAACCTATTACCAGTGACATTTTGTAGTTAAGGATATTTCAATACCACATTAGCCATCTTGAAAATGTTTGTTATTGCTACCCTTGAATGGAAAGTTATATTTTGACAAATACTATCTCTTCTACTATCCAAATGGGTTTATATATGAACACGAGAATTTCAGCAATAGACTTCTTATGATACATAATTGGTCCTAAATGATGCCAGTCATACATACAATATGGCTGCCGTGACGACTGTCTTAAATATCTTGTCACTACTGTCCCTGAATGGATATTCATTATTTTATGGGGGTTTCACCAAAAGATTTCGAATGATGTTCACGTTGTTCAAAATAAAAATGGTGCCTAGTTGACATCGAATAGGTATACACCAGAAGCTAATTAGAAAATATTGTTATTGCATATTATGAGAGATAATAATTTCATCGAAACAAAAAATGGTCTCGTCTTGCATTCTTTTGAATTCATTTAGCTCAGTCGAGCATAAATCTCCTCGAGGACTCATGCTTCTTTTTTGTGGTTTAACGCCATTTCTCACCTCCTGACAGGCTATACATAGCAACCAGTTTATTCGCTGGTGAAAGAACCATCGATCCACGGAAAGCTACTGGCAAGCAGAGTTGTGACTTTAACCCACACAGACAAAAGTGAGGTTAGAGTGATCTGTAAAGGCGAGTGCCTATGACCACTCAGCCGCATATGTCACTTGGAGTGGATTTTCAATGACAATTTTAGTCTGCGCAAGATAAATATTTGCTTCACAAGGAACGCATTCTATCCATAAGAGTTGTTGTTGTTGTTGTTGTTGGGCTTAACGCCATTTTTCAGCACACGATAGGCTATTCATGGCGGCCAGTATTAATGGTGGAGGAAGAAACCGGGAAATCACCGGAAAGAACCACCGACCCACGAGAAGCTACTGGCAAGCTTTCTCACATATCCACATTCGCCGAATCCTAGACTCGAACCCACGCAGACAGAGTAAGATGGCAGTGATCCGTAACGGACAGCGCTTTAGATCACTCGGCCACTCGGGGCCCCTATCCATAAGAGAAATCACTTCATCTACACACCATTTTTGTCCAGAGCTTTCACCCTTGTCATTCGACTTCATATATTTTACATGGAGTTTTGCGTGTACTCCGCAAAACTTTAGCTTCATTCAGTATGTTCTGATGCAAACATTGTTTCGTAGAACTAAACAGTGCTTTTTATGGGTCTTGTATACCCGTTTTTGTTATGGTCCTTGTTCGTCAACTTCATTTCATTACATTGAACGTTTATTGTATTGAGGAGATCTTGAAGTAGTTAAATTTCGAAGATTCCACGCTACTATTTACAACAGCTATCTCTCCTAATGCCCGTCTTGGAATATTCATCTCCGAGCTAATTTCCACTGTTTAAGGCTCTGCATAGCCAGGTGTAGTGTGAAACACCGTGTGCAATGTGCCTCTCACTAATAACTCTTGGTCCTCAAGGAAAATACGACTTAATCCAGTAATAAATCAATGTACATCAAATCAGTCATGGAATGGATGTTATGGTTCATCATTATGGTCGATATAATGCGAACGATATCTTCCTTTTAAAACAGCCATTTACTATGTTTTTTCGTAATTAATCAGCACTGGTGCACTTGCAATTCACAAAAATGTACCATATACAAGGTGTAAATGTAGAGACTATATCAGAATTTATATTTTTTTAAAAACCATTTTTTAAACATCTGCATGCAATATGTAAATTGATCGTTAAAATTATAGTAAAAATGTTTATACACGTCAGTTTGGGATCACTCATGATTTAAGTTCACTTAAGATTGTAATTTTTGTAAATCTTGAAATCAAAGTGCAAGATTTAAAAACAATACAAACAAACCCTTAATTTTTTTTTTTAGAATTAGACTTTTAAAATAAATAACAATGTAAGATTATCACTTGGGGAAACATTTAAATGTTCCAAGCGGCTAAGCGGAAACGAGACAAATGACTGAAATGACATTTAGAGACTAAAACAGAGGGTTTAAAATGCCTGTTTTATAAATCAGAATGTTATACACATTTTCCCGTTGATTTCATACAAAAGATCAGATATTATTAACATGCTAACCATTTTTAAAATGAAAGTTTGTTAGAACACGACTGAATCATCAGTTTTAATCATTACATAAACTTGAGAGAGAGAGAGAGAGAGAGAGAGAGAGAGAGAGAGAGAGAGAGAGAGAGAGAGAGAGAGAGAGAGAGAGAGAGAGAGTTATTCACATGTCTAACTATGACCTTTATGGAAATGCCTCTGTGTGTGTGTGTGTGTGTGTGTGTGTGTGCGCGCGCGCGCAACCACTGCATGCATTTTGCTATTAAACATTTATGCTCAACAATCATATGAAAATATGATCATAATTCGCACATACGTAACAACCAAGTACAATTTCTTAGCAATATAATTAAAAGTTACGTGTGATCTTCATATGATATTTTGTTCTTTTCCGAACAGACTTATCAGCCATGTGAAAGCAATATTACCCTTACAGTGGGAGAGGGGTGGATAATACTGCTTCAAATTGTAAATTTATATTAGTTCTCGTTTTCATTTGCCATTTTGAGAATGTGATTCAAGCTTTCATAGTACGATTGAATTTGATGCTTATTCCAGAAATTATTTTAAATATATTACAGTTGGTAAGTTTCACAAGATAGAAGAGCCTTGATCTCATCATATTAAAGGTTTTGGTTTTGTGGGTTTGACGCCATTTTTCAGGACAAGTAGTATGGTAATATAGGTTATGTATTTTTATTACTGATCTAGATCAAAGCTTTATAATTCCCAAAACTTTGTCCTCACATCACATATGCACGCATGTGAACCAAAGCAGGAAACTACAATTGTATCACATGAACCTTAGCAACAGGCACTTATGCAAGAGGATAGCCGTGTTGGGTAAAAGACTTCAACCTAGGTTACCAATCAAACATAACTGCTATTAACTAGTATAAATTACTATACACGTCTTTGAGATTGTCCTTCAATGTGACAATACAGGCGCAAGTACGATGCTGATGCAATGCTGATATGACGAAATACGGCACGACTACTGCACAAATGCATACACCTACATTTACACGGACACAATCACGATTTTCATTAATACTCACATCAACAAACCATCCACTATTATTGGAATACACGCCTTTGCACGGGAGTATAGTTCTTGGTTATCAGTGCAGCCATTACTAGGCAGTGTGCTGGCAGATCAATATATATGATATTCAGACTTAGTTTAACTCTCTATCATGTATTTATAGAACAGTGCCGACTCTTGTATAAAGATGTATCAAATCTTATTTCCTGCAATACATTAAGTTCTCAAAGGGGAAGTAGCTATTTCTTTAATTAAGCAAGAGTTGTGCCATTGCATGCCTATTTTTTTTTTTCAAAGCGAAATTGTAAATTTCATGCCTTGATTGATGATAACCTGGAATTATTATTTCAGGACTATATATTCTTATCATTACATGGAACCATATACGGATATGTGTCTAATAAGCCATGGGTTAGTAATTCGAAATGGTTTAGTTATTCGTTTTTTTTTTTTTGTTGCACCGACTTAATATAGGAGGGGTGCGCGTACATATTTTTTTCTTCTTCAGCCTGTTAACTTCAAATACGAACGAATTCTTGCACTTATTCATTAAATGTTCTGTGAGCTAATTAATAACTGTTATACTTCTGTCCAGGATTTGTCATTAATAATTGATGAAACGTCGAAACTTGGGTTGTTATACGTGAAAATGAAAGAAATCTGACCGACTTCTGTGGCTGTCAATTACAACTACGATGCACTCATAATTTGTTGAGACATAATTTGGTTTGGAAACACCTCTAAACTTTCTTATCTGTCATTTGGCACGCTAGATAAATATTTGGGTTTGCAAATTCAGACCGCTGTAATTGTAAGGGTGAAACGACAAAATGAACGAGAATAGTTTTCTCCAGAGGTACCATGGTTGACGGTGAATGGCAGCGCTGTTTCATGTCAAGATTCCTATATGTGCCAAGTGGATTGAAATATTAGAAGTAGTTGATGATTTACTGCGTCACTGCCTTTTCGGATGTACTAATGCCCCTGAGAATACTGCAAAAGCCCAATTACATGTCCCCTAGTTTGAGTTACCGTCGTGTAGTGATTTACAACATTAATTATCCAGACTGAATATGAGCCAGGTAGAGAAGCAGCGAAGCCTCACTCAAAAATGAGTCCAACAATTATGTCCAAGTTACAGCACACGGGCACCTTCGATGTTAAAATCAATATTGTTCTCCATGAGAATTGTATTATACTGCTTAACATTAACAATGATTAATTGAAATCACAAGCCCCTTGTTTCAAAGTCGTGTTCGTGTGATCCTGAAGTGTAAAGACAACCAAGGCCAATAATACTGATGAAACTGATAAAGCTTTTTGCAAAGATTAACAAGACGCTGGAAATATTCACCAACCAAGTTATGTTGGGCTGTAGATAGATGTGTATTAGCTGCATATTGTTTCGTTAAATCCTTTCTTTGGGTCCAGTTACATTCCAACACCAGCCGTGTCCCCAAAACAAATGTAAAAAATGATGACAATCGATGCTTGGAATAAAGGCTTTTATCCACACTGCATCCTGCGAGTGATAAAGACAAACTTAGAAAACACCAATAACACTTGGGTGAACTTAAGTTTGGTAGCATAATTTCCTGTATAAGTAATGACATTAGTGACTTTGAATGACTTGATCATGATATCGCCGTCATCTTATATTTTTGGAATAATGACCTGCAGCCTATTCAACAATGCATATGCTTGTGCAGGCAGTTTGATATTGACTTGCTATTATCACACACTCTAAAGTCAAGGTATCATTATGTCTAAACAAATAATTCCCCACCAAAAATATACCAGCATTGTAAATACAAGGAAGAGAAATTTTTATGCAGACTTTAAATGCATGTTAGTACTCAAAAGCTGTTTGGGGCCAAGCATATAGTCAAGTTAACTTGTAAGCTCCACACCTATAATGATGCAATTTGGATTGAAGCTAATGCCCCTGCTTATGCCGTGGATGCCTTATAAGTCTCTTATAAGCCAGAGACAAACATTTGACTGCATATATTGTCTTGCAGAATGTGTATGATTTTATTGCTCATGATGATCATACACTAAATGCGAAACATCGTTCGAAGAGAATTCTCATGGCAAATAATTATCCAATAAGGCATTAGCAAACTACAACAGGTGTTTATGGCATTTCAACTCCTGAACAACAAAAATGCTCAAACATTAAGTTTGATAATATTTACACCAATGGCAGTGACATATTTCACTGAGGTTAAATAAATGACCAACAAGAACCCATCTAAAATACTTTGCTTGACTATCACCACAATCAAGTCAAGCGTGTATCATCTAGTGCTGAAATACCTTGACAGAGACCAAATCATTGACACAGGCATGCAGGTTTTCCAAGACTTTACTAAGGTGTAACTGATTTATTACTTTTCTCTTGAGCATTTGGACCAGATTAAGAAGTCGACAGTGGATATGTACTTTAAAGCACTTGTTGGAGAAGCCAGTGACACTGAATATAGATGAAATGCCATGATTCTCTTTAACAGGATTCTGTTGTTGCAGAGTTTGACTTGCCAAATCAAGATCAAAAATGAGACAGTGGAAACTTCATAACTGAACAAGTAACATCTTAAAATACTCAATCTGCATAAACATGTCATGTTGAGCTGATATCAACTTGAAAAGATTTAATATGTGATGAAAAACAAAACTGGTCATCATTTGAAACTTCCATGACTTGTAATACAGGACCACCCAATACTGTTCACAAAGCTGCCGACTTAACAGTTTGATGCAGCTAATCAATCATTGCCACAAGATAACTATTATTGTGTCAGCATCTTGAATCACAACTGTGGAACATTTCCATTCCTTAGTCATTCCAGTATTGTTAGCAGCTGTAGTTCCACTGGTTGCAAAAGTAGCTACATTATGGGCCATTGGAACTACATTGATTATTCAAGTATGGGAGCCAAAGTCTCCTGAATTGAAGTGGTCTTGTTGTTCAATTGTGGACACATCCATTGACTCATCTTGATTTACTCCCAATGTTAAAATCAGTCAAGTATTTCTGTTGTCTTTATTCACAATGATTCCATGCACAATAGATTTGTTAACCTGGATTTAAAATTAGATCCTAGAATTCCTTGGGTCTCATTTGTGGTGACACCAAAACATTTTTTTTACATTTTCACTTGCATGGGCCTGCACTGCCATGTGTAACAGCTTTTGGGCAAAAATGAGAAAGGTCATTAAAAAAACTATTCAATGGTATAATCAATATGGTTTTAAATGAATGTAATGTCTTGCCCCAAGAATGCACAAATGCCAAAAATTAAAAATTTCACCAAAGAATAGTTTCTATAAAGCATAATGCAGTTATAGCAATATGAATAGAAAAAATTGATTAGAAATAGGAGTGTGTGTTCCTCCTGAGGAAGAGCCTATCGAGCAGTTATACTTTATGATCACAGCAATAAAGATCTATGATGGATCCTCAATGTTACCAATGTGAGAAAATAATCAAAGCAGAACAAATTCGAGATGAAATCAAGAGAACATGTTACCTGTGAAAAACAACTGCATGGGTGTAGTTGTAGACTATTTGTGGAATTCCAACCACCATTGGCTTGGGTGTGGCAGGAATCACAACCATAGTAATTATTTTAGGCACGATAATCAGAATTCTTATATCAATAGTAACCGATGTGACTGATGACCAAAACCAGGGTATGCCAAAACAGGCAGTGAATTTACAAGCAGCAAAAGTCTAGTAAAATCCTTTAAAAACATAACAAGTATATAAATGCCAAGGAAACAAGCAAACCTTATGCCACAAATTGCTGTGGCAATATGACACAGGTTTCATCCATGCAAAATTAGTGTAAGAAAGGTAAGGAATCAGCTCAACCATTTTATATCTTTCAGATGCAAGGCCACTTTATAAATAAGCACAGATGTTGCTGATAATTGAACTCTTCTATAGACCTTGATAAAAGAAAATTTATATACCAAAACTGATCAAAATATGATCAGAAATATGGTGTCAAGAGTGTACACAAGTTCAACCAAAGCAGATACAGGATTACCTCATTAATAAACATGGATGTTGCTCTTGAATGAACTCATCTGACATTTTAAGTACAAGTTTACATGCCAAATCTGAAAAAAAATCTGTCATAAATATGTCCTCATGAGTGTTCACAAATTCGGCTGATCCAATGCAAGAGAACTTTATTATTCTGTATGGATTTTGCTGATAAATGAACTTGTCCAAAATCTTGATAATATAAGCTTACACACCAACTCTAATCAAAATCTGGTCAGAAACATGGCTTCAAGAGTGTTCTCAAGCTTAGCTAGACTTTCTCATTAATATGTTTGGATGTCATTTAAGATCTGATGCAAGATTATCTCATTGATATTCTTGAATGCTGCTCATAATAATCAAAATCCAGATGTGGTTGATAAAAGTGGCCATAAAATATTTGATAAACACTCTAAAAATCGATCATAAATGAAGCCTCTACAATGTTAACAATTGAGTGTACAAACGGATAAGGAATGATGAATCGTAGACAAAATGCCATAAGCTCAATGTCTTGACAAGGTGAATTAATAAAACCATACTAACATAATTAGTTGTTTATTTCATAGAAAACAAACTTGTGAATTGTGGTGAGAATGCTAAATTATGCTATGGGTTACATATGAACTGAGGACATCCAATTCTGAAGAAAATGTTAACACACAACACACTAAAGCATTATCACATGCCACAAGCAAAGTAAGGTTCTCTCTTTTTTTTCACTTGTTACTGCTTGCAGTTAAGATATCCTTATTTGTGATGAATGTGCATAAACAAAACTAAGTCCTCAATGAATTGAAAAAATAAGCTCGAATAACATCAACGGAGTAGTGACCCTTTACTGCCTGACAAGTGGATTTGGGTGAGAACATCTGATTGATTCACTCAATCTGCATGAGAGGTATTGTTAGGTAAACCTTCCCCATAAAATGTTTCTCTGGCTCACAATGCCTTGTTGAGCACATAGTCATATTTACATGAAATAAGGAAATCGTATTGCAAGCAGATATGGGAGAGAAAAAGTGTACTTGATTTTCACCCAAGGCATGTGATGATGATGCACACTTAGTTGTGCGCTAATAAATTAGTATTTTCTCAATGTGTATAACCTGACTAACATATCACTTAATGTATTCATCAACTGCAATTATAATATTAAAGTTGTACATATATACAATTACAAGGCTCAAAGAGAACAAATGAATGGATGGGTTGTGAAAGCACAAAAAAAGAAGCCATGAATGTGCAATTTCCAGACTAGCTCAAAATCACAAGGGTCATGTATGCTTCAATGTTTTGTCCCTAAAATACCACTGAGGATTAAAGTGAGACCGGGTGTCATTCTGGTGTCATGATACTTTACTATTCTGCAAAAGGTTAATTGCTTCCTTGAAAATATTTAAAAGTACACATGACCAAGCTAGATATCTGGCTATCTACATTTCAAAAACATTTAGAGGCCGGTTACAGATGTCTTTTTTTTAATTTTAGCAGCATGGCAAAGGTGATTACTTATTATCTTTCAATCTCAATGCAGGACCCTAATAAAATGTTTATACAACTTTACTCACAACAATAACAGTACTGTTAAAGAAAAAAGTCAGAATTTAAAAAATATCAACACCTTTGGAAATCATTAGATGTATTACATGCCATAGGTCATTTTTTGCAGACTTGCTGCTTCTGAATTCCTATTTTACCTATATATATATATATATATATATATATATATATATATATATATATATATATATATATATATATAGATATAGATATATACACTGATTGATTAAGTGATCAAAAAGAGTGCACGCTGAATAAATTTAACAAGAA
Source organism: Potamilus streckersoni (assembly GCA_016746295.1). Taxonomy (NCBI): domain Eukaryota; kingdom Metazoa; phylum Mollusca; class Bivalvia; order Unionida; family Unionidae; genus Potamilus; species Potamilus streckersoni. The sequence continues at coordinate 1,784,813 of JAEAOA010000513.1, read as the reverse complement.
CAAAATCAGCCAATTATTTTTTAAAATGCTTCTTGATAGGTTACCATTTCTCACGTTTTTCCTTCCTTTTTTCTTTGTAATGGCTATTTTATTCTGGGACAGACACTTTAAAGCAATAAAATACACATCAACCTACCAACCTGTCTTGTGAAATAAGGAAAAATTCTTTACCGGTTTCAAAAACTTTCAAAAATTGCAGCATTAACTTCAAAATATTAAGTACTAAGTTGACACCTAAACATGTAATTATATCTGACCTTTACACACATGAAATATGTATTAGAAAAAAGATGTGTAAAGTATGTATATTACAATAAATAAATAGTGATTACTGATACATTTTAGTATTTACAATTGATATGATCCACCTGTATTATATGCATACAGGCAAAACACAGACCTACTACAAAAATAAACACTCAAAAAATCCCTGCAAATTATTTGGAAATGAAATTAAATGAGCATGCAATAGGTAATATATGACACTGAACGAAGTAAAATTCCCAAGAAAATATAAACTTTTTCCATGTACATCAACACTAAGAGACATAAAGTTTACATTTCTTTAAACATGCACAGACACACACACACACACATACACACACTCATACAAATGTATCTATGAAAGGAAACTGATGGTTTATGAATTTAATAAAGTTGAGCAAACTAACTTGAACTGTCTTAGGAAAAACAAAACAAGATACAAGACAAAATATATACATGGGAAACAGCGATATTCAACCTGTTGTATGATCAGAATTCAAGGTATCCAAAAATTACTGGGCTGTCTGTATCTCAAATCTAATCAATGATGAACTTCTGATATGATCAACCAAGTCAACCAGAGAACCAAGCTTTTGAACTCAATAGACATGCAATACAACATGTGACATTACATTTCTGTACAACACACATCAATATGCATTAAGCCTTTCTGATGAACAATATTAAAATAACTAGAAGGCAAATTAACAAAATCACCATTATTACAATTACTGCAAGTTCATCTATTTCCAAGGGTATATATATTCATGAATTGTGGAATGAGTCTCACTGATTCCTGGGAGGGATCATTGCTTGTCTAGTCAAAAAATTCATGGTTAGTACCAAAAATAAAATTCATGACAATTCTGTACCTCATAGAAAGTGAATTCATAGAGTATGGTTATACATACATGTACATCATGACATTGACAATCAAAAAGTCAATAGTTTTGTGTTTTAGTTTTCTTGGTTTTGTTATCAATTTTTTATGGCATCTATATCTGAACTACTACATGTAAACATATACATGATATCATATGCATTTTAAAATGATGAAGATCAATAATTTGTTATAAATTAAAAAATTGCAATTATTAAAAGGTCCTCAGTTAATGCTATTTTCAGTTCATCTTCTCGCATTTAGAATGTTTTCAATGGAACAAAACAAATTCCTTGTCTACTAATCATACAAAATCTTTTGATCAAACTTCTCAGTTCCTAGTACTGTTGCTGTTGTTTGGGTTTAAGAAAATTTTACAGTGCATGATAAACTGTATATAGTGGCCAGTATACCCAATGGGCAAATCCCACCAAGAACCACTGAAACACAGCAAGATGCTTTCTCACTGCCCAAGATGGTGGAGATCAAGACTTGAAGCCACACAGAAATGAGGTGGCAGTGATCAGCAAAGACAAGTGCTGTAGACAACTTGGCTACCTGGGGCCCTGTTTCCTACTATTACCAGGGTGAATTTTCTTTGGCTAACAAGAGACTACATGTGACTTTTTCTATTATGAACTAATTTGACATATTAGGGGAAATTTCTGCATTCATTTTTGTGGAATTTCATGTCGAAATCATCAAAAGTGAAACAATTTGTGACACCATTATTGCAAAATCATAAAATAAAATGTGCTGCCTTTTCCATAGCTGCAAATGTGCACAAATATACTAAAATTTTAATTTCCTAATCAGATCAGATTTTAAAAAATTATGAAACCAATCCATATATCTACTTTGCAAACAATACATTATTTATTGATTTTGTAACTAATAAAAAACATTTTTTATGTGTTCTTCCAGATGTTGGTAAATTGCATTTTTGACTAATGCCAGAAATGGATCTTTGTCAATCTTTATGGAGCCAAAACCAAGTTTGGTCTATTTGCCAGGCACATTTCTCATGCTACCTAGCCAAAATATAGATTTGTAATAATAATTTACCTACAATGGTCCTAATACTTGCAACAATTTTATCTAATGACTCAATTGTATATTATATGTGCATCATACACATCTTTTAAGTTATTCCATAAATGAGATAACTCATTGCTTATCTTTTAGAACCACAATCCATGGCATCTTCTTTGAAATGATCAGCTAATACAATTAAAATGAATCGACCAAACATTCAAATCTATAACTAAAGCAAGCAATGGATGAAAATCAAAGTGGATGATGTAACAATGAAAATATACCAATATAAGATGCCACATACCATGAAATTAAAAGTGTTGTATTTCCAACAATGGAAAGAGAACAGAACAAGAACATACACAATATAACAAAAAATACAATGGAGGAACAGAAAGTAACCAAAGAAATGTACATTTAATGGCACATCAGTACAGTCTTGGCTGTAGACTGAAGAGTAAATTAGGTCCTACCAAGAAGGCAGAGATAAAAGCAACAAGAGTGGCTCATTATACACCAAACTGATAGACTGTTTCCTTACTCTAAAAGCAAGCCATCTGCAACATCACATACCTATTGCTTCTTTTTCATTGAAGCCATTTATTTCCTTGTCATTAGGATGTTTTCTTATCCAAGCAAGCAATCCACAAAATTGGGTCCATGTATGTGACGTATAACTAATGCTATTGTGCAAATCCTGTTTTTCTTGTGCCAGGCAATGACTTTGACTTTAACACCTAAAAATCATTAGGCTTCCTTCTTTTATCATAAAGAACTGACCAATACAGTTTTGCAAAGGTAGATGCTGTAGAAAAGGAAAAATGATGTACAGACAAAAGGATGTACAAAATGCATCACAACATAAAATGCTCTGTCAAATGGCAGGCACATTAAGCATATTCTACAAGTAAACACTAACATTCAGGTCATATCCTTACTCTAGCTACATACAAGTCCAGTTAATCTGAGAAGTTTTTCCACAGCCTTCTAAAACATTCAAAACAAATATATTAAGCAAGGATACACCAGTATGACAAGGTGAATCCTGACCTAATTTTGCAAAACAGCTAATAAGTGAATGTTTTTACTTAAAATAAAAAAGCAAGTTTACACGGATTATGTTAATATGTTGATAAGACAGATAACACACAACACAGTAAAATATTTTCAGTTAATACAAATATATAAATTCAAGTTGTTATAGAAAACAGCTGTCATAAGCCCCACTCGAGGCAAAAGTTATTTTATATTAATGAGAAGAAATGGTTGCTCCTGGCTCATCAGGCATTGGCAGAAGCCTTGGTGTTAGAAGTGTTGGTTGGCTTGATCAAAGGAGGGGGCTGCTGTAAGATTGTCCTTTGTTGCTGGGGAGGTAAAAGTCTGCAAGGAATGATACATAGCATTAGGAAGGTATTAAATTAGGAAGTCAGAACATACCATAGCTTTAAAAATTAATATAGGCACTTTACTAGAACATTGCATGAGTCCCTTCCTATACAAACCATGCCATTATGATATTTTAGGTATAATTAGAACTACACCACTCCCTCGATAACTCGCGGACATTGGGGGTCCAAAAACATCGACCGCGATATAAGCGAGGGCGCGAGTTATCGAGGGACCTATAACAAACAACAAAACTAACAAAGGGATCGACGTATAAGCAAAAGGGGGTGGGGTTGGCATGTTACAGTGTTGAATACTCAATTAATAAACGTGCTAAGATTAACAGTGAATAAATATCTCTTCATATCGGTATATATTATTTTTTCCTCAGAGTAACATTAATTTCAGGATAACTTGCAGTATATTGATCATCAAAACATTATTCCACGTGGTTTTCATTCGCTTAGCACATGTACGACATCACGTTTTGACCGCAGATTTGAATCATCCACGCATGCGTGCCCCAGTTATACCACGTGACCACGCAGTCGCATAAATGTTATTATTTTGGAATTATTATTCTTAAGATAGTTATTGGTAAAAACGTAGTAGTATTGCAAATAGAAATATCAGTACATATACGATGGCTAACTTTCGAAATTCGCGGACTAAAAAAACAACGAGCAAAGATTACTTTGATGTGTTACGAAGATTTCAAGGTGTCTAGGTGATGATGGTTCATAATATACTTTGTGGGATTTCTTTGACATGTTTGTTCAGAAATCAAAGGTATCCGTCTGGATTTCATTAAAAGAGCCAGCTAGGTACCGATCATTTAGCACCCACATTCAATAGTTATTGTCTACAAAGAGGTTTATTACCCGTAGAACAAAGGTTTTAACCTTGGAATACAATGCCTCGGGGATAACGGTTAGTTCGGTTGCACAACGCCAATAAATTTTATTATTCAAAACAGACGGCCTGACGTATTGTTTCTTTATATTAAGCAGCGATCTGGTTTCTTATTATAGCCATAGCTGTCACACCTGTTTGAAGTGGTTGGCCAGTGTGGCGATTGGTTTTTTTTTTTTTTTTTTTAATACAGGTACCAGCGTTTACGTTTCAATATCCGGGTTTTTCTATACCGGTTTACCCGATGACAGCCCTATAATACCTTACTGATATTATATACTTTAATGACGTTAATACATAAAATGTGAAAACGTTTTCGATTGGTGATGTAAAATTAAATTTGATAACGGTAACGAATACGAGAACCTAGGCTCCTAAAGGCATGCCTTTGAACTTTCTTTTATTGTACTTACGAGGTTTGATTTTATGCAAAATACATATTCTAAGCGATAAAACAACACCAGTCTCTTTTAATTGATTCTTTTTTTGTAACAAACACTTCCCACACTGTTGATCAAAACTAAGCCGGCATGTAATTAGGTTCCCACCAATTTACGCGCGGGTTTCGATGTGACGGTTGACTGACTCTTTCCTGCTTTCATCTAAGAGAATAGGTATGTTTCGATTATGGAGTTGAGACAAAATTAAAGGCTTATAACGTGAATTTCACCTAGTCAGATATTTAAGTAGTGTCTATTTCATTCTAGGTTGCTGCATGTTAGCATTTACCAGAATTTTTCATTGAGCACTGTTTATTTACAATTTACAGTGTATTAACAACTATTTCTCTGTTAAAAAAACAATATGTGATATCTTTTTAGAAATTGCAAATGTCACAATATGGATTCTATCTTTATGGGCAATAATCACCATTTTCGATGATAAAAACGAGTTATATATCAAAGTTTAATTTACCAATTTACCATTTCTTATCACATTTTTCACTGTTCAACACATTTTAAAATATATTTGCTTTGAAAAAAATTGGGAGCCATGCCTGACACCGCATTATAAGTGGGTTCGCGAGTTATCCGGGCGTGAGTTATCGAGGGAGTGGTGTATTAGTGATGGTTGCTTTGCAAACAGCTTTGCTCACTATAATTTACTTGACAGGACCTTGAACATAAGAAAATGGATATTTAGTGGTCATAACTTTTGAAAATGATGACCTTGAATGCTGGAAATACAATTCATTCAAGGTCTCAGCAATTTAAAGGTGCATCATAAATATGGCTGAAGTCCAACATTACTAAGTAAAGTTAAAGGTGCGAAAATGAAAATTAGGAAACGGACAAAAAGAGGCCATAACACTAAATGATAATATGGAATGCTGGAAAGGAAATTGTTTTCATAAATTAAATTTCTCCAAGATTACTTACACAATCATATCAATGACAGAATCCATCTTCTACTATCTACTAAATCAAGTTTTCTCAGAGTGATGAAGAAATGTTTCTTTCACACACACACACACACATTAGAAATAATATCAACATGAAGCAATTCTTCCATTATGTTACAATTATTTCCCCTTGTCACAAGAAAGCTCCCTCATACTAGATGTTCTTCAGCTTAAGTTTGAGCAGTACATCAATGAAGATACCTACATTAGCTACGAGTTGTAGAAGGACTTCATCATAATGTTATCAAGTAAATATTTTCAGAAAACAATTCACTATAAAAATTTCCTTGCTTCACCAAATACATCAGTACCAAATCACATTGGCATTAGGATAAAAAGGTAAGAGGATGAAATGCATGAGCATGTAACTGCTACCTTTGTTATCTTTCATAGAACATTATCATATGGGTCCTCATTTTAAGGATAAAACATCTTTCCTAATGTTAAGCACAACAACCTGGGGATAATAGCTAACTAAACCCGAATACAATGAAGACTTAAATACAACAAAGAAAATTCTGGACAAATCCAGCAAATATTTTAAGCCCATGTCAATGAAGATTTTGTACTGGCCTTAAGAAGGTCTGGTGTGTGTTTGGGTATCTGCCACTGGACCCACCAGAATTTAGTTTTCTTTTGTGAAGCTAAATCATAAAGATAAAAGTGATAGCAAGTCAACTGTGCATACCAGTCAACAGTCTCAAAAATGCCTCAAATCAAATAGGTCTTTTAATGCAGGGCTTACAGAGATGGCTTTATTTATGAGGCTTATCTGATCCCTCTGAATATGATAAATGAATCACTCATTTGAACCAATGCCTTAGGTGTGATTTTATACACTATCCTCTTTCAATGGGAGGAAAAGCCTTTGCTGCATCTAACAAATGTTTTCAGTGCATTGTGGGTAGCATTTTAAAGCCTAAACTGGGTCTTTGAATCTTACATCTCTTAAAGGGTAGAGCATGGACAAAGAGGCATTTGTCACTTTTTGATAACTTGTAGACTGCAACTGGTTTTGGTCAAACTTCCTGGTTGCATCATTAGAGACAAAAAACCATCTGAGCAGAACTGAAGATAGTTTGGGTCAACCAAAAGGACAAATAGCTAAATTCATGCTGAATCTAAGCATTAAAGACTATCAGGAAGCCCACTTTGTATCAAAACAGCTTCAATGAATGTTCTGATCTAAGTTTCATACTAAGTGCAATTGAGTCAAGTGAGAGTCCACAAAAGATTCCATTTTGAGGAACAATGTAGGTGAATGTGGCTCATTCAGATCAACAAGTCATAGATATTTGTCATGGCCTACAAAGATATGAAAATCATGGAGTAGAAGTCTTTAATTGTAATCAGTGTCATTTTCTTCTCCACAAATATCAAGTGAAGGCTTTGAAGTAAATTGGGTCACAAATCTTGTACAAAAGATTATCAATAACCTCAAGAGATTGCTGGAGACAAAAGATGTGTGTGCATGTCATCACCATGACCTGACCATGTATACATAGTTCAATAATGGCTATGGCAGGCACTCAGCTGGAGACAAAATTCTTTCATCTTTTTGGCCTGGAAGGGAGGGGAGGATGCTGGACTCAGTATGTAGTGAAACAGTAATGTGATCATGGCAATGTATTTAATGGAGAAGTAAAATTCATCAAGTCTCTGTAGAAAGTAGTGACTCCCAAATCAGCAGCAGCACAGGCAGTCCTCAGAAGAAATCATATCATAAACCTGAGAGGCAGGAGGTACTGTTAATGGCCAATTTAGGGTCGCAGCCAAATAAAGTTGGGAACAACTGATAAAAAGTTGCATATAAAATTTGGATGAAATACAAATATCCTTGGTATTGTAATGTTGCAGAAAACAAGGAGCATGGGTAAATTAGGGACAAAAACTCTTCTAAAGAAAAGAAAATGTGGAATGCTTGAAATTAAACATGCTGCACTTAAGATTCCATGCACAAAGGACAATGTCTCCTAAACCACCATGTCTAGTCGATGCTCAAGATTTCAATGAGAAAAAAAGATAAATACTGCAAGAGATCTTAAAGTTTGAATTGTTTTAACTGAGGAAGTTTTGTTTCTCACTTTTTCTGGTAGTAATAAGTGGCTTTTTTTTTAAAGTCACATATCTTTTTATCCATAACTGGATGATTGATCAGTGATCGCATCTTCCATAAAAAAAAATTCTTTGGTTTTATTAATATGTGGTAATAATGAAAACAATGAGACACTCTCAGTAACATGACAAAAATCTTTCACATTTCAATTGTTAAGTTTAACAGTTAAAGTTCAGAATTACCTCCCTTTTGGTACTCTTTCATTAACCCTTTAACTACTACTGCTGAGTGATAGCGTATCAGTTACTGAGACTACTGATACTGTTTGCTAGGCTGAATACTAGAGCATCGTCATGGCTGACTACGGAAACTGACAATACAAACATGGTTACGTTTATATTCATTATTTCATTAGTTTTTGCTGGATTTCAGTGAAATAAAAAGCAGCTTACTTTGTATAGTGTCTGTTATTCATATATTTCCATTTTATTTACTCCTACAACAATCAGACAAGAAATCCCCGTTGCGTAAACTGTTTTGAATCGCACAAAATAAATATCGTCATTTGAATCAAAATCACATATATCTAGTGTTGAAACAGGACTAACATTATCTGATCCATTTAATAAGAATGATCCATTAAACTCTTCGATATTGCTTGCACTGAACCCTTTAAAGTCACAAATATCTGACTAGGAATCCATTTTTGCTTATCTCAACTACATGTGTTTTGTACATTGCCGGAAATTTCCTTCCCGCGTGTCTAAATTTAACCTCTCAGCTTTCCAACTGGTATCAAAATGTTCAGTAACCAGTCTTCTCATTGGTTATGATAATGAAAAATAAGTAAATATCTGTACTTTCAACCAATCAACGTTTAGTTAACATAGCAGTTACGTCCGCATATGTGACACTGGGGTTTTGAGTACAGCAGAACTACACGCTCATAAGCGACACTGGGATTTTAAACAAGGTTTATTGACACCATATATGCATCAGTGGGGTTCAGGAGCTATTTACAGGCGACACTCAGATGCAGTAGTCGTAGTTAAAGGGTTAAATAACTATTTAATGTACATCTTATGGAATCAGGCCATAAGTAATATTTTTGGTTCAGTACCTACGAATGTAGTCTGTCTATTTTTCAATCATTTTATCTGTCTCTGTTTGGTGGTGCTTCAAGAGTTTAGATTTAGGCATTCTTGGTAAGGATTTAAAGGCAATTGTTTATTCTTTGAATATGGGCTTATGGTTTGACTGTCTGTGCATTTTTGGCAACAGTGCACAGTGAGTAATAAGGCCTTGGTGATGATTAGGAAGTGAAATCTGTGTTTCACTGCATGATGTTTTGTTTACAATTCTGCCTCTCAAAAAAATGCAAGTCAACCCCTGACAAGAACTTCACCCTAAAGTCATCTTTGAAGGTATTTTAGATTAACATATGATTTGTATTGATTGTCACACAGTGGAAAGTTCAGTACTGAGAAACAAATGTAGAGAATATATAGTAAAATTGTGTTCTATGGCCTTATGTGTTGATGAAAATGAAGGCAATTACAGTAAACACTACTTTTTAGAGTTCCATACTTTCAGATAACAGATTCCTTTGAAATTAGGCACAGTACAATGACTCAGCATTGAAAATGTAAATACATAATAAATAAATAAGATACCTTGCATTTATAATGACAATACAAAAGCACTAAAGGGTTAGAATATAACAAATGTGGTGCCTGTATACCTGGGATGACTCTTTTGGTTGGGGGTGGCTCCCTGAGGTTGTTTGAGCAGTGGTGGGGGCGTACTTGTGGTAGAGGGCAGACCTGGAGATGACCCTGAGGAAGAACTCAAAATCTCAAGTTCTTTGGCATCCACATCCATCTGAAAGAAGAAAATGAAAACTGCTACTGAAGTTATTGAGACTTTTATTGTAGTTCTTGTTACCATTACTGTTGTTGAAAATGCTTCGCTTGGAATGATGATCACTTGTGGTTAATTCCCTGAAGTGCCTTTGCTAGATCTACAATTCTGACAGCTTTAACTGAATTTATTCAAACTAAAAGCACAACCTCTATACATGTGTAATGAATTTTCTTTTTAATTAGAGATTTGGCACATGCAGGCAACACTGAAAGATCTATCTATCTATCTAGATATATATAAACAAGGCCTTACTCTCATAATCAAGATTGCAAAGTGTCAAGTTATTTGTTATTTCATTAAGATAGATATTAAAAATCCATATTATTTGCAGGCTTTACATGTATTACCCAATTTTAATATAAGTACTTTAGAGAACTAAAATTAATCCCTAATGTCAGTCTTTTAAATTGGATAATTGATATATTACCTTTTCAACCTCTTTATCATCATCTTCATCTTTCACAGACTGAACTCCATGTTCAGCTTCATATTCGGCCAACACATCATCCAAGTTATAGCGACGACGGAAATTGATGAAAAAACTGCGCACATGTGCTTCTGTCTTGTTGCCAATAACTTCAGCAATTGCATTGAAATTCCTGCCATATTTGCGTACCCCTGTAAATAAGTAGATGCAAATATATCAAGGCCAGAGAAACAACTATTTTGAACAGAAAAGCAGTAAAAATAAACTCATATCAATAATTAAGTACTGTAAATATTATCATAATAGCAAAAATGACATATGAGCTAGCAATTATTTAACTTTTAAAAATAAAAGAATGTCAAAAACCAGTTCTGTAAAAAAACAATATACAAAGAGTATTTAAAAAGTTCTGAACAAAAGTGAAACATGCAACCAGCAATGTTATTGCTGTTCCAGTAAAAGATGCATGGGATGCAGGAGAACATTTCAGTGTGGAGGAGTAGTTGCCCATAGATGCAACTTTGTAACTTTAATGTCATTATCATATGAACCCTTTGGGTAATCAGATTCTGACAAGGATATGTTCTGACAGGGATATGCCACTGTGCCACAGACTCATAAATATCAAAAATAGCACATTCAAATTCCTATAGGTGGGTCAACAGGCGAATACAAATTTGGTCCAGAACAAATCAGCAATTGGAGCAAACAACTTTGATTTCAAACAATGTGTCAATTTGGTGACTGATAAACACCTGTGAAACAAAGATTTTAATTGTATGCAACCATGTGTCTATTGAAAGTCAATCAATTTATTACTTTCATTTTCTCAGACTCACTTGATTAGTATTACTTTGATCATAGTAATGGTGTCAGTCAATTCAAAGCCTTTTTTGGCCCTCACAACAAAATGAAATCATTTTAAGATAATTACATAATTGATAGTAATAATAAGATGCCAGACAGTCAGGCTTAAACCAATGAGAGTAGTAGTGAGAGTAAATCAGATGAAATGAGAAAATGCCATAATAGATGGCTGAAAGATTCTACATGGTTGGCATAGTAGTATCAAGAGTAAAGTAGATCAAAGAAAAAAGTTCCATAACAAATGGTTAAAATATTTCCCAGTTCAATGATAGATGGTTGAAAAGATGCTGTGGTTGGTATATGATTGCAATAAAAATGATGTGTAACATCTGTATAAAGCATAAAATACAGAATTCTATGTTCCAGTATAATATCAATTTCAGAAATGGTGCAATGATCCAACATGGAGCAAGCAATGACCAAAAGGCTTCTATTACTGCTGATTATGTTATGAATTTTAGAAAGCATGAGTAAAATTGCCACTAAAATGGAAGCCATTATTAATGCAGTGCTGCCTACCCTCCAGACTCACAATCAGTGAACAGAGAGATAAAAATTAGTAAATTTTAAACACAACAGTGAAAAATTATACCATGACAATAGCTCCATCCATTCTAATGGTCAGTAATGTATTATATGAAAACCCCAATATAGAACATATTTTATTCCTTATCTATAAGCTGATTGATAATTCAGATACTCATAATTTTCTTGCATGTGATTTTAATCTTTGAATCACTATCAGGAGTCAAGAAATTCACACCAAATCATGAGGGTTGGCATGTCTATTTTTGCTACATATATTTTGGATAGCCAAAGATGATATTTTTATTACCAAACATGACTATTTGATGAAGTTATTTGGGGAGCAAGAATGTCCAAATGTTTATGGGATTGAAAACCAGGAAAAATGTTATTCTTGTGATGAGTCAAAGGTAAATATATTAAATGAAATCTAAGATACCATACAGGTATATACGCTTAATTTTTGTTAATAGCACATGTACTTTTAACCAATAAAAATATATGCAAAAACAAGTCATATTATTAAATTCACATTTTAAAAAAATCCATTTTTTTTTAACACTCATGGGGCCCAATGGCCTTATGGAGTCATTTCTTGGCAAAACACTGGAATAACCTGTCATATATTTTCTACAAAAAGAACTACCTTACTTGGGTACTTGTCATGCACAAACCTTTGAGCTGCAAATGAATCTTTAATATAATAAAAACAACTGACAAAGTAATGCTGGTGACAATATAAATGTCTTCCACTATGTATCATGCATCTTTATGATTTGCTCCTTTCACATCTGCCACTTCCAGTTCACCAATCATAGTTATTCTACCAGAATGTGAGTCATCTTCCATTGATTTACAACATCTTTAAAATGATAAAATCACCTCCACATTCAATGATATAAGACAGAATGACATTCCCTGACTTGATCCAAGTTGACCTTGATACTGATTTAAGAGTACCCCAAGAGCATCTGGACTTTGAAATTTTGTTATGTCACTGTTTTGACTTCAAATGCATATATCTGGAGGTGTCTGGCATGCTGCAGATAAATATGTTGAAAGTTATTTTCTCCATCAACTGGCAATAATTTTACTGACATGTTCCACCTCACACACCCCCCAATATTCAAAAACTTTTCAAATACCACTTGTACAAATTTAATAATAAATTGTGTCTGTGCCATATGATGAACTGCAAATTTTTTAAAACTTTGATGAATTACAAGTGTGCAACTGGCATATTTGCAGAGGCTTCTCATATTTCAAAGTATGTATCCACTGTATACTCAGAATTTATGACCTGGTCATAAATCACTATCAGTAAGTCGGAACAAGTTACTTCATAGATGTCCCCATTTTTTTTGCATAAAATTTTATACAAAACTTTCAAAACAATACCATACCTTGAAGTGCAAGTAGTAGTTCTTGATTATTCCATCTGGAATTAATTTTAGGAGGAGACTGAAATGGAAAGAAAAATGCTGATCAGATTTAAAGAGAACATTCATTATTTTTCAGAATTTTATCTAATTATAATTAACAGGATTGATATGGGACCCAGTTCCTCACATCCCAGTATGTTGTACCCCCTACATCTTACAAATTTAATGCAAAACATTAAAACTTTTGATGTCACTGCTATCATCATTGCTAATATAAATTGATACCTATGTTCCATTGATCTTACAAAGATGAGGAACCACCCCAAAAAGCTGGACACTTTTAACTTTTACACAGTAATGTGGATATTCACTTGAAATTTGTCAAGATATCTTAGATATTAAATTGAAACAATTTTATCTATACTGAATATAATATCAATCTCACAAATGATTTAGCCTGGCCTAGTTTACTGCCATATAATATGGTTGATACATACTTTTGTTACAGAAGGCTATATCTAATACACATGAAACTGCAGTCAAATCTTACCATTACATTTTGTTTGCACTGTTAGTGGACAGGAGAAGTAATCAAGTAAAGCTGACAGCAGAGAAAAACAATTAAATGGTTATAAGAGAAAGGACAATTTTAGCTGCAGATTCATTTTTTCAGTCTAAACAATTCAGCTACCATTGTGTCTACTTATAATTCTGGACAAGATTTGGTCCAACATACAATCTGGCTTTAAATGTTCAGAGTAGAGGATTTTGGTTGGAAAATACCAAGTCAGGAGTCGCATAGGATAGAGTACAGAGAAGCAACTGACCATTGGTAAAAGCTGTATTTAACCATAGTGTAAACAATAATTACATACCTCAACAATACATACATCATTAGTCTCAAGCAGCCACAGTGAACATTAACGCAGCAAATAAATGCAGACTAAAGTCATTTTGGTAATTTTCTAACATGATATAATTTTTTTGTAATCCATATCTTTACAGGTGAACTTTTTAATCATTGTAAAAAGACATGAAATTTAAATGGCAATGTATAGCCAGTTCTGTGCTGACATATTGTGTAACCACCTACATATCAAACCACCCAACCACACATCTAATGTGACTGGGCATAAAAGACATAAAAGATAATATTTTTTTTCTATCACATCAATGTAGTGATAACAAGATGATAAGAAACCGATTCATGTTTTTTGTAATGTAAACCAGATATTACTTAGTGAAAGTCTCAGGATTTCAGTAACACTGAATTGCCTGCCAGGAGTACATAGTGCATGCATCAATAATTTACCTTCATTAATCACTACAGGTAAAGCAACACATGCAAAGCATGCAGCTGACTCATCTAATTCATATAATCATTCACATGCATATTACTGTGATGTGCCCATCTTTTGTCATTTCTCCCTGTACTTGGACCATATAACTCAGGGAGTACAGCAGAAATTATACACTGCAATTAATTTCCACTAATCAGAGTACCTAGATTACAGTCAAATAACCCTCTCCCACCCCTCCTCACCTCTCACTAATGATGTCCATTATTTTATTAATTGTTTAGAGGTACAAGGGTAACTTGTGCACTTGCTTATGCTGCAGTCTGTTTTTACAACCCACTGTGCACAAGTTAAATATTATTGAATTCTGACTATATTAGATTTCAATATTCTTTACATAAATTATTCAATTAATTTACAAGATCTCAACACTTTTGTGATGACTGTAGACAGCAAATTTCAGGGATGCTATTCAAAAGATCACATATATTAATACTTACTTCTGGTGGTCTTAATGTGTCAATACCAGGTCCTACTTTGTGCTTCTGAAGGCCCAACATTTGTTTATTGTTTTGTACCTAAGGAAAAACAGTAAATTCATGAATTAACTAAAGGAAAATTGACAATACAATTACTGACAGTGTTTCATTGGACATATCAGTGTTGGAAACTAATTGAATGAATTTTTTATGCTCTGAACAGTATGGAAAATTAGTACCAATATGCCTTTCTAAGGTCAATTATTTTCATGCCAAACTATCATAAAAATAAATTCATGTTACTTCTGTCCAATGAATTATTGATAAGTTTATAAATTACAAAACCTGTTGCAACTCCTTTCAAATCTGCACACATCTGACAATAACAACAATAATTTACTACATATTTTTACCATCCTAATATCAAAATGCAACTGTAATACCTTTAAAGTATTATCCTCCTACTTTAGTTATGTATTCTTGATTGAAAATCTGCAAACCAATAGTCTGAAAAGTTTTTCATATCAAGAGCTTCTAACTGATAACATGGAACACTGGAAATTAACATCATTCAAATTCTTGTCAGTATCAAAGTGAATGCTTAATTTTGGTAAATATAGTTTGTTCTTTTGGTTTGGTGTTTTATGGCCTTGCTCATGGGCAGCCCACTGTAGGTCATCTAGGCTGATCCAATGGGAATCAAGATAATGCCATTCTGGTCAAAAGTCCGACTTAACTAATGAAAGTAGATGCTAATGAAACACGTCAAAAGGGCAGACAATTTGAGGACATATCCCCTTTAATGTAATGGACCATTGGAAATCTAACATTTTTAAAGGTCTCCTCAATATAAAGTATATAAGTATAAACAAGGCCTAATGGCACATTAGCACAATACTGGCTATTTAAGCACTTTAAAAAGGCAAACACATCCAAATAAATGTAAAAAAAATAGTCCAACAAGAGAAAAAAAAAAGAGATAAAGATAATAAAATTCTTCAAAGGTACATAAAATAAAGGAAGAAAATATATAAAATCCTTAAAATACCGGATCACAACTGCTAAATAAACCATGTTCTTTTAAAAAGTCCAACATTTTCTCTTCTGGGAAATAAAACTTATCAACTGAGTTTACATAAACAAGGGTTGAACGCTCAATAATGTGTTACACTGTCTAGTGGACGCTACCAACACATGAACCATTGTCAAAGTCATTTTGAAGAATGCAAGTCTCCAAGATGAACCTGATGTTGTGAAGCTTATTTGTGGAGTTTTCATTCCACAAATTTTACCAAAAATGTGCCAATTCATATAACATTTAAAGTCAATGTGTGGAATCTCCCATTCAGAATCAGTTAACTAAACAACTGCTTTGGCTGCTATATTTGTCCTTTCTTTACCCCAAATACGAATGTGACTTGGCTGCTAACAGCACAAAAATCCTTCAATATTTTATGGTCAGATCACATTTCTACAAGCTTTTAATGATTTGTCAAACATTTTGCAAGGCTTTCAGTGTGGAACAAGAATTCAAAAAGATGTGATTCTGATGTATTTCAGAGATATGAGTATGCTGTAGTTTCTGTATATTGGGGTGTATGGCCATGACATGAAGCTCTGATGTGATGCATTTACTATGAAAACAAGATGACTGGTTGATGACTTTTTTATACCCCCTCTAAAGATGAGCTCTAATTTTTTGATGGAATACTATGAAACTTTGCAAGTATATATTATGGTGATAACCTTAAAATGTAATTATAAAATGAATCACCTGTGCCTTCTATTTTGCAAGAGTTGTTGCCATTTATTAGTGCTGCTAAATGCATAAAATGACAGTATTGTTGGTGTAACTAGCCCCAAAGGTTTAGGCAGAAAATCAGTAAATTTTGTGGTTTTTGCCTGAGTTATAGCCCTTTTGCCTTACAGGTGAACAGAATTTATGACAAAAGCTTATTAATGCATCTTGCTTGGTTATTTTTTTTTTAAAGTGGATGCCAATAAAAGATGATATGTAGGTTATTATTTAAAGATGCACATGCTGATAAATCTTTGTGTTCCTCAATTTTTTGGAAGAGTTGTTGCCCAATTTTTTTTTAACTTACAACTGGGTGTGATGCAAATGGAACTACTCTTGCGCTTTTTAGTGACTTGTTGTTAAACAGTACATATTATGGTCATCATCAACATGAACAGATGTGCATGTTGACCAGTCATTGTGCTTATCCTTTGTTAAGAGCCATCTGCTTTATTTTTACTAGAGATTCATCTCCATCATGGGACAGAGGAAAGATGGAATGAATATTGGTTATTGAGCATACAAGTTTTGTGATTTTGGATTAGAGAAAAGCTTAGTGTATACTCAAAATCCAATTTTGTTTGTTTTGAGATAAAGTGATGATTCATTTGCTTCAACATAGAATCTTTCTGAAGAGGAAGTTTGTAAAAGCATCTAGACAAAGACAAAGTCCCTGATGGTGTATTAGGTCCAGCTTTGTAGGAAATTTTTGTAAGCTGTTCCATATTCACTTAAAGTTACATAACCCCAAATCAAACAAACCTTGGTAACACAATGTTATAAAAAAAATCAAAGTGAGGAGGATGGGCAATCAGCAGACGTAACTAAAAAAAAAAAAAGAAAGACATCTTCAAATGCTTAAAGTTGAACTAATTCTGTGAGTTGTCAATAAAGAGCTTCCTACCAAATTGGATTCAAGTCCAACAATCCTAGGGAAAGTTAAGATATAAAACAAAGTTAGTGATGGTCAATCAGTGAGGCCATAATGCCTCCATATAATCAAGGTTGGAAATCAAACTCTTCTGAGGTCTCAATACTATAGATTTGCATACAAAATTTTGTTAAAATTTAACATATTTTGGCTTAATTTTTCTTAAAGTGTTCTAAATAGTTAAAAGATTTATTTAAGGTCTTTCAAAAATTACCATATCAACATCTTTTGCAGTGGCTAAATGGTTTATCACATTTATGTAACCCAATGGGTGCTGGTAATAAAATTCAAAAATTAAAATTCTGTTTTAGACACTTTATTCAGACACTTCCTTATTTTGACCTCCACCCTCAATGTCAGGTGTGTGAATGTGTCTTTTTGTGCCAAAAAAGTATTAACATGGTGATATTGTGGCGACCACAATAATTTCATAGTTGGTTTGATATTATCAATGCAGGATCACAGTGGAATGAACCATCAACTAAATGATATGACCTGACTGAAAGTGAATGTATGTTTCTTGTCTTTTTTTAATATAATAGTTTCTAATGATTTTATGATTTTTTTGTTGTTGCTTTTAATGGCACTTTTAACACACTACTAGTTATAATGTGCCAAAAAACTTTAGCCAAAAGCCTTTCCTTAGGACACACTGAACTGACCTTGCCTTAGCAGTAACTGAATCTGAGCCCCCTTGGATTATGAGCACAGTAGCCTACTAAACAACCAAAGCCCACCCAACTGAAAACTGTTACATACAAATAATTTGAAATTCCGCTCTAAGAAACAACTTCAGTCTACAATAAGATAGCAGTTGTCAATCAGTTATGTATGTTGTGATTTGTCCCAGTCAATAGGACTGTTCCCACCAGATCATTGTTTGTAAGTATATACTTACCCTTCATGTTATTGATAATCCAACTCCTCTGAACTGCACAACTGATGTGATGTGATTATGATTTTTAATGTCGCTTTAAAAATTTTTCAGTCATATCGCGATGATGTCTGCAATGTGGCAGTTTTATAGTAATGTCTAGCACTGGGGCATCATGCCGCAGACATGTAACATGATGTCCCACCCAGTCACTGACACCAGGCCGACCAGTCCTAACACTAACCTCTTAATGTTGAGCACCAAGTGAGGCAGCTGTTAGTACCATTTTTGTCAGTCTTTGGTATGACTCGACCGGGGATCGAACCCACAACCTCCTGCATCTGAGGTGGACGCTCTAACCACTAGGCCACCGGAGCGGATAAGTGCACATTTGAAGTGTATTAAATCATTTTGGTGTATTTAAACATATACATGATACAATGAGAAGAAAAATGTTTTTGTTAATTCAGATATTCTACAACAAAATGAAGTCATGATACAGCTGATGTTGACATGCAAAGTATCCAAAAGGATAGATTTTCTAAAAGGTTTAGTTATGAATATAATACAATCATGCATGCATAGTATACAAAAGACATTTTTTGGCATATACCATGATACAACATGACTGGTGATACCCAGCTCTAAAGTATAAATCTGTATTTTCATGCCCAGATAATACAGAAGTTGATGTCATTAAATGTATACGATACTGAAGTTGGTGTCATAATGCCTGTTACAATTCAGACAGAGGCTTCCAAAAATTTCATAATTATTATAAGTGGCATATATTTAATTTAGAAACATAAAATTAGGCACAATTAATATACATATGAGCTACTGTGTAAAAATTAACTTTCTGGGTACAGTAAAAAATACTATGTAAGAGACCAATAGGGTAATTTTTAACATTTTGGTTGAAAATTTCAGTTTTTAATTTTTTTGACTTATCATCAAGTAGAAAGTTAGCAATATGATGTCTCAAATGACATATGCACAACTTCAAGCTGTGTTTCTTGAAACAGTGACATTTTCTATAGATGTTACATCCATTTCATGACATCACATTCTGTATGATACATGGTTATAGGGTGCATCTCTATTTTCCAATTAATAATTCTGGGACTATGTCTCTTGGAAAAGGGACAGGCCCGAGGAAGTCAATGCCAGTCTCATGCTTAAAATTATTTTCTCACACTCAGCAAGTGAAGACATGGCTAAAACATATGCATCTAAACAAGTTATAACCAGTCCCTGGGGGAGATATGGACCATAGGATCAATATCAGTTGCACATATACAATTTTTCATGACATGTAAATGTATACATGGCTATGTGTTTGGGATCTCAATATTTTCCAACCTGTGACCCATGAGCTTGATTCTGGTTTAGAGATGGACTATCAAATTAATATTAGTTGCATGCATCAATCTGTCTTTCTATGCCTGTACATATTTAGGTGGGGGTCTCAATATTTTCATGTTATGTCCTTGGAGATAAATTCCATAGTGGATAAATAAATACCCTATGTCATGACTAGATGTTTCAGTCTTATTTGTTTTAGTATTTGCATTTGAGTAACTTATTATACATGCCATTTCTGAAATTTGTGAAACCAAACTATTCTGGAGTTATTTGACATCACTTCAAACCCACCCCAATACCCACATCCTTGGGCAAGATAAAGCTTCTAAAAAAATGTTAGCACAATCTACAAACAAATGACTATCATCACCCAAATTTTATGTGCATGCCTTTTAAAGTGGAAGAAGGTAAAGATAGAACACATCTCTGCCTGAACTTGCTAAAAGACTCACAATATTCCATTATTTTTTTCAAAGTTTAAGGATAAATATTTTTTAAAAAATCTTAAATACCAGAATAAATATCTGACCATGAATCCTTTATACCTATATATCTGTCTCACATTCAAAAAGCCAGTCTATACACAATCTACCATTTCATATGGACACTTTCCAAAGTATGGTATATTTGGTTCTAAAATGTTAAGTCATTTTATAGCTGTCATTTGGATCTATAGTAAATACTTGTGAGACTGCAGTTAATGTAAAATTCTAGATTGGAATGCCTCCAAGCAGACATGAGGAAATAACCTACCAGGCGTTTCAGCGAGACTAGCTCAGAATCAAGAGACTTGATTAATGCCTCAGCTTGACCTGCAGGGCCTGTCACCAATTTCTGAAGATCCTCCTGTTGGATGTACATGCCTCGTGGTGGTTTTCTTTTGTGTTTCATTGGGTTATGTCGATGCTGCCCATGTTCATGGCGTTTGTGTCCCACAACTCTCATCACACCTGTTCTCCTGGAAGAAAACAGATAATCTTCAAATGATTTTGTAATACAAACAGCAATATACTTAAGTTCATCTGAGATGGTTCACTTGGGTGAAATCTCTGCCTAATAGTCAAATGAAAGATACCCATGAAATTTGGGTCAGTAGGATGCTTTCTGTAGAAACATGTTCCAATGACACTGATCACATATGAAAAACAATTGTTTCAAGGTTCTTTATTTTTGCATCTCCATCCATATTTGATGGCATATTAGCAGCATGTTTTCAATACTTAAAAGACTTTTATGCCTGGATGCTTTCTGTCCAAACGGGAAAATTCTTTTAAACAGCTTCTTGAAAAAGTTGCTTAAATTTTTGTCAATTTTGTAAGGGGAGCCATATTTGATGACACATTGGCATTACTTGTTTAAGCTTCAAATGTTGCTATGGATCTAATTTTGTAAAATTCTGTACTGTACTTTTGAAAAAGTTTATGATTAGTAACTAGTATCAGATGTCATACAAAATCTCTTGGTAAAAATTCCATAATAAGATGGCCATCAATTCTAAAGGGGTAAGTGAAAAGATTTTAAGACGGCTATAATAAATGTCAGCTCAACCTGTAAGAGGTCTTCTGGTGAAAACCCCATGTAATATAACTTTTTATTTTGGACAAGAAGCAACAATAAGATTTTAAAGACAGCTGCTATGGAAACCATACCAAATATCAGATAAGCACCATTTTCACTTAGGGGCAAGTTGACATCATATGAAGTCTTCTGATGAAAATCCAATGCTGATATGATTTTCCACCTTGAAGGAATAGTGATAAAACAATTTAAAACATGATCATGGATGTCAGCTCAGCACAATTTTCATTCAAGCCCAACCAGACACTACAAAAAAGTCTTAAGGTGAAGACTCTATGTTGACTTGACTTTTCATTTCACAGGGTTCCTGCAGACTTAACAAAAACAAATTCCATGGCTTTTCCAAAACTTTTCCAGGGCCATTTCATAAAACTCAAGGACCACATTATCTTGCATTGTCAAGTGTTAAGTAAATGAACATAAAGAATGACATCTTTCAATCTAAAATAAGAAAAAAGTTAACTACAAATATTTTTAAGATGTACATTTTAAATTTACCTGGGCTAGCACACTTTGACTTTATGTAGTAATTCATGTCATAATCCAATGATCAACGTAATTTGTATTCAAAAGAAAAAAAGAAACAATTCTATGTAGTCTTTGTATGTGTTCCTATTTACAATATTAACAAAACACATTACTTTCCAGTTGCTTTCTTTTTTTAGTGAACTACACAGTGATACTTCCATTAGGGGAACTTACTCCTATTTTATGAATTGAAACCATTTATCGATTGTAATTTTATCATTTTATTTAATCGGTTCTTGGTGCTCTATGAAATTTGAAGTAATCCATTTCTTTCACTCCATTGTCACAAATTCCATGACTTTTCCAAAACTTTGCAAGGTTTTGACAAATTCCAAAACTTTTCAAGGCCCTTGAAATTTATTTTTTAAATTCCAAAACTTTTCCATGATTCCATAACCTGCAGGAACCCTAATTTCAAGATGGCTCATATAGTGGCCATATTGTAAATCTGGGCAGTACCATTTTCATTTAAGACCCACCAGACATCATGAAAAGTCTTCTGCTGAAAACCCTATGCCAATGTAATTTTCTTCATAATAAATAGCAATAAAAAATTTCCAGATGACTGATATGGTGGTCATATTGGATATTGTGGACTAACCAGGCTGTGATGAATATGTGTGACAAGTTTCATGGCAATCCTCCATGCAGCAATACCAAACCTGTGCTAACAGTGGGCCAGATGAAGAATAGTCCATCCCATGAGCTCTTCAGGTCTATGACCAGTAAAACTATTTTTTTGAAGAAAAAAAAGGCCTACATATAAATAACAGCTCTTGTATATTACTTGATGTGGAAACAATAAATTAGACCAGATTTTAGCTGTTCCCATTTTTGGCCACTGACCATAATGTTTATTTATTAATTCTGGCTTAATGCCATTACAAGTCTCAAATTTTCATGAAAATTCAATTCTATAAGTAATGTTTCACCAACACAGGCACAAGTAACCATGTTTACATAAGGTGCCTCTAACACACTTTCTTAAACTGTGCTGCACCTTAGTTGAACTGTCGAGGGGGCATTTTATGTACATCTGTCTCCCTATAATGATCACCATTCATTAAATTTTGTGGGACCATGCCATTTTCGGGTGGGAAAATGTCCTCTTAACTCTCTAAAATTGCAACATTTTCTAAACGTAGATTTTTTATAATCAGTTTGGTAATTGAAATGACACTATACAAAAGCTGTTCCATTTAAGTATACCTAATACCCAGGAAAGGCAGTTTTTCTTTGCTTTCCCTACACCCCATGTATAATTTAATGCATCGCCATCCAACATATGGCCTGTGGGCTGATTTTAATAGCCTGCCAGAGTGTGAGCAATTTTTTGTGCATTAATGTAAAAAAAAGTCAATGGCCTACTTTCTTCTCATGCTGTGGCCCTTGGCTTCAAGAAAACTTTTTCAGTGGCCAATGGTGTCAAAAATGTTTTGACAGCACTGGAACTGGTCTTCAACCATTTGTCTTTTATTTATATATTGTGGTTAACTTTGCAAGGAAAAGGAATAATTAAATAAAAATAATGATTATTGTAAATACCTCCAGTACTGATAGCAAGAATTGCAAAGCGATCCTTTGGGTGTGGAATGTAATTGTGGCAAATTTACCCCACAGTTTGAGCAACCTTTCTCCTCCTTCTGAAAGAAATAAAATCAGAGCATGTATTTTTTAAAAGAAGAAAATATGTCACAAATATGTAGATTTTTTTTTAGTAATATGGTACTTCTAAGAATTTTTTCCAGTCAAGCAAGGAAGGGTATGACTTTCAAATAACATTTCTAATTGTCAAATGTTGATGAATAGTAAGAATTTCCATTAAATGGTGATTGTTTTGTTGGTTTAGTAGCATATTTAAATATAACATGCCATTCCTAATGACATGTTGAGGTAACTGACCTAGGATGGTGAAGTACTGAATTTGTGACCTTTGGATTACAAGAATCACAATTGCACTACTACTATTTTATATGGACAGATGTATGCCATAATAATAAGATTTATGGCTTCAATAAAACACCAGATAATCATCTTTAAATGCTGGATGTGCAAAATATTTTGGATTTTATTTGGTGAATTTATACCTCAAGCTATAAAAATATGCTTTTTTAAATAACAAACCTACACTTACTCCATTTTCTTTTGAATTTTCCTCATTATCAGACTTTTTACTACCACTGTTGTCTGATTCTTCGTCACTGAAAAGGAAAGGAATTACAATAATAAAATAGCAAACATTGTTAAAGGCTTATAATTTGCTAATTTATTTGTCCTGCATGGTCATTGTTTAACAACTGCTTAAGCAATCTTATCCTAAATTTTGAAGATCAGTATCTTATATTGCAGATTTATAACACTAATGTTAGTTTAACTGTTTAAAATATCTCATTGTGGTCATATTACATATGGTAACTGAAATGCTTACCAAAGGTCTCATACCCTGTAAATTTCACAGCAGGCCAACCAGACCCAATTTAAATGTATCATGGATACCGTCCAATCGCAATAATACTCAAATGAAATACTTTCACCAATCACAAAAGTACTACATGTTATCTGCATTATTATTGTTAATCCAATTACCAAATAGACTTGAATTATGAACCAGAGAACAGGATCAAACTTTTTCCACACAATCATATATACATACATATATGCATATATACATACATATAAGTGTGTGTGTGTGTGCATATATATATATATATATATATATATATATATATATATATATATATATATATATATATATATATATATATATATACCAGACAGAACAGCCTGTGCTATCCCTGGATTCTGTAGTAGAATCTTGATAATAGTAGGCAGAATTTATAGTTTAATACAAATAATACTATCATACAGGTTAGAGAAATTAAATTCGTACTCTACTGAGTTTCGAACCCAGGTCAGCGAGTAAATGGCACCCATCGCCTTGCCTGCACCAACCCATATACCATCACGGCTAAGCACACATCACCAAAAAATGATGGCACCGAATTGGTATTATAAAAAGCACAACACACAATATGGTACAACTGCATATATAAGGTGCAATAAACAATGATTTATTAAAATTACATCAACTTCATACTGCAGCTTTGTACAAAATATTTAACATTGTGTCTGTAATTAAGATTTGGCATTTTGACCACCCACTCCACCCTGCCTCTAAGGAACTACTATACAGGGGGTTAAGTTCAACTCTAAAATGGTTGTCATCTTATTATCTTGATCAGACTGGTGAATGTCTAGTTTAGCAGGAGATGTGGTAACAGAAAGATAAAGATGGTAAATATCACAATATATCAAAAGTATGGTGATAATAAGTAACATTGTTAGTAGTAGCATTTACCTATCAATGTCTCTGCTGCTCTGTAGTTTTTTGGCCTGCCTGTCCATCAGACTGGTCCTAGACCGCGTCTTCTTCCAAGAGTAATAGTATTTCACAAGACTGGCTATTGACTTATCAGGTAACTGGAAGCAGATATTTGGCCATAAATATTTCTAACTTCACTGATGCATGTTTACTAAAATTTTTATTTGCTGTAACAAATAATAAAAGAATAATCAATGATCATAAATCACACATCTATCTTCTTCAGTAGTAAACATTATAAGCAGAAAATAAATTCAGGCTAAATGATCTTGGCCTTTTTCCTACAATGGATTTCTGCTATCTTTTATCTTTACCTCACAACTTTTAATCATTTCAAAATCTTTAACCTGAAATATTCATTTGCACTATATAGCCAGCATTCTGCTGACATTGTAAGACAACCTTCCTAACAACCCTACCACTCACCTACCTTAGGACTGAGGAGGCAGGGTACAGTTTCGTATTTTGGCCCCTGGCAAATTTCTTAACTTAAGGCTTTGGTGTGACCTTTTCAGCAATTATTGTCTACTAATTAAATATGGATATATTTGTGAGCTAGGTGTTTCGGGCTTGTGTTGCTCTTGAAATTGATGTCTGGCATGTACACCTTCCATAGTTACTCTGCAATATGTTGATAGTGAAATACCAATAGTTGTCTACGAAGAAGAGCTAGCCTCTCGTAACAGTAAACATGTGTGTTTGGGACAAGGAGCATATCTCAAAAACGGCTTGGATGACAACTATTTTCAACTGCATCAGCCTGTTTAGTACACACTGTTTGGCAGAATTGTAATCTAGGAAAAGGGCATGTGTTTGCACTGTGAGTACTACATGGTGTCAAAAATGACCTTCGGACATAAAAATTGCAGGTATAAATTTGGGGTTGGGGTGCATAAACTTCTTCTGCTATGAACTGCCACTGACTTCTCTGGTCAAGTGAATAATATTTTTATGCTTTGTTTTAATATAGGTATCTCAAAATATGGACATTCTTGACCTCACTTGTGTATTTGATTTTTTATGATTTTTTGTACTAGGTCACTGATTGCGGCATTAAATTTGTACATAAATACTAGACCCTGCCACCTTAAGCAAAAATGATAATTTTTTTATGGTGCAGTCAGCCATGACTATTATACTTTTTTGTTTCTTTGTGTATATTTAAATAATTTTTGTGCATTAGCTTCATTACATTTCCTTCCTTTTTCCATATTTCATGTAGTGTTATATGTAATGCTCTTTGGCGAGGGAGGTAACTGTGTTTTATACCTCAATGTGAGAACTGTTTACATCATGATAAAGTAGCATATGTTGGACTTAACTTACTAAATATGGAACGAAAATGGTGACCACAATGTATTGTCTTGCTTTTTATGTAGTTGTCAAGGTTTGCACATCTATTTGTATGAATATTATTCACATTTCAATACAGACACACATAAACAATTGCTTAGCATGTCAACATGCATTCTTTAAAGTAATTTAACTCCACAGGAGCAGCTAGACTTTGGAGGAATCGTGCATAAGCATACTCTTGTGAATGTTGAATGTCACCAGTGAAACAGTGTTAGGAATAATGATGCATATGGCATATCGCATGCTATATTTTGGTGAGAAGAATAAAAGTTTTAGTACTCCGACATAGTTTCAACCTTCATGAGCCCATTGTGAAGTTGACATGAGGTTCATATCTCACACTTGGGTGATAATAGAAAATGTTTCAGTGTTATATATCTATCTTGAAATTTCTAGGTTCAGTTAACAAAGGGGAAAAGCTTAAAATTAAGTGGCAGTTTCATGCCTTGGACATTACACATACAGTTTCTCCTCTGAAATTCTTATAGTTTTCATTGAATGTTTAAAGTACATCAATGTCACTTGATACTTTTCTTTTTGCAGGTCTCAGTTTGCATGGTAGAAGATCAGGATTAATCGGTTAGTCATGTTGAAAAAAACAATAGCTTGAATCTCATCCAGATACTCATTCTGTTCTGTGTGCACAAGAGAGAGACTTTGACGGATAGATTTAACTTCCTCAGGAGTTGTTTTATGGTATGTGCTTATTAAAAGCCAAGCAAGTGAAATACATTTTACCTTGAACTGAATTTTCCACTGTAAATATTTGTTCTATACCTTCTCTTATTATTGACTATGATTTTATAAACTCCAGAAATCATTAAAGTCAGTTGTAAGTGAATTGGTGTCTGAGAAGAGATTTCTGTTAACTTGTATTGAGTAATTGTATATGTATGGTCAGTTTCAGTGGCTATGTATCAATGAAGTTATTTGATATGTCCCTTTGTAAGTTTAACTGGGTCCACACATCTGTATGTTAATATTCTAGCATGGTCTAATGTTGATTGATTAAACTTTGATCTTTCCAGATTAGCTAGACTGTTGTTGTGATTACCCCCTCCCCCCAACACACACTCACACAACATTGATGCTCCTATTAGAATCTCCAGAATAATAATGAAAGGTTAGGAACTGCTTGTTTTATATCAGTCTAAAAGTACTTCCAAAGCACATTATTAACTTAAATGTGTGATTTCTTTATGTTTGCTAGAAGGGTTTATAGAAAATTTTCACTTTTGTCACTAACAAGTAACATTGCATTTCTGTCATTTACTCCTAAAATTTATAACTTCCAAACCTCTTCTTGACATTCATGAAAGATTGTAAAGGAATTTTGATTCTGTCCTAATGCTGTGGTGGTAAACAAAGAGAAAATCATTGAAGTTTGTAAACAATTTGAAATCTTTCAAGAAATGCAATCAGTCATAACTCACAATGTAAATAATGCAATGCTTTTTGCCACAAAGTAGTCACATTCCTAAAAGCGTAATACCATTTTTAATTTTGCACACAAAAGGTTTTCCTCTATACCATTGTACTAGATAATGTCTAAATATGTGATATATACAGACCTGTTTACCCATAAATTTTCCTGTCAGTATTTTCAGACCGCAGTCAGTATTTTCAGCACACAAATAGTAGATACTATCAATATACTATAATTATCATTATGTAGTATTACACGACATAATGACTATACAATATTGTGTAAATAACTCTTAGTTTGGAAAGACGCTGGTATTCAGTTAATTATGTGTTTCAAGGCACAAATATGCAGAAATTGAACACCACTGACTTAAACATCCTGTTATTATAGTGATAAAAACCACAAAAAATACAACATAACCAAAATTAATGTTTTTTACCTCCGTTACTTTCTCTAAAAATTCTGTTTTCTCAGCTTCACACATATCCATAACATTTTAATTAAAGCCAATTCTCTATTTTACTTGGTTAAGGACGACTTGATATAAAACATTATGACATTGTTACCACCCATCCACTTAGAAAATAATAAGTTTATCTAGATAGGTGAAGGCAATCTAATTTATCTGATAAAATCTAGTATCATCTTTGTCAAAATTTACTAGAATGGAAATAAGGTTCATAAATTATTTTTCATTGCTTTCGTTAACTTGTCAGCTGTACTCAATGACAAATTCATATTTGCGATCATAGAATCGCCTCAGCACGTGTTATTTGTTTTTGAAGTATGTTTTGATCACTGACTTCCTTTCCTTTCATCATTGACAAAAGGTTTCTATTTCCATTCACTAATGATTTCAATTTTGTATGATTTTCCGATTCCACATGCCGTGAACAGTCATTCCTTCCACCATGTGCACAGGAAAAGTCTAAGTTGCAAACAGTGCAATGCACAAAATGTTCTCCTTTTGACGATGGTTTAAGGCATAGCCACAGAGTAGAATAAACTGGTAGAAAATGCTGCTTTCCATTTTCATCATCAGTTTCGTGCTGAAACTTTCTTGTCGGCGGCATTTTCCTTTGTTTAAACGACCGGATGTTGAGAATGTCAAAATAAGTGACGTGGCACAAAATGCGGACGCGGATGCGGACCGAGGAGACGATACAACGAAACAAAACGGCTTAAAAATTAATTTTAAAAAGTAATAAATAAATGCAACCTCAAATCGTATTTTCAGTTCAATGACCGTATGACCTTACGGATGGGCTTTATTCCGTACAAATACGGTCGGGTAAACAGGTCTGTATATACACAACTTGTGACATAAACCATTTTGACCCAAATTCTTAAGGAGGCAGGGTACAGTTTCGTATTTTGGCCCCTGGCAAATTTCTTAACATAAGGCTATGGTGTGACTTTTTCAGCAATTATTGTCTACTAATTAAATATATGGATATATTTGTGAGCTAGGTGTTTCGGGCTTGTGTTGCTCTTGAAATTGATGTCAGGCATGTACACCTTCCATAGTTACTCTGCAATATGTTGATAGTGAAATACCAATAGTTGTCTACGAAGAAGAGCTAGCCTCTCGTAACAGTAAACATGTGGGGGTTTGGGACAAGGAGCATATCTCAAAAACGGCTTGGATGACAACTATTTTCAACTGCATCAGCCTGTTTAGTACACACTGTTTGGCAGAATTGTAATCTAGAAAAAGGGCTTGTGTTTGCACTGTGAGTACCACATGGTGTCAAAAATGACCTTCGGACATGAAAATTGCAGGTATAAATTTGGGGTTGGGGTGCATAAACTTCTTCTGCTATGAACTGCCACTGACTTCTCTGGTCAAGTGGACAATATTTTTATGTTTTGTTTTAATATAAGTATCTCAAAATATGGACATTCTTGACCTCACTTGTGTATTTGATTTTTTATGATTTTTTTTGTACTAGGTCACTGATTGCGGCATTAAATTTGTACATAAATACTGGACCCTGCCCCCTGAGCATGAAAGACATCAACAATAAAAAGGAACATTTATTTTCTAACATCAAACCCCTTCATAAAAAGGCTCTTTTGTTGTAAGTGTGCGGTAGCAGCAGAGAAATATATCATCATCAATATCAAGATTTCATCATGAACAGTGCCTGAGAAATGAATATCAAATATACAATTTAACCCAAGTCAGTGAAAGTTAATACAGGGTCCATATTGGTGTATTACTGAAACTATTGTGCAGAACCCTTCAAGATGCATCCCAAAGTTTCATGATTCTGTAAAAAAAAAAAAAAGCACAAAAAACCCCTCAAAAAACCACACAGAGCATTTTTAAAAACAAATAATGCAATTGAGCTAAATGCAAATCTTAACTAATGACAGTAAAATGTAAAATATGGGTCACAGTGACCATAGATCAAGTACTATGAAAGTCATATACAATCATCTAGTTTCATGATTAAAGCATGAACAGTACAAGTGAAAAACTAAACCAAAATCAGGATGTGATACTAACAGGAATCCATAAAATTACTTTGATGATTCTCACAATAACAGTGCTGGAGATTTAACCCACATCAGTGAAGCAAGAAATGAGTCAAAATGGCCTGTGTTTGTGACTATGGTTTAGTAGTCATCAACATTTAATAATCAAGAAGTACAAGAACAAGTACCAAACATGATGTGAATGAAATATTGAATAAAATATATAAATTTAAACCAAACGAAGCATTTTCTCTTCTTTTATGGTCATAATTGGATATAAATATGAATGTCTGTGCAAAAAATAAACCAAAACATAAATTCTCTTGATCTTTTGCCTGCTTTGCCAATATATTGTACATAATCCAAAAACTTGTCATAGCCAGTTCAGAAAGAAATGCAGATCATTACAACCCAAATTTACTTCAAGTGACAGATATGAATGCATACATGAAATTACATGACCATACAGGCAACTGTGAGAAAGATGATCCAACAAGGAACTATTCTTGTACTTAGAGAGTAAAAACTGTTGAAAACACCTTAATGCGAAAGCATCCCATATCTAATAAAGATGACATGCTAGCATCCTCTAATAGAAGTATATATAATGGGTGCACAAATCTATTTAGTCATGAGCTAAATGCAAGAAATTAATATAAGCCATTAAAATGTGCAATATAGACCACAATAACATTCTTTTCTGGTAAGGGTGTGCCATTAATATATCTATGTGACCCACATCCTTTTCATTTACACATATTGTGTACATGATGTCACCTGAAGCCACCATAAGAGAATGCCTAACAATTCATCAGATGAGTGGTACCCTCAAAAAATAAAGTGCATTATTATTATTATCAATAACAAATGTGGGTGTAGGGTTTCTTGCAACTGACACACCTGAAAAACTGACCTCATTTAAAAAGGTTTGACATTTCTTACACATTTCACTGCTTATTCTACCCAAATAACAGTCTTAAAAAAATTATGCTAGCATATTCTTCTCTCCAGTATGTAAAGAAAGCAATTTATGGCAAAGACATTATATTTTACTCAACGTTTTCTTTGCAGTATATTTAAATTTTTAAAAAAATCTCACCATTTGTCTAATCCTATGGAAACTCTTGCCATGGAAGCTGAAGGCCTGTTCAAAAAGGACTTTGTCTTCAACTGTCCATTCATCTGGAAAAGGGGTAAAGTTTGGAAGATCTGCTAGAGCCTTCTCCACATTGTGTTTATGCCAAAACAGCATTCCCAGGGCCTAGAAGAACATTAATGCATTAAATTCAAATACAGTTTTTATATATAAAGAAAAAAAATATTCAACAATTTTGCTAAAAAAATTTCTTAGGTAACATTGCAATGGGAAGATTTGTGAGCCACTAATGGTTGTTGTTGTTTTTTTATTTTCTTTGGTTTGTTTTTATTACTCTTCCATTTAACCTATTAAAGTGTTTTGTTTTTTTTATAAATAAAAACACATAAAATAATAGGAAAAATGATGCTAGTTCTTACTTGTAATATGGATTTTAGACTTCTCAGAAATAGATCACTACCAACAAATACATAAATTTAGGAATGCCCTAATGAATCCAATCTTGATCCCTTATATCCAATGGCTAGTCTGGAAATATTCTTCACTAGACATTATGGGATATATCAGTGTCTTGGGCAGTTCATGCAAGTAACTTTACTTTTGCATTACTTTGCTAAGTAATCTATACAGAATATATTGGACAACCACTTTTAACATATGAGATATCTCTATGCTAAAAAATAATACTGTCCTAGATGGAACAGAAATTGCATACTTGCCAATAGCATCATTTGCATAAGATCAACTAAAATGCAGATTTTAAACAACCATACTTACTTGCTCAGTGTTATAACCATGCTTTTCTTTTGCAATATGGACATATTCATCAACTGAAAAAATTTGTAACATGTAATTAACACTTTAACAAGAAATACTTTTAAGGATATAAATATGAAAGGTAAGGAAACTGAAATAAACATTTTACATTTTAAAAATCTTTGAAATAGATGTAGAGGTGGGATGTCTCGAGTTTAAATCCCAGTTTGGCAGAATAATTTTTTCTCCCTCTAGTTATGTAAACAATATAATGAAGAGTATTTAATGAACAAAAGAACAACGCTGTGCATAATCTCTATGGATTTTTTCAGTGCCATGCATGAAACACTTTTCTTAAGAAAGTCTACAAGACAAAAGTAACTGAAGACAAATTAATGAGCTTTGCCTATCCACACAAACATAAACATTAAGTACTAAAAGGTACAATGTAAAAAAGATGCCAAAATTCTGTAAAAGGAATATAACACAGTTGACCATGGTAAAACAGTTCAACATATAATCCTTTATATATAGTGACCAAATTTGTTAAATTAACTAGATTCCCTCAACAAATTAAGGTTTTCTTTGGGGGTACATCAATAAACATTTCCTTAATTGAGTTCACAAATTCATGTCAATAAACTCAACCAACTGATAGGGTATGCACTCTGGTTGAGATTAGACCTTTCAGAGGTTTGCATAAGTTGGGTGTGCATGTCCTATATGCAATCAGCACAACACCATATTGTCTCTGTCATTCTCCACATATAAGATTGTGAATCAAAGGATGATGGTGTTTTTATTTCACTAATTTTGCTAAGTGTATACAAATAAGCCAATACTGAAGACAGTATATGGAATCTTCCATTTGGAAACATAGTGGCTGCAGCACAGCATTATCTTATCATTTCATTATCCCTTGTTGCAAAGAGTATTCCACCCAAGATCAAATCAAATGAAGTCAATGTGTGCCTCTATATTATAATGGTAGGATAAAAATTGAAGGTGCTAAATGAATGAGCAAATCACTGTTTCAGCAAGATCTAGGATATGTAATGGTGATAACATGAGACAATGCAAGAGAAATATCAGGAATATATCATGTGTGATGAGTCAGTGCCCAATAAGCCAGATTATTATTTTTTCTTTCAGCATCAACTGCCAATCATGCAATAAATATATCTAATAATTCCTAGGTTCTCCTTCACAGATTTTTTACAAAGTGCTTTTGGGTCATTCGATGCCAAATCACTGCAATATTCCAGAGTGAAATCTATGTAAATGATGACCAGTGATCTCGGAAATGCTTAATTAAGCATATTTTGCATGCAAATTTTTGATTCGGGATGCATAAAATTACTGACACAGGAGTCCTTTGTACACACGTTTCTTTTGCAATGACAAAAGTTTTGTGATAGAATAAATATGTTCTAATCACTATGAAAACTGAGGCAATACTTTTATTTTAATTTGTTGTTGACATCTTTGATCAAAGGTCGCCGGCTTGTTTTGATGAAGGTGCATGTGTCATTGAAGGTGCAGCAAAAGACTCCCTTTGAACAACCAAACAAATACCCATTTCTTATGCTGCAGCAACATCAAATAATTGTAGAACATTGAGCCAATTTTGTAAAAAAAAAATTCCCAAGTATATAGCGTTGCTTCAGAGGTAGTGTTCTTTGAAGTTGCAGCAAAACTTTTTTTTTAAATTGTCTGGTCGACTGTAGTCATTTTACATTCCTGCCCTCAGAGTTGATCGAATGTAGCTAGTCAGTTGCATGGCTATTTTGATTATATTACAGCATACATTACCAAGACCAGATATCAGCATAAGCGGATTATGATAAAACAGTGCACTGTTAGGGTGGTTTGTCAACGTGAAAAAGGATGTGCTTATATAACAATAGATTCCAGTGCATTTTTATATCCAAGTTTGTGGTTTCCTGTCATGTTGCCTTTGAATTTCTCCACTCCAAACTCAATACTGTATATACAGTTTTCATCCGCCAAAATTATCGCCAGATGGTATATTTTGTCATTAATAAGGACAACAAAATCACAATTTTCAAAGCCCAGAGCAATGACTATTATTAATTTCATTTGCGACTGTAGCCATATAAATATTGCAAACTTAATATCAAGAGACCAGACAAATTACCTTTGCAAGTTTAGACAAGTATTTTGGAGTTGAATGGGGGGGGGGTGTTGTAAATTGCTGTTGTGTGGTCAACTGTAGTCATTTCCTGTCTCTGCCCTCAGAGATTGTAGCTAGTCAATTGCATGGCAAGTTTGATTATATTACAGGATACAGTACCAAGGCCAGATATCAGCATAAGCAGATTATGACCTAACAATTAACTGTTAAGGTGGTTTTTCAATATGAAATAAGGATTTGTTTATGTAACCATTGATTCCAGTGCATTTTTATATCCAAGTTTGAGGCTTCCTGTCATGTTGTCTTTGAATTTCTCCACTCAAAACTCAATATACCATTTTTATCAGCCAAAATATTGTAGCCAAAAATATGGCCAGATGGTGTATTTCGTCGCCAATATGTAAAACATAATTGCAATTTGAGACGCTGGCGAAGCCCAACGCAATCACTGTTATTGATTTCATATCTGGTTATTGCCAAATTGATATTGCCTGCAAACTTGAAATCATGAGACTTGGAGAAAATTCTGTTTGTAAATTTAGACAAGCGTTTTGTTGTTAAACAGAAAAATGATGAAGATTTCAATGAGACTCAAAACTGTGCTAAAGCTGCTATAACTGATAGTTTGCATTCGACCATAGCCAAGAGTAAGAAAGTATGTGATTTCTGGCTTAGTGGGGACTGCAACTTTTGCTGGTGGGACTCCTATTTTTACCAAATTAGGAGTCCTGGATTCCTAGTTTTAAAATCCTAGCTGGACATCTAAGGACTGAATGCAATATTTCAGTAAAAGGTTCCAATTACTTATGAAGTAATGGCTTGACTGAAGTTTGAATGGGTAGCATATGATAGTTTTTTAAACTTTGTTTCCTGTTGTATCTGAGCCTGAGCTCATTTTCAATACCTCAGAGTTGACTTATGTTCATTACATATTTATATTTTCCTTCTGATTTTAAGATAGCACTACTAACTGGTCATCTATCACAAACACCAGATATCATTCTATTTAAAAACTATATCTACAGGGGATTGTACCAGATAAATCTCACAGATCTAGTTAAGCTGTACCTGAGGCTAAAACATGATACATCACAAAATGGTGTTTGTAATGGATGACCAATTAGAAGTGCTACCTTAAAATATGAAAAAAAAATAATGTGTAATGAAGAAAAGGACAACTTTAGGGGTGTACATCTTGACAAATATCTGTGATATTGAAAATTCTCCAGGTCATATATATGTAGCATAATAAAGTTGAACTCAATATCTGTATAATACGAAAAATGGTACAAGCATAAAAAACCTCAGCTGTAAACTGATGAATGAAGAAACTATGTGAACCCTTCCCACTTCAAATGATGTAACCCCACAAGGCCCCCCCCCCATAGATGAATTTCTGGTTGACCAACCATTTCTGATTTTCACAGTGACCCCTAGCACTTTTACCCAACCCCAACAAAGAAAACACTTTTTTAAAAAAAATATGATTTCTTCATTGCCTTGAGTTGGTTTTAAGTGCTTAATACATTATATAATATTATTCATACATTAGTAATCATTAAACAGCACACAATGAATCTAACATTGGAGGGAGTAATCAGAATTTTTTAAAATGAAATTTGCATTTAGCCATAATTTACATTTACACACAGAAAACACTGCATGGAAACAGGAGATGGTCACCCATGAAGATTTTTTTTAGATCTGGGGTGAATTGGTATTGAATTTCCCTTCTGGGACACTAGGAACATGATTCATGCTGTCTGCCATTTGATTCCCCCCAAAAATGGGATGTACTACCTAATGTGAGAGCTTCTAATAATTTCTGAGGATTAAATCAAGGAAAATTACAGCTGTGGAATTTTGTATGAAGTGTGTAATAATTTTAGACTGAGATCATATATGAGGTTCAAAGACATGACTGGCCCTTGTATGGACTGCATATGCACTATATGCACTTGGAAGTAAATAAGCTATCAGATGCACTACAGCTGTGTGCTTTGCTACAGTAATTACTGAAAATACCATAGCCTGATAAAAGGAATATAACCATTTTCAAGATGTTAAATTGTACATCATTCACTCAATAACCAGAGCCTCAAGGAGTTGACATGATACACCTGCATGTACATAAGTTATGTAAACTGATTCATATAATTGCTGTTTCAACACTTTGTTACTAATATGAAACAAATACACAAATTCATGCACACTTAAGTATGCCAAAAATTTGCAACATTATTGAGTTACAAAATTCAGCAGAAATTCATCATTTCGGAGGGGGATTGTTGTTGAAAATAATGTCAAAAAAAGATAAGCTATTTTGCATGCATATTAGACATTTGTTTTTTTTTTTAAACACTAAGATCTCCGTGTACCATGCCTGCGTGCTTAGCACTCTCCTGTATGCCAGCGAAACTTGGACCCTGTACGCCTCTCAGGAGAAACGACTGAGTGCCTTTCACATGCGTTGTCTCCGTCGCATACTCAGGATCACCTGGAGCGATCGTGCTTCAACAAGCCCAAATTCCCAGCATGGTCACACTCCTCCACCAATGTTGCATCAGATGGCTGGGTCATGTGCATCGAATGGATGATGGACGGATCCCCAAAGACCTTCTCTACTCTAAGCTTGCCTCAGGCAGAAGATCAATAGGACGGCCACATCTTCGCTTCAAGGATGTCTGCAAGCAGGATATGAAAGCTCTTGGAATAGAGGTCAACACCTGGGAAGAGCTTGCCCTCGACAAGTCCAGCTGGCGACATGCTCTGTACACAGGTCTGAAAGCCAGCGAGGAAAAGTTACGACAGCTCACTGATGAGAAAAGATCTCAGAAGAAGAGGATGCAGTTCCAACCAAGACCTGTAGCAACTGTAGCAAGGATTGCCACTCCTGTGTGGGACTTTATAGTCACAGAAGACGCTGCACAGCTACAAACTAGGACACCTTTCATGGGTGCATTTCCATCATCTCTCAAAACTAATGGAAGCCAACCACCACCACTAGACATTTTTTTGTGTGTTGGTGACTCTTAGGATTTGACCAACAGATAATTAAAAATCAGCATGCACAAGTTAGACATTTTTGGCATGCAAATGTTTCTTTGTGCAGAGTACATATTAATTTTTTTTGCGGAACACACACTTTAACCATACTGAATATTTTAAAGACTTTCAATGAAGGAAGTATATTCAAAATAGAAAAAAATTATTTTAATTTCCATTACTTTTTCAGATTTGACCGCACCAATCGCTAGTGCTGTTCTGGTTATCGATTATAATCTATTGTGTGCAAAGGGATACTACTTCTTTTTTGATGCACGCAAAAATGCAAAGATCAGTAAAACTCCTAGGCAAATGGTAAGCTGTATAGGACTTCCAATCTACAAACTAAATTATTTTTCCCTTCACTACTTAAAATATAAAACATACCATACTCTGCAAACTTAATTAAAGAACATATAGTCATATAGTTTATAGTTAATAAATTGTTATAAAAGTATGTTTATTTGTTTCAGCTTAAATGTAAAATCCTTTTGTAGTATTTCTAAATAATGACAAACAAGAAAACCATGTCCTTCTTTTCTTTAAATGATAGATACATCATATGTATAAATGAAAGGGTTTTGGGGGATTTGGGGATTGCAACAGTTTTTCAGTTGCACAAAACTGATCAAACATAAGAAGCTGCTTTCATTTAACAAAGTTGTGGAACAAAAATATTATATTAGAACAAAATGTAATATTTTTATCAGATTAAAGTAGAATTGTTATTAAAAGTGATTACTCTGGTACATCTATTAACATTTTGATTTCTTGAAAAAATATAACTGCATAACAAACAAAAAGTAAAATTTGCTCTTAATAACTGATTATCAGTTGGTTAAGTGGAATCGATTATTGATTATGAAATTCTGACTGATTCCCATCACTACCAATTGCCTAGTGGTTAGAGTGTTTACCTCAGATACAGGAAGTCGCAGGTTCAAACCCAGACTGAGTCGTACCAAAGACTTATAAAAATGGTACAAGCCTTACTTGGCACTCAAAACTACGAGGTCAGTGTTAGTTCTGGATGGCCTAGTGTCAGGATAATGTGAGTCTGTGGGACATAATGCTACATGTCTATAGCATAGTGCCCAATACTATATATCAATAAACTGTCACACTTTAGACATGATAGTAATATGACTGAGAAACTGTTAAAGCTATGCTAAAATTCCCAAATATGCACACATTTTTTCAGATTCTTTTTTCACATTTAAAGCATTGGAAAGCCTAACATCTGACAATCCATCAATATCCCAAAATCTTACAGAAAAGTGATCCTACTGAAATGCATAGTTATAGTTACATGAACCCCAGTGTGAAACACATCTCCCCACATTTCATCAAGTCATAATTTATTACAAAATTTACCTTTAATTGGTTGTAGCTCCATTGGACATGGAGCCCACACTAGGATTGCATCATTCCTCTGTTCTGATTTATAGTCTGAAGAGAAAATATAATCGTAAAAGCTTAAGGAATCCTAGTTTATTTGTAATTAAAGATTTGGTGGAGGTGGTGGGTTTGCTTTAGCAGAATTGTGAATTAGAATATAGTTTGTCTATCTAAAGTCAATATTTACTGAATCTGAAACAAGTCTTACAAAATTTAAATTCTGACCTTACCACTGTACAACAGTTTCAGCTAAAGATAAAGTTCTTACTGGCTGAAAAAATCTTAAAAATATTTAATTTGCCTAAATTGTAGCTTCCAGTGAATCTCAACAATTCTAGATTATATGTTTCTGCATAAATCGTGAATAACTTTTCTTTACTACATTTGCTCCATACAGCAAATCCTAAAATATACTTTTTCACTTTCCTTAAATCTGTGTATCACTTCTCCCAACCGAACCAACTGGGTGCCTTATTTTAAGGGCCTTTTGATCTCACAAAATACTGAAAACAATAAATTAGGACTGACAGTCCATCAGTGTTGTGAATTTGGCAAAAGCAATTCATTTTATTGAGTAATGTTTGTATAGTTTATACTAGAAACTCATGCATATATTGCAGAATCCAAATTAACTTAGTGAGTTATTCACATATAATTTTTCAAGTGATGTAATAAAGCAAATGAATGGTCACGGTAGTAAAACAACTAGATTTGCTATTCACCAAGAGCCTGTCATCGGAATATGATATCCTTATTTAAGAAACCAGTTTTTGGAAAAACATACAGTAGCTTTACTATAATGTATTTGTAGCATGGTCCAGTTGATGTAAATCATTAGACATCCTAATTTATATATGGACTTTGATTTTTCTACTTTTCCTTTATTTTTTTCAAAAATGATAAGTTAAAAGTTTAGCTATTCTTTAATTAATATTATTTTAGTCCTTAAAAATAAAAAAGGACCAAACTAATTCAAAGAAAAAAAAGAAAGCCAATTTTTTTTTTTAAATAGCATTAGTTGTGTGATACCTACATTGATCTACAAATTTCATTCATTGGTTTTCCTCTAAAATTTTGTTGTTCTAAAATCATAAAAAAAACATGCAATGATATTTTGAAATATCAATTATAAACTTCAAATAAATGCATACAGTATAGCTTCAGCATGCAAACCGCCATACAAATTTGTTAGGTAATTAACACTGAAATTGTTCTTGAATTTTTTAAACTTAAAATACCGTAGGAAACACTGTTTGACATGTTTCTAACACTAACAGCGATGTTTACAAAACGTATTAAACAGATTGTGTTTTTATTTTGAATTTACATCGGTTTTGACGTCATCGCGTAACGTAAGTTGTAATTTGTACGTTGACGGTCTACTTACCGGGATTAAATGGTGGTATTTTCACTTGATAATCGCTTCCAACTCGCATTCGTCCCTCTTAAAAAAATAAAGACATGTGCATTAAAGAAATGTTTATAGCGTAATATTTTCTTTTCTTATTGTATTAAAAGACAAACAAAAAAAAAAAAGAACGAATTTGTACGGAAACACCATGGCGTCAATACAAACCTCCATGCTCCAATTCATCGCTACTGTCATCAGAATAATCATTTGGACTTCCTCCACGAGAACGCCTTCCATTCTTCAAATCATCAAAATGTCGATCAGCCATGACCATAGTGATTTTTTTTTCTGCGAGAAATTAAAATTTTAATTCTCAGTTTCCCTTAACTACTGTCCACTGCTACACATACCAGTCCAAGCGGTGAATTAAGACTGCCAAAGCTGCAGCACGTCACAGTCGATGCTCATTTTCAAAGAAAGTAGTTTCATTTCTTTTTATTAATAAAACTTCTATATAAAATTCAAATTTGATTTTCAGTTATAATTTAACAAAACTTACCATAATTAATAAATCTTATATGTTAATAACTTGCATAAAGCACTTTATACGATGATGAGTATTAAGAAACGACAACGGAAAGTTAAAGAGATATTCGTACACTAACCACAAAGCACTACTTTACAAAAGACGATGCATTATGTTTTTTTTATTTTTTTTTGTATGACTGCTTATAACTTGTGGGACAAATAGTCGCATTAAGATAACTCAAGTTTATGATCTTAACTTACCAGAGAAAATATTTTAGTTTCATTCTGACACATGTATTCTCTCATTGTGTCCTATACAATACACTAGAATGATATTTGTTGGTAAAATTCTGCACATGTACCTTTCTGCAGATTCTATGTTTGGGGGGTGGTTGATCAATCAGACCAAATTCCGTTTTGGTGCATTTTCTTCCGTAGTTTTGATTACATGCGTTTTATAGACCAACACTTTAATTATATCTACATCGACTTTTTGGGACAAAATTTTACCACGGAAGCTAAGAGACTGACTTAATACATACAGACATTTGCCTTCAATATCAGGTGACACTGGAGACTATTTTCACTTATTACTAAACAAATGAAATAAATCGTTTTGTTAAACATGAATTATTTTAATCATAAATATATGCTCTGAAAAGATCAGTAGGCTTTTTTGATTGAACATTACATGTCATGCAGTTTCGGCTGTACTATGCACTTCTATGCCTACTAAACAATAAGCCATATTTGATATGGCCTATATGGGCTACCTTACCGAATTCGGCTGTGACGTGCATTCTGGCGTGAAATGAACCACGTGGTGGAACTGCCTTTTCGAATCGTACGAAGTGAATACCTGTCTGGAGTATCGTAACGCGACGGCATCCTCTACCGTTAAATTTATTTTGCACAAAAATTTATTTTGAAAACAAAAACCCAAACAACAAATTGCAAGCAAACAACAGCAAGTGTACATTATATATATATATATATATATATATATATATATATATATATATATATATATATATATATATATATATATATATATGCAATAAACTGACGACAAACAGTACGAAACTAGTAGCTAACTAGCCTAAGCACTTTCGACTCTTAATGAGTCTTTTTCAAAGGCAAATACAAAACATAAATACGACAAACAAATAAACACAAAAACGTTGTGTTTGTAAACCTCTACATGGCTGTCTCCACATGTGTTTACAAACACAACGTTTTTGTGTTTATTTGTTTGTCGTATATATGTTTTGTATTTGCCTTTGAAAAAGACTCATTAAGAGTCAAAAGCGCTTAGGCTAGTTAGTTATTAGTTTCGTACTGTTTGTCGTCAGTTTATTGCATCTATTTTAATAAATCCCTAATACACGTGATCCCTTGGTGGATCCAGTACGCTTGAAAGGGTTGTTTTTCGCCATATTATTTGTATTCTTTATATATATATAATTTCATCTAGAATGTGTAGTTTAATAATACATCTAAGCTTCCACGTGATAATAATTTTATGTGCACTTAAATTTAAGCATGTAAGGAAACTGTTCAAAAATCTATGATGATTTATAGGTTGAAAAATCAAATCACAGAAATGATATGGTATTTTCTGTAGCAAATACACAGAACTTCTGTTGAAAATCTGTGCTCTTTTGTCGTCTTTTTATGTCATGCTTACGTCCTAAATGTTTAAGCATGTTCCTTCTTCTTCTTCTTCTTCTTCTTCTTCTTCTTCTTCTTCTTCTGATGATGATGATGATGATGATGATGATGATGATGATGATGATGATGATGATGATGATGATGATGACTATGTAATTCGCATAATCATTAGAAGCTCTAAGCGAATTACAACATTAGACAAACATATATATATGAATGAGATAAATGATGTCATTTTGTCTAAATTCAGTGGTCAACTCGTTCCACGTTGCTGGGCCCTGGTTTGTATAAGAACGTTGTCCGTATATGACTTTAGTTTAATTGTAGGAATAATGAGAATACGATTGTTATAAGATGATCATTAGTATTTTGTTGGTGTGTTCACATTGGTGAGGTCGGATA
Organism: Potamilus streckersoni; assembly: GCA_016746295.1. Classification (NCBI taxonomy): domain Eukaryota; kingdom Metazoa; phylum Mollusca; class Bivalvia; order Unionida; family Unionidae; genus Potamilus; species Potamilus streckersoni. The sequence goes on along the minus strand of JAEAOA010000513.1, from coordinate 1,741,856 downwards.
GATATGCTGTATTGGAGCCCGTCAGTGACACGTAGCACAGAGAAAAAAAAATGTGTTTGATTCTGGATCGAATGGATAGCCAGTGTAAATTATAGAGCAGTGTGATGTGTGCTCTGATTGTGGTACTCTAAGGATGATTCGAGCAGCTATGTTTTGAACCTTTTGAAGTTTCTGAAGTAGATATTGGGATGAACCAGACATAACTAAATTACAATGAAAGCACTAAAGAACGCAATTATTTTAGTGGCATCAACTGAAAGATAATTGCAAATGGTGTTGATGGGTCTCAGTTCAAGATATGCAGCCTTGCACATGTTCATGACATGTTGGTACAATAAGAGAGTACTGCTGAGAGTAACATATATGTTTTGAACTGACTGTGAATTTAATGTTGGTGTTGCTGATATTTTTTGTTTGTTTGAGGTAAAGGATGTAAATGAGAAAGTCTTTTTGTTGTAATCAGAATGGCTTCAGATTTATCATTTTCATCTGCAGCATGTTACATGTCATCCATGATTTCACATCGGAAATGCACCTTTCTACACCTTGGACAGCAGCATCAAACTTCAGTTGGATGGCTAGATTTGTACATTTGGGTGTCATCAGCATACATTTGTGAGACACTGAATGATGATCTATGACACTTGAGAGCAGCTGAGTGTAAAAAGTTAAGAAAACATGTCCAAGAACAGACCCCTGCGGAACACATTTTAGATTAACTGAGCTGGAGAGTATTCCATTTGCGGACACAATTTGTGTCCTGTTGACCTTTTATACTGGTTTAAAAATAAAATTTGATCTTATAACAGTCTTTTTATTTAATTTAATAAAATACGTATGTTCACGCTAATGTTTTGAAATATAAATTTGACTACCGTTACTATGAATAAATTACTTTTGCAAGTGATACTAAAAACATTCATCAATAGGTTTCGTTCGCTTGTACTGACACAGAGTATCAGTCTGAGCAGTAAAGAGGAGAATATTCAAGAATGTTAACACTAGTATTGTCTCTGAACATGTTGGTACAAGTTATTATTCAAAATTCATGCAAGCATGAATATTATTTAATAAGAAATTTACTTAAATGTTTTTAAAGTAATTTTTCAAATCTTCAAGACATGACTGAAAAAATAAGGTAAAAGAAAGAATATGAAGGAAGAAATATTGTTATGTTTATAGAAGCCTTGTTGTATTTACTAAATATATTAACTCGCGCTTCGAGGCTGTGCTTATCTTATTTGGTCCCCAACGATTTAAAAAAAAATGAATTGTTGCATTTATACATTATTTTTTACTTCCAGGAAATAATGTACTAGATAAATAAAACGATTAATTAGAACAACTATGTGACATGTTACAATCTTATTTAAATACTGAGATATTAATATCTGATCTATTTTTACTTTAAAACAAATCAGTGTTATGGGGTTATATTTCCTTGATGAGCGCGAGTTATATCTCCTATATAGACTAATACGCAAATATATAGAAAGCATAGGAATTTTGAATTGAATATTTGGAGACCATTCTGAATAAGTGATGCTTTCCTGTCTTTGGGTGGCAAAGTACAATTTCGTAAATTGGCCCCTTAAGTTAAGGCTATGGCGTGACATTTTCAACTATTATTGTTACTAATTCAAGATATGGATATATTTGTGAACTAGGTGTTTTGGACTTGTGATGTTCTTGAAATTGATGTCAGGAATGTACACCTTCCATAGTTACTCTGCCGTATGTTGATAGTAAAATACCAATAGTTGGCTAGGAAGAAAAGCTAGCCTCCCATAGCCGGAAACACATGGGTTGGATGACAACTATTTTGAACTGCATCAGCCTGTGTAGTACACACTGTTTTGCAGAATTGTCATCTAGGAAAAGTGCTTACGTTTGCACTGTGAGCATCACATGGTGTCAAAAATGAATTTCGGACCTGAAAATTGCAGGTATAAATTTGGGGTTGGGGTGCATAAACTTATTCTGCTATGAACTGTCACTGACTTTTGTGGTCAAGTGGATAATATTTTGATAATATTTTTAATGCTTTATTTTAATATAGATATCTAAAATTATTGACCTTCTTGACCTCACTTGTGTCTGGCTAGGTCACTGATTGTCACATTAAATTTGTACATAAAAACTGGCCTCTGTCCCTTGATTTATCAAGAGCTCGTTTCTCAGACTAATTATGGTAAATTTCTCCATCAAAAGCGTCGCACTTATTGTGTTCGAAAGACCAATTCAAAACCACAAACTTAAGTCTTGATTTTCAACACTGATCAGTTCTATTTAGGCTTTTTTTCGGATTGCAGACTATATGCAAGATTTTCTCACCTCTGAAAATCAAAAACTACTTGTCTCGATACTGGAGATTTGACCCAAGTAATGATAGAAGGAACATGGGCTATCCCTATCCAGTCTTGAAAGTATTAAGGAACACACAATTAATTTAGTGGCATCAACTGAAAGATAATTGTGGTGATGGTGCTTATAATTTTTAACATAGGTTTAACAATTTTTCAGTCATATTGCTACAATGTCTGCATTGTGGCAGTTTATAGTGATGTCTAGCACTGGGACACCATGCCACAGACATGTAGCATGATGTCCCACCCAGTCACATTATCCTAATATCAGGCCGACCATTCATAACACTAACCTCTTAATGCTGAGCATCAAGCGAGGCAGCTGTTAGTACCATTTTTTAAGTCTTTGGTATGACTCATCTGGGGATCAAACCCATGACCTCCTGCAGTGGCCATTTTGAAAATATTATCACTACTCATCCATAGTTAATGATTATACAAACACAGTTTTTGCTAATAAAAACTATACTATGCTGTCTGTTTGGTCCAAAATGAAAATGTGGTCACTCTGATGTCCAATATAGCTCTAGCAGAGGCTTTTTTTAAGAATCTTTTTTTTGTTATTTCTTCTACATGGTTGATGATTTCATCATAGTGTTCTCACAGAAATGACTTCTTGTGTTGGTTACATATAGGAAAATATTGTAAATCTGACATCCAGTATGGCCAACGTGACATCCATCTTGAAAATCTTGGTCATACAAAATTTGAATCACTGCTCCGAAACTAATTGGAGTATTGTCATGAAACTTTACAGACATATTCATCTCATGATCTACTTCCCCTGAAATGAAAATGTTGATGCAGACAGCCTTTGCTACCCCTTCTCCTCCTAAATGGATAGTCTATGTTGAAAGTCTTATTTGTTACTTCTCATTCATGGATAGTAATATAAAACTGAAATTTTCACTGATGTCGCGACTTGGTCCTATGCTAAAATGGTACCAATCTGCCATCCACTATGGCTGTCATGGTAGCCATCTTGAAAATATTATGGCTACTTCTCCGGAATGGATGTTCATATCAACATAGCATTTTCACTAAAAGGCTTCTAATGAGGTCTAGTTAGTTTTATATGACAATGGTACCAATCCAACCACCCATATGGCTGCCGCAATGGTTCTGATCTTGCATTCAATACGACTGCTAGGACAGCAATCTTGTAAATCTTCTTACTACTACTCCTTCATGTAAAGTCATGTCTTACAAATATTGATATCTCCAGTGATATCGGAAACAATTAATTGTGCATATTTTGATGCAAATTTTTTGGGGACACAGAAAATTTTGTTACAAGGAGTAAACTTTTGCAGCAAAATGAATATGTTCTAATCACTATGAAAACTGAAGCAATGCTTTTATTAACTGAAGCAATGCTTTTATTTTAGTTTCTTGCTGACTTCTTTGATCAAAGTTCGCCGGCTTGCTTTGATGAAGGTGTATGTGTTATTGAAGGCCCCACTAAAGGCTCCCTTTGAAGGACAAAACAAATACCCACTTGTTATTGCTGCAGCAACATAAAATGAATTGTAGACCGTTAAAATACAATTTTTTAAAAAAATTTCTTAGCATATGTCAGTGCTTCAGAGGTAATCAGTTTTCACTGAAGTTGCAGAAAAACTTTTTTCTGGGCTTTTTAATTGTTTTTTTTTTTTAAATTGCTGTCGTGTGGTCAACTGTAGTCATTTCATATTTCTGCTTTCAGAGGAGATCGATTGTAGCTAGTCAGTTGCATGGGTAGTTTGATTATATTACAGTATACAGTATCAAGGCCAGATATCAGCATAAGTGGATTATGATATAACAATTAACTGTTTGGGTGGTTTGTCAATATGAAATAAGGATTTGTTTATGTAACAATTAATTCCATGGTATTTTTATATCCAAGTTTGCGGCTCTCTGTCCTGGTGCTTTTGAATTTCTCCACTCCAAACTCAAGACTATATATACCGTTTTTATCAGCCAAAATGTTGTAGCAAAAATATGGTATATTTTGTCGCCAATATGTACAACAATTGCAATTTGCGACATTGGCAAAGCCCAACGCAATCACTGTTATTGATTTCATTTCCGGTTGTTGCCGTATAAATATTGCCTGTGAACTCGAAATCAAGAGACCTAGACAAAATGCCGTTTGCAAATTTAGACAAGTGTTTTGTAGTTAAACAGAAATATGATGAAGATTTCAATGAGATTCAGAACTATGCTAAACTTGCTAGAACTGATAGTTCGGATGTGACCGTAGCCAAGTGTAAGAAAGTACGTGATTTCTAGCTTAGTGGGGACTGCCACATTTGCTGGTGGAACTGCAACTTTTGCTGGTGGGACTCCTATTTTTACCTAATTAGGAGTCCTGAACTCTTAGTTTTAAATCCTAGCATGACCTCTGATCTCTACTTCTTTAAACTAGATGGTTATATCTGCAAGGGGTTTCCACCAGTATACTTTATTATACCTAGTGGTACATTAAGTTGGAATCAACCACATGTACATCCAGTATCACTGCCATTATGACTATCTTTAAACCTCAATGAAAAAAGTGCCATTCTCATTTCCAATCTTTAACACAGCAGCACATTTGACTCATAAATTAAAGGAAGGAGTCTCTGTCATTTGTGGAAATTCTTTTCACCTAGTAGAGCATCAGACCATGCAAGGAACCTTTACTTATATTACTCTTTGACTTAAGTAAATTTTAATTTTGCAAAATGTTTTGATTTTCATATTTGTTTTTTGACATAATTGCAATCAATAATAGAAAACACCTTGCTTGTTGAATGATAAAAAGAAAAAGAAGAAAAAGAATAAATATAAGAAGAACAAGAACAAGAAAATGAAAGAAAAAATAATAATAAGAATAATAATAATAATAATATTAATAAGAAGAAGACTGTACTGTATAATATTGTGATGAAACTAAATAGGAGTGTGATGTTCTTACAATAAGTCGTGTTTCACTGGACCACTGGTTTGAAAAAAAATTAGCTGCCTTTTATATATAACAGGTTATGATTAGATGAGGTTAGAAATTCTAGGGAGTAAGAAAACCTATATCTGCAGCCATGTGTAAAGCATATTTCTACTAATTTCCACATATTTCCACTATTTCCACATATTTCCACTGGATTATGGACTGGGAAAGTTTACTTTTAATGAGATTCATCTCTCTCAACTGATAAATAGGGTTATACACTCTGTAATGCAAAGTAAGGGTAGAGGTGACCATATACTGGTGTAAATTAGAAATAAACCTGTAAATAGTAGGCTGGATTTATGGATTTAATCAAAACCTTACAATATTCTAAGACAAAAAGAACATCATGATGATGAAGACACTAAATGTTTTTAAATTTGCTTCCTTGAATCTGTCCTTAAAGGAAAAGTCCATTTTGCATTTAATTGATTGCATATAACGAGGATATATATATATATATATATAAGGTAAATATATTTTTTTTACAGCAGAACTCAATTGTGGACACAAATTTTTTATATGCAGAGGTGTTATTTATCAAGTTCTTAATAGAACACATACTACCATTAGCTGTAGAAAACTATGTTGGTCAGACGGATGTTTCCTGATTTCAAAATTGCCAAAAATACGCATGTGCCAGGAGAAAATCATCAAATATTGTTAAAAGAGACTGAATCACTTAAAATTGCAGAGGCCATTAAAATTTGGTTGTTTGGTATTGCCACAAACAGGATTAGTGATTATGATGAGAAAAAGTTTTACTCTGTTTAAGAGACTGACAACGAAAAGGGCAAAGCCAATGCTCTTCTTTCATTACCAGAATTAACAGTAGATTCCACTGGAGAGAACATTTTTGATTTGCTTGATAATGCTTTGAATAAACACAAGTTGGCAGAACTGTATGGGGGTTTTCAGCTGATAAAGCATCAGTGATGACTGGAATTCATAAAGGAGTTGCATTTTATATTTTGAAAAATGTTTTCATCAGTGTACATATCAGGTTATCCCTGTCATTTGATGCACCTTGCTGCAGGAAAGGCTGCTGATAAATTAGGAGACCTTCAGAAGTATCAAGTTGGCATTCTGTCAGATAGTGCACTTCCTGTGGACAGAGTTGATCTGCAATGACATCTTATTTCCCAGCTAAAAGACCCATAACCTAAACTATAAGATATAAGTTTTCCTTCTTTGTAGGGTTAATAAAAGGAATATTGGTTCTTTACCATTTTAATGCTGACTGTGAGAAATTGTTCAGTATTGTTAAAAAAATAAAACTGAATAAAGATCCAGGTTCAGTAACCCAGCACTTAGTGCCCTACTGGTGTGCAAAATATTCATAATCTCAGCTGGTACAAAATGTTTTGAAATGCAATATGAAAGACTGTTATTTTTTAATGCTCGAAGTGCTACATATGAAAACTTGAAGTAGTTATTGATGTTAAAAGACTAAAGGGGTAAATATATAATTTTGGACATATTCTCATTAAATTTTATCATATTATATGTGGATTACTCTTTTTCTTTTCAGATTACTCTTTTTATCAACTTGGATTACACTTTTTCCTCGCCAGGGGTTGACATATATGTCAATGTGTTTGATTTTCGTCAAAATAAAGGACGATTTCTCTGAGTTCTAGGAATATAGTGAAAATTTGTACCAATGATCTCAGTATCATTCTTTTTGATTTTATTTTCATAAACTTAAGTCCTTGATATGAATAAAGCACAGCTAAATAAACACCAAACACAAGTCAAGGTTAAGCGTAGTTGCATTTTTCTAGTACGAACAGATTTTACGCAACGATTATAATTATAGTGTATCACTTCTGTGAACACATATCAATCTCATGACACAATGAACCTTTTGAGATCCTATAATGCTTTCATATCATGCATGCATTTTACCTGTTTAATATGATGTATACAAGTTTTCATACATACTCCTGTGCTACACTATAAAATACTATATACAGTAGTCCTAGTACTACAGTATAATCCTACCAGAAGTATTTTCAAGTTTTAGCATGAGTATGATCAGTATTGATTAGAAAGTGTTTCAACTTACATTTACTAATTCAGCTTCCATAGTAAACTTCTAGCAATACCATTATTTTAGAAATTAAATAACTTTAACTTTTTGAATGCACATTATCACACCAACAATTTATCAGTTGTTATGACTCTTTGGTCTAAAAACATGTTACAGAATGAATGTGAAACCAACATACAGAGTAAAATCAACAAGCAATTTATTTTAAAGCAAGTAAAATGAAAAATCAAAATGCATGTACAATACTGTGAATTAATTTCCAAATATTTAGAAGTGTCCTAAGCACAAGTCCCAAAAATACAGAATCTTCCTAAATTCTACCAGTCTTGGATGTCCTGATATTTTAGTAGTCTTTAATGTCCTGATATTCCAGAATTTTGTAATTCAGAATATCTTTGAATAAGTTTGCATAAATCTCCAGATCGTATATAAATCCAAAATGAGAATGAGAAGAAAAATAAGAATGTGCAGTTTATAAGTTCAAATGAATCTTCAAAATAAATAATTTTTCACTCTGATTTCCATAAGACTATTATAATATCTGACTACTAAAATGATTTCTTCACAGAATGACCATTAGTATGAGAATGAAATATTGTTTCCCAAATTCCAAAAATGTAAACATGGATCAAATGGCCGATTTGTTTAGAAAGTGTCTGTGACAAAGTAAACATGCCAAAGAACAACTATTTTGCGAATTTTTGTGTAAACAAAGACTGGCATTGAACTGAAATTTTTGTAAATCTGTTCTTTACAGAAATGGCATAGCCTAAGTCAAGTACACTTGCATAAAAGTATTTTGTTGAGCACACATTATGAATTACTGGTAAATATACATAATATAGACGTGTCCTTAATGTAAGCTTCAGTATAGAGCAGGCCATATGAAGCATTTTTTTAAAATGTACATGTCTTTGAAACATGTTGTTTTAATATAGACCAAAGAATCATTTGCTAATTTCAGTAATGAATTTTACAAATTCACATCTGTAAAAGGACAGATATTCCATCAGTTAGATATAGCCTTTTTTATTTCTGCTAAAACTAGAATCAGCTCCAAAAGATTCTTTTCACTAAACATTTAGTTTCATGATCAAACAGTCCTGGCAAACATAACCCATATGTTCTCTATTCAGTCTTTACCTATTTCTAGACTTTCCAATTCCTCCATATAATTCATACCATGAAAGTCCTATAGCTGTTTTGCCCATGAAATTCATGTATAGGAACAAATGCCCTTTGTTACAATTTAGTTCACAGAGGCAAGACATAATACAGGGACAAATCATACAGATGTTTGTTATATTCCATGAATGTCATTGAGAACACAGATCTTTTAATGGGTTGTTGGGTTCTATGTACATTATAAAAGTTTGCAATATTATGTGCCAATTAATATTCTTGAACATTTGTATTCTAAAGAAAACAAATGGACTTTACAAATATATTATGAAGTATTGTAAATAAATGCCTCACACCTATAATGGAAAGAAACCTAAAATTTCCATGCATGTTTAAGTCTAAGAATCATATTTGATGCCTGCTGTATTTTTGCTAACCTTAATTTGTTACAAATTTCAGATAACTGTCAGCCATGGATATTTTAAAAGCAGGAAAGTTTTCCAAAATAAGTATCACCAGTTTGTAAGGATTTGGGAGACTTGTAGTTGTTGGTCCATTTTCAAAGATGGGAAGTACAAGCCATGAAATAAAAAAGCAGCTTTTACGAAGTTCTTTCATCAAAGCTGCTCATTCTGAGAAAAAGACGGGGGGGAGACCAGTTTTATATACTTTACCCAGATGGCTCTGATACAGTATCTTCCAGACAAATCTGAAAAATGTTCAATACTTGGATACAGAAACTTCCTTGACCCTCTTAAGCATTTTGACAGACTACATCTCTACCTGTGTGAAAAGAGTAAGTAAAACGGTTAAAATGTTTTTATTTTCACATATGTTTAGGTATGCTTGTTTAAGAGTTTCACATTATTTATTTTATTCTGATGTCTAAATTGATTTTCTTATTTGCTGCAAAAGCAAATTTCCACATTGCCCCCTGGAGGTTTTTTTTCATTTTCGCCTGAGATACCAGTAGGAAATCTATTTTGGGAGATATTTCTGAATACATCCTAATACATCAACTTTTTCAGTTAACCAAATGCCTAATTGTGTTATAAACATTGTTTTCATTGGCTCTTTCAGCTGAGCATGAGCAGAAGGGTAAAAGTTAGATTAATTTTTTTTTCTTGATTGACCCATCATTTTCGTGTCAAGACCACTCTTCATTCTAAATGCCCATTTTATCCTACTTTTTACAAAGGTTCACCTGTGTGCAATTCAGACCGGTCTGTCTTAGATCTGAGGCCAACAAGTCTAAAATCCTGACACAAAACTGGATTCCAACCTTGAGAGAATTATAGCTGGAAGAAACTCTGGTCCAAAAGTGGCATTTTTCCCTCTGTATTTTGTAGTGTAACTATAACATCCATATTATTTGGTATCATCGTAAAGCTAAATCTGTCTACCTTTCTATAATACCACCCACTTTATTGTGTCATACATGACCTTGATGCTACAGAGCTCAGAAGTAGGCTATCACCTCCTGCCCCATAAATGTGGCGCTAGGGGTTAATGAGTTAATAATGACATTTGAACTATTGCGTTATAGTAAAAGCATAAAATATTATCTCATGGGCAAACATCATTACTTACATTCCGTCTTTTCAGCTGGAAGACGGGGACAGGTCACAATAGAGAGACTTGTCAGATTTGCAACAGGGGCATCCAGAGAACCACTTCTTGGATTCAGCATGAACCCAACCATACATTTTGCTCAAGGGAATAAACTAATACTGTCAGTTGATATTGTTGATTATGAATTATTTGATATCCCATTTCTGAGTGACTTCTTTGGGCTGGAGGAGAAAAGTAGGATGATATATTTGTTATACTTCACTCACTGTATTGTATCAATAGGTAAGGCCTTGGTTACTTCTGTGATACAAGAATATGCCTTGGATGTATGATGGTACAATAATTTACAGAAGAGAAATCATTCATTTTATCTGACTAAAAGTTCTCAGCAAAGGAACAACAACAAAGAAGACAAATAAACAACAATCTATTCAGAACACTTCAACTATTTCTGTGACTCAATTTGTCTATAGAATAAAGTAGTTCCTAGCCATCAAAACTTCTGTTAATCATTGTTTCCTAAATTACAGAGGTGGTTTGTAGCTGCATAGGATTGAGCTCCAAGACAGGAATGTGTATTGTATATACACTAGCTTAGAATCTTTGGTGTTGCTTTTGGTCATGTGCCATACAGGGGGACTGGGAGGGGTGTAATTCATACAATATATCTTAATATATATATCTTATATATCTTATTTTAATGTAATCTGTGCATAGTTGACAATTACACAAGAATATCAAAGGCAGAACAGTTTTATATAACATAAGATATGATTATAAAAAATGCATCTCTTTTAGAGAAATGCATACTGGTTTGTTCATATTAAATCTTACATGTGCTTGCAGTAAATGTAGATAACACATAGTTAATCTTCATGATGTTTATTGCAACTAATTTTTATAAAATTCATTTTTTAAACCTGATTTGAGATGTAGATGGTTAGGTCAGAGTTGATTTTTGTGTCTCTTCGTTGCACTCCTGTGTCCTGTTTTATCTACAGCATTTTTATCAGTAACGTAAACAGTGATAGCAAGTTCACGAGTTCTGGTCAGGTAAGACATGTATGCTTTGGATCAAAGTAATTGCATAATTTATGTATTTATATTTATATATTCAATTGCTGAAATGTTTTTGATAGTACAAACTATTTCACATATTCCCAGTTCATCAATCTATAATCCTAACATGCATTCAGTATCCTATTACTAATTATCCATTTAGTCAGTTTGAGATAAATGAACTGTACCTTAATTTATCTTTTTGAAACAGATCAGTTTATTTTAAAGGATTATGTCAAGGAAGTAGCACAAAATGTTATGAAGATAATGTGATATTGAATGGGATTTTTATGTAAAATTTTAATGTATGTAACATATATAACCCTTAAATGTCTATCAAAACTGAACATGTTATAAACGAAAAATAAGTGCATATTTGTCAGAAAAAAAGGATGCCTATCTTACGTTACATGAAACTGTTCAAGCTTAGAAATTCCTCTTTGATTGTCTAAATAATTTTATAGCGTTACAAACTATACATTGCACCAGATAAATTTTCTGTTTTCAGGTTCAGCACAACAGCACTATTGTCAGTACATGTATAGAAAAATGTGTTAATTTAACAAAAGTCAGAAATATAGTCATGAGATACACTAGATTTTTAATCAGGATGTTCATTGAGTTATTTAAAAGTTGTATTTACCAGAACAAAACTAGAGTGTCAGTGCTCCTATTTTGCACATTGATGATCTGTAAGCTGAGGCACTGATTAAAGTTGGTCACAAGGTTAATACACCTGTTTGCCTAGTCATGGCACTGTTTTGGAATTTATTTATGACACAGATTCTTACAATTAAAGACATGCAGAAATTGTTCGACTTAGGATTTTGTTGGATCCTTTATCTAACTCCCTTGGCACAAATTTTCCTATAATTAGCAAATCTAAATAGAAAAACTTAGAAATTTTCACATCTGCTATTGTCTATGCCACATACAGATTATAAATTATATTCATCACAAAGTGTATATGCAAGCATTCTGTATATTACCTAGGTATTGACTAACATATATGTTGATAATGGTCCACACGTGCAAATAATAGGGATCTTTATAATCAATGTTTTACTATCTGTGTGTATGTGTGTGTGTGTATATATATATCCTGAAAACAGGAAATATATGTTATGTTCCTACTTTATTTCTTTTAGAGTTTTCTATCCTCGGTAAGGGTGCTCCTCATGTAAGTACATATACTTTCTTAACGCAAGTCAAAAAGTATAATTTACCTGTGTGAAGAGAAAATATGAAGAGAAAGTGAGAGCACTAGCTACAAATAGTAAAGCATGAATATATTTATTACATCTTGTACAGTGAGGACAGAGAGAGATAGAGAAATGTAAATTGTTCGGATGACAAATATGTGGATTTTTATGTGCTTTTATTACAAAATACATACATATATACAGGGAACTTATTTGCAGATTGAGGCACCAACATTGAACAGACCAACTGAAATACTTCCACTTTAAGTTGTTGTTGTACTGGGACTTAACACCATTTTTCAGCACACAATAGGCTATACATGGCGGCCAGTATTAATGGTGGAAGAAAAAACCAGGTAATCACTGGAAAGAACCACTGACCCACGAGAAGCTACTGGAAAACTTTCTCACATATCTACATTCGACAAATCTTAGACTCGAACACACACAAAGGTGAGATGGAAGTGATCCATAATGGAGAGCACTTTAGACCACTCATTCACTCAGGGCTCCTCCACTTTAAGTAATTTTTGATAATATTGACAACAGAATATGTAGATGAAATCTTCATGCCTGATTGGTCCTGATCCTCCACGTTTAACTCTGTTATTGCAGTACAGAAGTGCATCTTCATTCCTTTTATGTAACATAATGAAGACAAATTGTTTTGTATGGCATGGTGATTTAAGAGCTCACTGCATTTAATTTATTTTAATGTATACACTCATCATGTACCCATTTCAGAAAAAGGTGTGCATGCATTTTTCATTTTTGAGATGTACACTGGCATTAACACAATTTAGCAAAATTTGCACATGTATAAATTTGTAACTTTGTTGTTGTAATTCATTGGCCAGTATCACCCATAATAATAATTCATAAGTGTAAGTCCTTATAGCAAAAGAGTCAACTTTATTTGCCATTTCCACGTTGCTGTTGAAATACCCTTTTTATTGAACTTACATAAAACATGCTATAATTTATTAGAGTCTTTGAAATGTAAATATTGTCTTGTTGTTATTCATCAAGTACATGCAAATTATTCTATACTTAAGTTACATATTTTTATACAGATCTTTAATAGTCTACAATATGTGCATACACTATGATAATGTTACCTGGCGAGTAGCTTTTTTTTTAGAAAAATATTGCCTGTATGAGATCTCAATAAAATCTTACCCATTTTGATTCATATTTAGTTTTTTCCATGGCTATTGACAAAGTCAAGCTTGAAAACCTAGTTTGCTTATTTACTCTATAGAAGCATAGCTGTGGCAAAACTTTTGTACTGGATCTCATTCGAAACATTTTCCAACTCCAAAGTTTGTGTGTATATATCTATATATATATACATATATATACACACACACACACACAAACACAGGTTTTTTTCAGGCACTGATAATGATTTAATGATCACCTAATCAACACTTTTGCTTCTTATTTTTCTACATTAGGTTATTATAGGAAGCACTGCCATAACTGTTCTGATTTTCTTGGCCTCCGTACCAACATGGCCGCTTCTTAAGTAGTCTGTAATAAAAAATTTGTGCATGTAATGTGATCAGTATGAACAATTACATTTATATTAGTTTCATTATCTGACTTTTGCTTAAGGATATCCTGAGTCAGTAAAGTGTTCAGACACCCTAACACCTGTCACTTCCCTTGGAAAGACCTGTAGAACCTTGTGCTCATTCATGATGGGATATTTGTACCCAGTTCAATTTGCATTCTGTATTTCATTTGCATATGATAAAATTTGGAATGCCTTATTATAATTTGTAATAAAATCTATTCTCCCCTTTTTCCTGCAGAACTGTATGCATTGTTGCTTCCCATTTTATGGATTGCCAGCAACGTCAATAGTTTATAACATGACCACTAACCTGGTACTCTGTGAATATATTTTTGGCTGCTCCCAATGTGTATATAACATTACAGACCAACATAAGCCATGTTAGTGATATCAGATTCACTCAGGCCCCTTATATGCAAATTTGAGTCTTTCTTTCATTGACACATATGAACTTAAAATGAGCGTTGATACTGAAGTGAAATGGATCACATCATAACAGTCATAGTTACTTCAGCACCACATTATTTGTGCTGACAAAAACACACCTTTAATGAACCTTGCAGTTCAAGTTAATTCATGGCACAGGTATCTCATGTTCGGGAATGACTAAAGTGATGGAACAATATTGGGGAAAATTATATGATCATGTGATATTCCAGTAATGGAATACATTTCTTAAACATTATCACACTTGCAACTGGTGAAATATATTATTATTTGAAAGGTGTCAAGAATTTTAGATACAAAGTGTAAAGAATACCTCTCGACCGTATGATGCCTATTTAGGGACATATCTCAAGATGCTACATTCCAAACAAGAGGTGAACTGAATCAAGAGTTTTCAGAATATATAATGAAGAAACCGTGTGGCCAAAGTGTCAAGCTTCTTGACCAGTTAAAGTAATAAACTATACATGCAACAGTAGCAAGACGATTTTCATGTTACCTTTGGTCATTAAGAGAAAGAAAATACACAAAACAAAATCATGCTTCTTTATTTGCAACAATAAATTCAGCATTGTAAGTTTTAATGCCCATTCAAGCAAATTGAACATGCTGTACATTTTTGATCTCAGAGGAAGAAAGCAGCTGTAAATCTTAATTCTTAAGACTCTTTGTATTTCAAGAACTTTTAATCAGATGATTATATATGACAATACATTTAATCTGCAGAATACTCTAAAGTATGGACTGAGGGATGGAAACTAGTTTTCATGATTTCAAAGTACACATTGAAATATTTCTAAATATTCATTTCCAGGATATGAAAGTACTGTTGCAATGCCTCTTTCAAATTCTGCACATCATTCCAGCCCATTCTGTAAAATACACAAGTCCAATTCTTGTGACCCATGTCTGCTTGGTTCTCTCGACATTGAAAAGTTGCAAAGTCTATGTCATCTTGAATCACACATGGTAAAAATGATCTGTGAGAAAGAGAACTTCATTCAATGTGTTGAATATAGGAATAATAACCTGACAGTAAAACCTTAGCCTTTTTGACTATGATCTGTTATTTCTTACAAACCAATGTATATTTTTGTTCAAGGGTTTGCAATGAATTACTGAATCCAAGAAACACTGATCTTTTTGCAGGCACAATACAAATATACCACTTTTGAATCACATAATCACCAATGTGTAAAAAAATAATATTCAACATTGGCATTCAACATGTGCATGAATAAGACAATGAATGAATACGGCAAGCAACTTGAACCTAATGTACCTAATGTTTGTATATGGGTGTTTCAGTGACACCTATTGGACCTCTGGAACTTCTGACATTTCACTTTTCACTATTAATTCATTTCACTTCTTCGGTTTGTATAACTTGGATACTCTGAGTTTCTAGAGAAAGACAGCTACATTTTAGTGATATATGTACATGTTATCAAATATCATGTTACATGATTTCTTTTATAGCACAATATTCATTAATATCTGGGATTACAAAAAGACTTCAATACAATCATAATGCATCACCATGGTGTAAACCAAATGGAAAGAACATAATGTTATATTTCTCACATAATACATGTATATTTACATCCCCATCAGACACAATAAAAGGCGTTAGTGATGTCTCTATGGCACAATAAAAGGCGTTAGTGATGTCTCTATGGGAAATATGATTACTGCCTTTATTCCATAACAGAACATGACATAATCAAGCACAGTATATGACATACATGTTCTCCACATGAGAACATTTCATATTGAATGTAACCAAATACAAGTTTCATTTTAAAGACCAAGATAGACACGCTGGTGTATTTTAATAATTAGGAAGATACTGGATTACATTTTTCATGCAATACACATTATTATTAGCAAGAAGAATTACAAACTTATCTGTTAAATAATACTTGAAACATTATGAGCTTGCATTTTTTTAAAAATATTTACAATTGTGACAAAATTAACAATTTTTTATGAATGACATGTTTTGACATGTCAGATGAGAAAAACTGATATTCAGATTTATGAATGGGTTTAATCTGAAACTTTTAGGATTCCTTAATACAACAACAAATAAAATAAAGTGTGCATTATCTTCAACTGGACAACATGCCAAACCTTTTTGATCTACATAAGCGACTCGTTGGCTTTACACTGATGTTGTAATCTGCCGATATTGGACATAGTATACTGTTGCGCACAGAATGTTGTTAATTGGTCTTCAGTGTAAGAAACATGTGTATATGCACACATTTTGGCAAAATATGTAATTACAGATGTTCCTTTCTATCATCTGCTGATGTATGTCGTGTTCAAATGGAAATAATATTTAGATTTAATGTGGCTGCAAAAAGTTTCTAGCAAGTAAAATATTCTTGACCTTAACAACGTTCTATCGATTGTCACAAAAAAATACACACACACACCCATCAATAATTGATTGTGAGATATGCAGAGCAATACCTGATTCAGAGTGGATTTAACTTATATCTTTATTAATAGATATGAATTATCAAAGATGTAAATATGTTAAAATGATGAGAAAAACATTAATTATGCTAATGCAGTCTTTAAGCAAGGTATAGTGTCTGAGTAAAAGCAAAATGCATACCAAACCAAAAATGCTCAAATTGATGTGTTGAGTTAGTGTAGTGTGGTTCATCTCTTTCACACAGATAATTAGGAACTAAATTGCAAAGATGCTGGTCAAGTTGCAGTGGTAATATGAGAAGAAGAGTGCAAATAATTCAACAGACTGCTGTAATTTCAAAGGTTACTTATATCTAAGGAAGTGTTATGATCAATTATTCCATGTATAGTAATGTTGTCAGTTATTTCTTGATTGAATTTTTCTGTTGTTTTTTTATTTTTATTTCCCACATGTAAAATTTGAATCCTTTGTTACTGGTTAAAGAAGTTATTACCATATGATTTGCAAGGATTTTGTTTATGCTTGATGTACAATGCACACTTTAGTATTATCAGATTGCAGATATATTCCTGTTTCATATCTATTTTGATCACAACACTTATAAATTTTTACTTTTTTACATGTCAGATTGACATGTCTTCCCTGGTGTTACAGCAAATGATGGCAAAATATTTCACAGACTAAAATAATGTAGAATTAAGGCTTACCCATCAATGCATTCATGAATTGGAAATCCATAGGGTTTAAGTTTATTATACCTGTGATTGGAAGACAGAAAGTTTAGCAAATAAAAAACAAAATACAATATACTAACACATTTCACTGAGAGAGAGAGATTTTCACATTGCCTTTGTAAAAACTATAATGAACAATCCAGATGTGTTTTTATGACACATCTGTGATTTTGCAATATCTGTTAAGTACTAGAGGCACTAAAGTCATGATCATTTGGAATGATAAAAGAACACAAATCTGAACAAATTACAATGGCAAGCAACTACATAATATTAAACTGAGTAATAAATGTATTGTAGTCAATGTTCAGGATCAATATTTTTTGAAGTTAATATTTGCAACTCTTAATACTTTGATTGACAGAGTAGATTAATACTGTAGGAAATTGTTCTTTACCTAATAAATGAATCTTTTCTTTAGGCATTTTACAATTTAAGTACCATTTTCGGTTGCATATATTTATAATTCAAAATGTATACATGTCCCCAACTGCCAGTATTTGTAATAAGAAAAGAGCATTTGCAATGTTCATATTAAAACTGAATGCATTTAAAAAAACATTCATAAGATCATACATATGTACTATGCTGTCTTATAAATAATATTTTATATTTGACCTGGAATTCACACAATTATGTAGGATAATTAACTCAAAAACGTTTCTTTGTTTTTGTTCCTGAATGAAGATGCTATTACAAGGAAACTTTAGTTAACTATAATAAATTAGCATTAACAAATTTTGAAAAATGTATCTCAGACCTCACTGTAGAATTACAAAGAAAAACAAAGATTATTTAAAAGTATTTAAAAAAAAGCAGAGATAACTGTATTGTATGATTCTACCAAACTAATGTCTTTTTGTATGTATCTATCAAGAGAGAGAGAGAAACAAAAGTTGAACTATAACAGCTGATGTTACTTAAATCTCTTATTTATGAAGGTTACTTCAGACCTTAGAGCATAATTGCTTGTCAATTATTCTTACAGAAAGTTGTCAAGAGACTATTTATTATTCCAAAAGGAATATTTTATACTTTGCCTTTTATATTTAGGAACTGTGCAAAGAGTGTACTTTCAAAGCAGAATAAATTTTACAATATTTAACCACTAGCTTAGAGACATTTTTTCTGGCTTAACAACCTCTACATACCTATGAATGTGTATTTTCATTTGCTGAAGAGTGTATGTTATTTGTTGTGTGGCAAATCAGGTAATAGCAACTGGAATGAAAAAGAAGAAACTATTTGCTGGATACAAATAACATCCAAATTCAAATGACCAATAAATAAAGACCCATTTAATACAAAGAAACATATACAATGACAAGATTACAAAAACAAACACCATAGCATTACAAAACAAAATGAAGATGCCAGGTTTGCTTTGATTTCATGCATTAGTTGGGTTCTATTTATCATGTGGAGGTTTCTTGTAGTAGCAGAGGTAGAGGGTTACGGACCGGTATAGTGAGATGGCATATGATAATGAAACCACCATTGTAGATGAACAGTCAAGAAACACACGACAGGAGAAACAGCACAAAGTCCAGAGCAGCTTCCTTAAGCCTGTTAAGTGATGGCAGTCATTTAGAATTCTATCTGAAGAATCCTTTTTCTAACATATAGCTCTTTGAAAAACATAAAATTACAGAAAGAGTGTAAGGCCATGTCCATGGTGGTTGTTATGATTAAATTATATCTGTTGTTTAAAATATACAACTATATAACGAGGAAAATGACATATGGAAAGAAATGTAAAGTTCAGAAATCAGTATTTATTATCATATTCATTCATGAAAGACCTACATGAACAAACAATTGTATCTGTATAATGTAAATGGTAGGTCCTCTCTTTGATGGCATTCCAGCACACTTAAAGGCTTGTAGGAGGTGCACATACATAGCGAACACACAAACAAAATAAAAGACACATAGACGGTACTATGCGTGAGCAGTTGCAGAGTGCCCACAAAAAAGAACTCATAGTACAACTAAAACGAGGATGCAGCACAAAGATAGAAAGGTAGTAAGAAAACCAGGATAGAGCCACTAACAGAACCACACTCATCAGATGCAAAACTCTTTGCCAACAAATACATCCCCTTTGTAACTATACACACTGTCAATACCATAAGCACAGAACATATCAACAACAGGCACTGAGGTTAACCGATTCTTCTGCACACTTACAAAGTATCTCTTTCAAAGAAGCTGTTATGATTGCATACCATCATACAAAATATTAAAATATGAAATATGGCTTGCAATATTAATATCATATACTGCATCTCCTGAGGTGGAGCTTGTTTCACTATAAATAAATTTTGTTGCTTCTTTCCCCACTCTGAATCTAACCCCCCCTCTCTCTCTCATATAATAAGTTCATAGTCATTGGTACAATCAACTAAGTAAATGTTCACTTCATTCCAAGAATGTTCTGATGGCCTAATGGTTAGAATGTCTGCCTTGGACATGGGTTTGATCCACGGTCGAGTCATACCAAAGACTTAGAAATTGTACTAATAGCTGCCTTGTTATGCACTTAACATTAAGAGGTTAGTGTTAGGACTGGTTGGCCTGGTGTCAGGATAATGTGACTGGGTGGGACATCATGCCACATGTCTGTGACATGATGCCCCAGTGCTAGACATCACTGTAAACTGCCACACTGCAGATATCTTAGCAATATGATTGAAAAATTGTTAAGCTATATGACTGACATTTTTTTAAAAGCTATGTTAGATACCATATACATTTGCATATAAGATGAATCCAACTGCAAACACCACAGACATTGATCTGCCACCTCATAATGCACCTGTTTATTAGCATCTATGTTGTTTGTTCTACTGATTACTTTTAACAAAGTGCATAGACACAGATCTTCTGGCACATTATGAGATGGCTGACCTGCGTCTAGACAGTTTATAGTTGTTTCCATCTTATAAGTGAGTATATAGATATATAGATGAATCTGGTAATATCAATCCCAACAGAATTCTGGTTTTGGATTATGGATAGTTTTGAGTGAGAAACGTGAACACAAACTCGATGTCTGACATTTTGTAAATTTAAGAAAAAGCAAGAAAGAACCATACATTTAATAGATTTTTATTGTCATTCTTCTGCTCTAATTTATAACCAAAAACAACTAAGTCCATTATATTAATTATAAATTATCTTACCTATTAATAAGAATGGGGAATTTTTGTGTCAAAATGTACTTCATTCTCAAAATAATGGTTATTTTTAAATGATATAGGTACAATTATTCCCTTTCTATACAAATTGGAGCAAAATCAATTTTCAGAGCTATTTTTAAAAATAATTTTATCTCTCATCCTCAACCCTTAAAATGAAAGTACTGACCACAAAGGTTTTAAAACAGAGCTGAAATAAGTAGATAATATTTGTAATCTATTGAAATTCTCTCACCCCAAGCCCCTGATCGACCCCTCCATGAAATACTTGTTTTTTAATTTAAATAAACAAAACTTGAAACAAATGTTTTTTTTTTAAAAAAAAAACAATATAGATGTTCCTTTTATCTTGAAAGGGCATTGAACATTTACTATTGGTGTGTCTGCCAACTGCAATCATAGAAATTCTAGCAGAAACATGTAAAACACAAACTGGCAGAATGAAAACTTGTGCCATTTAGAAATAAATGATTTAGCTTGTAAAGGTTATCAGGCATCAGTGAAAGACAAAGTAATGTATAAAATAGTTAATGGGGATATTATCCCACCACCACCAAAACCACCACCCCATATCTTGAATATTCCAGTTTTTGTGGCAGACCACTCTGTTAAGTAGTCACTTTTGAAAAAGTAATGATTTTGTGAAGTTTGTAGGCAGAATTTGTACTTTCTCTTAGTAACACATCACCATGAGATATTATCAATATCTTTAAATCAGGTAGACATTTGCCCATCGGAGAATCTTTTATCAAGTTTAAAACATTCATTGTCTACTTAGTTGTGATGTGCTGAGTGAATTTTACATGTTTCTGCTATTACACTGAGTAACAATTAGATATTTCTGGTCTCATGACCAGAAATATCTAATTGTCTCCAATCAAACTTGGATGTATAACCTACATGTAATCTTGTATGAATGGTGTTTTTTTTTAAACATGGATATACTTTCTGCACCATGAGAAAACAAAATTTACTTAAAAGATCATTTATTTCTTTAAACTAAAATATAGTAAATAAGGTTATGATTAGTATTTTTGTTTAAGTACAATTCGAAAAGAAGAATATTGTTTCAAGACATTTTTGTCAGGCTTCCACACCCCCATCATACAATTTAAAATTTTGATCCTGATATTTACCATGGTAAAATATCAGGGTCAATGTCTTACATTGTACATCTACTCACTGCACCGCAGAATATTAATTTGTGGGTCCAAAAGAGCAATAATATGTGAAACCTTGCCTCATGAACTGTATATACAAATGTGTTTATATGTGTGACAGTTTGTAAAAGAATTTATAACTGAGCAGCTTTACCTTTAAAATATATTTCTCCAATTTAAAACATGTAACTGCAATCTCAACCAAGTGTTTTAAAGACAATTCAGAAAGTTTTGATTTAGAGGTTAAATATTTTGTTACAATAGTCACAAAGTAAATAACATTTGATCCTTCCACTATTTTTATGAATAAATTATTATTTGTCTTAAATGTATCCATCAGCCACTTTTTAACTTGATCCACAACAAGGTCATTTTCTAGATTAAAATAATTCTAGATTACAAAAATAAACACAAAAGTGACCCTCCCTACAATTCACCACTACTCAGCATTATCTAGCATAATGGCTTTATATAAAAATATTATTCAGTAATTTAAACTTAAGTACATTGATTTCATATCAGTATGAGCAAGTAGTGAAAAAAAAAAACAAACAATTTCATGTCAGGTTTCAATCAAGTTTGAGGAATATTCTGTATGAATCAGTTTATAATTAAAAATTATTCCTTGAAATTAATAGAGATTTTTAAAATTATTCATGAAGAGCAGAGGTAACCATTGCATGCAACTTTATGTATTTCAATATCATGGATGTCTTTTTCATGCAATTATATAAAATTATTATGGATGCCTTTTTCATGCCAACTATATCAATATTTTTATAGATATAATTTTTATGTCAATTACATCAATAATATTACAGATGTATTTTTTATGGTAACAATACCAATCACATTTTGAATGCTTTTCATGACAACCATTGTAGTAATATTATAGATGCCTTTTTCATAACAACTATTCCAATAATATTATATATGTATTTTTCATGCCAATTATATCAATAATATTAAAAATGTCTTTTTCATTGCAATTATATCAGCAATATTATAGATGCTATTATCAATTCAACTTTATCAATAATATTAGGGATACCGTTTTCATACTAACTATATTAATAATATTATTGATGCCTTTTTCATGCCAACTGTATCAAAAATATTATGGATGTCATTTTATGTCAACTGTATTAAATATTTTGTAGATGCCTTTTTCTGCCAACTATATATATATATATATATATATATATATATATATATATATATATATATATATATATATATATATATATATCATAGATGTCTTTTACATATCAGCTAAATGAAAAATATCATTGATACCATTTTAATGTCAATTATATCAATAATAATCTAGATGCCTTTTTCATCCCAACAAATATCAATATTAGGATGCCTTTTTTCATGCCAACTGTATAAAAATGTTAAGAATGTCTTTTTCATATCAGCTATACCAATAATATTGTGGATGCCCTTTTCATGCCAATAATATAAATAATATTATTGATGCCTTTCTTATGCCAGCTGTATCAATAATATGGATGGCTTTTTCATACCAACTATATCCCATCATTATGGATACCTTTTGAATGCCAACTATATCAATAATATTGTCAATGCCTTTTTATGTCAACTATGTCAATAATATAAAACTCTTTTTCATGCTAGCTCTATCAAAAATAGTATGGATGCCTTTTTTCATGCAAACTATTTCACAGATATTAAATATATCTTTAACATGCCAACCATATCACAAATATTATCGATGCCCTTTTTATGCCAACTATATAAATAATATTATTGATGCCTTTTTATGCCAAATATTTCAATACTATCATATATGCTGTATCAAACATGCTATGGATGACATTTGTATGCCAGATAAATCAATAATATTATGGATGCATTTTTCATGCCAACTATATCAATAACATGTCAATATATAGATACCTTTTTCTAGTCAGCTTTACAAAAATGTTATGGATGTCTTTCTCATTATAACCATATAAAAATATTATGAATGCCTTTTTTCATGCCAGCTATATCAAACACTATGGATGTCATTTTAATGCCAACTATATCAATAATAAAATTATTCAAATCTCTATGCCAACTACATGTGTATATTAAATATCAAGGACACCTATTTCATGCCAGCTATATAAAAATATTGATGCCTTGTTCATGCCAACTTTATAAAAACATTATGATGCCATTTTCATGCCAGTTACATTAAAAGTATTATGGATGGCTTTTCATGGCAGCTGTATAAAATATTATACATGCCTTTTTCATGACACTATATCAAAACTATTATTTATGCCCTTTTACCTGCAAACTATGTCAGTAATATTACAGATGTCTTTTTCTTGCCAACTTTATCAAAAATATCATGGATGCTTTTTCATGCCAACTATCTCAAAAATATTTTGGATGCCTTTTCATGCACTTTATCAAAAATATCATTGATTCCTTTTCATGCCAACTATCTTAAAAATATTTTGGATGCTTTTTCATGCCAACTATATCAATCAAATATTATGGATGTCTTTTCATGCCAACTATATAAAAATATTATGGATGCCTTTTCATACCAACTAGATAAAAATATTATGGATGACTTTTCATGCCAACTAAATCAATATCACATTATGGATGCCTTTTTCATGCCAACTATTTAAATAATATAGATGTCCTTTTTATGCAGGCTATATCAATAATATTGTGGATGACTTTTTTTTTTATGCCAACTATATCAATACTATTATACATGCCTTTTTTAGCCTGCTATAGAAAATATTATGGATGCCCTTTTCATGCCAACTATTTAAAAATATTATGGATGCATTTTTCATGCCAACCATATCAAAACTATTATAGATACCTTTGTCCTGTAAACAAATAATAATATGCATGGAGAAATTGGATCTCCATTTCAACATCCTTATTTTATATTAGACTATTCCCTAATCAAAAGTAACAGATATTTCATCTAGACAGGTTTCAGTAGTCACTAGTCAATACATGAAAACATTAATTATATTGCAGAAAATGACTTCTGGCCAAATTAATCTTCACAACAAAATGAAGGACATCTATTTTTTTTATTAAATTTATTTTTCACTTTTTTCCTATTTACATTTTTAACTTTGGTCTTTTTCAAATTGGTTTAATAGCTTGTAATTTTTTATATTGTGCTGATGTCATTAAACCACCTACCAATACCTACATTAATGTGAGACAGATCAAACTAGATGTAAAACAAAAATATAAAAGAACATTCTATTTTTCTATATTAAAGTACAGGTACTACATTGAGCTTAATAATATTGATTTTGTGTTTTAAAATAATCTTTGTGCTTATAGTCAGCTTCAGAAGCTATTTGCCAGTATTTACTGGCTGAAAAGTGACAGGTTTGAGTTGCCCTGGAGTGACAAAAAACAATTATAACCTAGTATATATATATATATATATATATATATATATATATATATATATATATATATATATATATATATATATATATATATATATATATATATATGATTCATGCATAATTACCTCAAATAATCACTACACATGAGAAACTGCATATGAAGTACTCCACTCATGAATTCTTACACTTATTCACATGTAAAAATAGTTCACCTGTTGAGGGTAGCCTATCATCTATTGTCATTATTAGAGTCAGTTTAACAATGAACAAATTTATTCCTATTTTCAACTGCACTGGTCAGAAAGGAGCTAGAATGTAGATGTATATGGTTGGAAAAATCTTTTGCCAGAAAGAAATACTTAAACCATACAAGTCTGACATTTCTGATGTGTACAGTTGTTGACATTGAACCCAAGTTAGTGAATTGTGGAATATTGGCAACAGTGACATACTTTTGTTATGAGGCTGTAGTACTTGGGATAAAATGCCAAATTTCATGATTATAGGTACAATAGTATGTTTTTAAGGTATCAGAGATCCTATTTGGCCATGAACCAAATGCATAAACTTTGATGCAGGTCAATGATATATGAAATTTGTCACAATTACTACTTCTTGTGAGGATGTGATACTAACAGAAGTGCATGCAATCATCTTCTTTGAATCCAGCATGAACAGAGCTTAACAAATAAACATAAAAACTTAAATTAAAGTTGATGAAACATGACATTCTGCATCAGTGACCTGCTTTGTGTTAATATTGCAGTGCTCCTTAATATACACCACCTCACCAAGTTTAACAGTTTCTAGAGTTATTGATATTTAAAGTGTGTGTGATGCATTGGCTGCTGAAAAGATGTTTTTGTTGAGGCTAACCATTGTCTAACAAAGTTATGATATGGCACTGCATCTGAACCCTTTCATATCTTCATAAGATACAATTTAGTTTCTATTATTAGTTTTACTCCATTTTGTTATTATCATGCATTTTGGCCATTCCATCATTATCATCTATTATTTCCATCTCTGTCATTTCCATTGCTATCATCTGTTATTCATAATTGTCATTTCTAACTTGTTTCTATATAATTTCCATCATATACATATCTTATTATTTTTGACATTTCCATCTTTCCATGTTGGTCATTTCTATTTGTCATATAAGACATTTCCTTATGGATAATTTTTGTCTATTTTTCAATATATCATTTAAGTGCATTTTGGTCATTTCCTTCACTTCTCAATCATTTCTATGCAAATGACATTTTCATCTCTGTCACATTTGTCATATCACTCTATAATTTTCACGTTATTTTTTATTTTCTGTTCTTTCAGTCACTTCTGTTTTTCTTTTGTGTTGGTTATTTATATCTGGGTCATTTTTCTTTTGATTGTTTCTATCTGTCTCACTTATTGACAGCATTCTGTTAGTCATTTTTAATTTACATATTCCTGTTTGTGTGTCTTGGTGTAATTACCATTTTGTATCTTATTGGTGTGTTTTGGTCACAAATGCACACACATTGCACAAAATACAAACACTGCACAAGATGTGCACATATACTGAGAGATACCAAATGAGTTTCATGGAAGCACATGCATGTGCAGCATCTGATGGAAACATACAGGTGCAGTACATGATGTAAACACAGGTGCAACATAAATACACCCTAGAAAAAATCCACATGCACATTGGTAAAACACATGCAAGTTGAAATTGGCATGGCACATGATGCAAGTACACACACACACACACAAAAGGTGACAGCAATATGCAACAGATAAAGATATACACCGCATACAAACACCACAGGCATGACCCATGAGATGGATGTTGCATCTCACATCAAGCACCACATGGACACACATATAGCATACACACACAACAGATGCTCACCATGTAGATACACAAACAATGGATGTGCACCATTCAGACACATCATAGATGTGCACCACACACTTGATGGACATGCACCACACACACAACAGTTGTGCACCATATACAAAATGGATGTGCACCACAATCAAAGCATACCAAACAAACACAATGGGATGTGAATGTGTTTGTGTGTGTGTGATTTTTATTTTTAATGTAGCTTTAAAAAATTCTACTTGTATGGCTATGATGACTGCAGTGTGGCAATTTATAGTGATGTCTAGCAATGGCGCATCATGTTGCAGACATGTAGTTCAATGTCTCCCCCAGTCACATTATCCTGACACCAGGCCAACCAGTCCCATATGTTGGATGCACGCCATTGTTATGAGTCTTTACTCTTAAAATAAATAATGGAAAACTGTGAAAGACAACAAGCTTTCTAAAATTTAACAAATAATTTATGTCCATAAAATATAAGTGAAAATGTAAAAGAGAACTTATGGTATTGCTAATTAAATCACAAAATAATTAAAGAATTACAGACACATGTCCTAGCAATTTAAATCCAAAAACTGAAGGTGATGGTGTGTCTGTTATAGCTCCTGGTGTATTGATGAAGTCTTTTGTCAAGTCACATAAATATAATTCCAGGTTAAAAAATACACTAAAAAGTCCAATAAATATCTCTTTTCAAGAATTTTTTCACATTACTTTGTATTTCAGAGAAAATAATCACTTAAATTCAATAATTTGAAGAAATATAATTAATCCCAATGGATACAACAAAATACAACTTGAAAGTGATAGATGTTAAAGCACAAATGTAAATAGTTCTCTACTTAACCTCAGGTCTCAATTAGCATTTTCTAGAACAAACCCATTACCTAATGGAAAAAACTTCATGAATAATCCTGACAAAGCAAATTTAATATACATAACACCATGCAGACACAAACAGGTTACCTTCATTAAGTAGTCAGCTTTCTGACAAAACTTGTTTATTAATGTGATGACAGAGAATTTTGGTTATAAATACTATAACATGGTCACATATATAACCACAAAATGCAAGGTAAAACAAGTTCCATGCTGCCAGCACTTTTTGTGTGCATCAGAGAACATAAATCGGTAGTGAAAAAATGCCAAGGTTAAGAAAATAGTTTTCCCCATTATTACACACCTCATATAGTGTAACTCCTGATATAATGTGGTACTACAATGGACCCCATGAACAAAATCATGTATTGCAACATGGATTGAATGAAAAATAGGTGAAACTTGTATTTCCATTTTCTGTCGTCAAAGCACACACTATTTAATAAATTTTGATGGTGCCTGTTATACTATGGTTTGATATATCATGCTATTCTTAATATATCGCAGTTCATAATGCAAAAAGTGGTTGTGAGGTCCTGACTACCATGTTATAACAAGGGAGTTGTACTATATGGCCCTGGGTAACTGTTTACAAAAAATATCTGTTTTTATTCCTATATAAGGCACACATATATTTGTACAGAATTCCATGACAGCTTTGTCAGATATGGTCAAATTGTCAATGACAGTTTTTAAGAAGTCATTTAAATGTTTTCTATTTTTGGTAACAGTGGCCATATTTAATGGTGGATTGCATCATTTTGGTAAGCCTTAAAGACCCTGCCTGGATGCATTCCACAATTTTTGTGAAATTTTCTAGTGTGGTTTGTTAAGAGACCCTTTAATGGTTTACTATTTTTAGCAACTGTGCCAAGATGTGGCTCAGCAGAATTTGAATAAATATAAAAGGCTGTTGTACCAAAATGCTTTCCATCAAATTTGGTAAAATTCTATTGAGTGGTTTTACACAAGTCATTAAAGGTTTGGAGGTGGCTTTGATATCTGATGGCGGATTGGCATCAGTTCCATAGATTTGAAGGAACTTTATTCTAGGATATTACCATCGAATTTGGTAAAATTCTGTAGAGCCATTTTTGAAAAGAGGTTTAAAAGTTTTATATTTTTAGTAATGAAAGCATTTTTGTTGGTGGATTGGCATCATCTGAACAAAGAAATTTCATACTTTAATGCTTTCTTTGAATTTTCAAATTCTGTTTAGCAATTTTTGAGAAGTTGTAAATAACAATTGTTGATGGAAAACATGGACTGTATCATAAGGTTACTTTGCCTTATTGTCAGGGGAGCTAAAAAATGTCTAAAATCTTTAGGAAGATCAACTCATCTTTTCCATATAAAAATAAACATGTACTCATACAATATAAAAGACAAAGAAAATCATCTTAAAATTCTTTGAAAGATATTATAACATAAAATAAAGGCAAACAAGAGATTGCTGGCAGCAACACAATGGCCAGATGCAAGAGCATTTGGCCTAGAAGCCAGGGTTTGTATGATGCTGTTTGTCAAAATTTCTTCCATTGCTGTTGATAGCATGTTTTGACATCAGTTTCAAGATTTCTCATTTTTCCATCTTATCCAAATTTTATGGCTTTTTTTTTATAGGATTTCTTCAATATTAAAATGCCCACCAATCCCAGGATACTTTGTGCCCAAGTTGGTCAAAATCTGTTTAGTGGTTTTATCAGATAAACTTTTGCAAAAGTTTGTATACTTTACTGTAACATTGGCCATATCTAATCGTGAAACAGTATTATTTATATAAATCTGAAAGGTCTTCTAGCTTGGATGCTTTCTTATCAAATATGAACAAATGCTGTTCAGCAGTTTAAATTGATTTGTATATATATATATATATATATATATATATATATATATATATATATATATATATATATATATTACAGTAGCCATATAGGAATGGAGATTAACATTCGCTGTGTTCGTGCCATGATGCTTTGTCAATTCTGTTGAGCTGTTTGTGATGTTATGAATATATGGTGTTAAGCTAAGTAACAAAAAAGAGCAACCACTAGCAAGTTTTGTAAAACTCAACAAATAATTTATTCCCTTTAATACAGGAAAATGTAAAAAGAACTTACAGTATTGTGAATTAAATCCAAAATACATGTACAACTGTAGTCCTAAAAGCTCAATCATATCTCCAAATGTATAGAGTATTCCAAATGAATTTTAGCTGTGTTCTGAATGAATTCCAGTGATGTACCAGAATTCCAATCTTGAATAAACTGATGCATAGCCTTGACCAGAGATGTTTTAAAATGTTCGAGGGCCCTAGGCACAAACTCTAACCTGAAAAGTAACCAGAATTGTGCCTCAGTCTCTCAGTCTCAGATATAGCATTTCCATGTACATGTGTCATTTTGTTAAATTTATTAATATAATACTAAACTGCTAACACAACTGATATCAAAATTTTGTTTTTGGGCCGCCGTAGGGCATTCTGCTTCGTGGGACCCTAGGCACATGTCTCTCATGCCTATGCCTTAAATTAGCTCTGGCCTTGACTATGCTAATATACTAATAGTCTTGATGAATCTAAATAATATAATCCAGAATGTCTCTTACTTAATTCACAAAAACCCCATGATATTGATTTAGTGTAAAAGTATTATTGATCATTTTTAAATCCAATGAATAATTTGAATAAATAAATCCTCTCAAATCACAAATGAACACAACCAAACAACTGATTCCAATCGACAGAGGTTAAGATAGGAATGATTAATTCTAAAGAAAAACAACCTTAATATGAAAGCCTAAGACACCATAGGACTAGCTTTAGTAACTGCAGTCATATTTAATGGCAAATTAACATCATCTATAAATTTTGAAAATTCTGTCCTAGGATGCTTTCTGTAAAGCTTTGTAAAATTCTATTCAGCAGTTTTGGAGAAATCATTTAAGGTTGTTATATTTAGTAATGTAGTCCATATTTAATGGTGGACTGGTATCAGTATAACCTTTTAATGTATGCATATCAACATGCTTTCTGTCAAATATGATCAAATTATATTCAGTGGTATTAAAAAAAAAAGTTTTTGAACTTTGTAATGGTGACCATATTTTGATCACAGATCAGTAATATCTGCACAAACTTGTAAGGCCCATATGCCATGATTCTGTCTGTTAAGCATGGCTCAAATTGTTCTGGTGGGTTTTGAGATGAGTTCAGATAGCAATTTCAGACATATAACAAGGCTTTATTAATTTTAGTAATGGTTGCCTTTTGAAGGCAGTTCATTATTAATTGTCTAAATTTGAAAAGTCTTCATTTCAGGATGCTTTCTTGCAGATGTAATCAAATTCTGTTCATTGACGCTGGGAAGTCATTTTGAAGTTTTTATAGATTTAGTAATGTCTGCTATATTAAATGTTAGATGATCTTTAAAAGCCCTCCATTCCAGGATTGGCCTCTGACTTTTATCAAAATCATTGCAGTAGTTTTTGTGAAGATGTTTGAAGCAAAAATAGTGAGCCATAATGGACATAGCTGCAATCTTATTTGAACTTATGTCCAGGTTAAATAAAATCAGCAAAATTCAATATACATTTTAAACCATATCCTGTTAGATTGTTAAAGATTTTCTTTTGTGATAGATAATTAAACAGCTCAATTGTATTTGCATAAAAAAATATATTAAAATTAAACAAATGCAACTAAGAATGAAAGTCACATGACAAGATGTCTTATGCTGTTAGTGGATACTGGCAAGGTATGCAAGCTAGTCAAGGTTTGCCTAAGTAATGACTTTGTAATGGCAAGATAGAACAATCTGAACAAAAGTTACTTGAGGAGTCTAATTCTGCACTGTCTATAAATAATTTCCAGGAATTCAAGTCTATTTCTTTTTTTACTGCCGAGTGTTGAAACAATCTGTGAAGACTAATGATGAAAACCCTATGCCAATACGAGTATCCATTCAGATAAATTGGTGACTAAGACTTTCAATAAGTCCTTGATGGCATATATACTGGACGTCTTTGGGCTGCCATGTCCATTTAAGACCAACTAGATCACAAGTCTTTTGGTGAAAATCCAATGTTGATAGGACCATCAATTCTGGAGCAGTCATGATGACAATTTTTCAGATGAACATGCTGCATGTTAGACTGGCATAATTTTTAATTCTGTACCAACAAGATTATTTTTAATCTGATGGACATGGTGATCAGATCAGCAAGATTTTCAAGATGACTGCCATGGTGGCCATATTTCCTGCTTTTCGCTCTACTATAATGGAATACAATGCAATGCTAAGCAGGGAACCAGACTAGTTATTGATTCATACCAAGTCTAATTAACATGGTTAATACAAGGTCAGCTTAAAATTCAGTACAATAATACAATACTTATACAAACTGGGTATCAAAACACCATTGGCACCTAATTAGGTTCTTACAGAAACACTATTGACATAGCTGTTACAATAGAATGACATAGTTCAAGTTCAAATACAACAGGGCACATTCTTATAATTTACGATCATTACACTTAAACCAAACCAAAAGATGCAACTAAAACACATATTTTGCTTAATAAAAAACTTATTTAATTGGTATTTATTGATAATAGTGCTGCCTGAAGTAATCATTAGTGGCATATAAATTGATCAAAATTTAGTAGTTATTTAGTGTACCAAGAATGTTAGGAAAGAAATTTTAACAAAATACATGCCATATTTAAAGTTGATTATTTCATAATGTTAATTAAAATTCACAGGTCATATCAACCATTTACGATGATAAAATGAGTGACATATCAAGGTTTTAATAGCCAATTTTGATCAAAATTTTCTTCATGTTCAACAAACGGGTAAAATTTTTGGTACATTCTAGTAACAACAAAATGGGATCCATGATTGACCCCGCATTAGAAGTGGGTTTGTGAGTTATCAAGGGAGTGGTGTAACTTGTAAAAATAGATGGCACACACTGATCCCCTGAATGTATACAGATATTCAGAGTTTCAAAATGAACCCAACACAATTTGGAAGATTGGCAGGAATGCAATATTAAAAATATTTTGCATTGTCAGTACTTATGACCAAGAGATGAAACATTTTGATAGTATTCTTTGGGTTCAAAAATGTTGATTTTTTAAAATCATGGAAAAAATTATCTTCAATTGAAGCTCAGGACCTGATTACTCTAACAACTAAAATGGTACTACCCTGTACTCCTTTCCAATGACAAGGAAATGTTACCATCAATGATATAACACATAAAATATGAAGGGCCTGTTTCATTTAATCTTCTCAATCCTTTGCAGACTAAAATGTTTTTTTTTTTTTTTTAAACTTTAAAGTTGATATCTATGAAGAGGAATAATAATGTAATGTACCTGCACAAGACCTTGCATTTTCTTCAAACCATGAATTTAAACACTAAAAGAAACAGAATGTTTGCAAATGATATTTATATGTTTTACAGTCAAATTCAAAGGTAAAGTTTAAGGTTACAGTAACACTTGCATTACCATCACTTTAGACAATATTCATACAAGCATCTAACTGGGTCACAAATCACAATATACCATATATGACCAGACAATGTCATGAACTACTCTTATTCTCATCAGTAAATCTTTCTATGTCATAACCTTGGGTTAATGTATATGCTTGCAAGATATATTTGAGATATAGATTCAAACAAAATGGCATAACAACTTTTTAATAACCTGATAAAACAATATTCAACAATATTTAATAATAACAGAACTGCTCAGCAGCAGGTGATAACAACAAACATAAGCAAATTTTTGATCTATGACTAAGAGTGGGAAAAGGACCAATAAGCGGAAAATACAAGTAACTAAGCATTAAAAGAGCACCAAGGGTTCTAATATAAAAAAAAACAACAGAGCAAATGCATAACGCATATCAACCTGCAATTTATCAAAGATGACACTCTAATTATATTATGTATATTGCTCCTTTTGTACTAAACAAAAAAAAACTATGACAATATATATATGGAAACTTAACTAGATATTACTTAAATTGGTCATAACATGTTCAGAATTCTTTAATCATTTCATGTAAAATCAGATAATCACAAAAATAATCTCCTGCAATCATGCACTGAAGCAAAGTTCTAAAGATCAAATGAAATTCTGGTAAGACAATAATGTAGAAAGATTAAAAAAAGCACCTGAAAGCTTTATATGAACATAAAATGGAATAAAAGTTTTATATGTAAAACATTAATTCATATGAAAAACAAGGATTCTATTGGAATACATTTGCAGCCTCTGAACAACATTATATAGGTGAAATAAATATTTGTGTACCAATTACAAACCTTAGGCAAACAATACTATTTAAAAGATACAGCTTAATATAGTCCTTAATGTAAAAGCTGTATTACTTTAAAAATCTTGAACATAAAAAAAATTCCCAAAAAGCTGTTGACAATATGACTAATGTTGCCACTAAAAAAGTAGTAACTTTGTCTCATTGTTTACAAGCTGGACAAAAACAATAACATCTTTGTGACAAAAACAACACCTCAAAAACAAAGAGAATAATACAACATATTCATACACAAGGTCAGATTTATTAATTTGCAAACAAAAAACAGCTGATGTTAGTATGGCCAGACTGTGAACCATAAATACTATACATTAATTTTATTCTTTGCATCATTCTGAGTTACACACAAACAAATCAATGAGCCAGGAAATAATGAAATAAAATTCAGTGATCTACTTTTCACTGATGCCTGTTTTACTCCTCCTGTATCATATTAATCTGCATCGCCAAAAGCAATGACTGAGAAAATGAAGTTGCAAAGGTTTTAACAATCCGTATGCCAGAACTGCTTTGCAATTAACTAAATATGCTCATTTGACCTGTTTACAGCAGAGCACTAATCAAACTTCTTATGTCAATAAATTGCTCATACTGTAACAGGTTAAAGATTGGTCTACAGTAATCAGATCTTAAACCCAGGAAGCAGTTCAAGTGGGCATATAATCTCACACCTGGTCTAAAGCACTGTCCATTACTGATCACTGCCATCTCACCTGTCTGTGTGAGTTTGAGTCTAGGATATGTGAGAAAGCTTGCCAGTAGCTTCTCGTAAGGTAAGTCGGTGGTTCTTTCAGGTGATTTCCCGGTTTCTTCCTCCACCATTCATACTGGTCGCCATGAATAGCCTATCGTGTGCTGAAAAATGGCGTTAAGCCCAACAACAACAACAAGAAGCAGAACACTAATCAAACTTCTTATGTCAATAAATTGCTCATATTGTAACAGGTTAAAGATTGGTCTACAGTAATCAGATCTTAAAACCAGGAAGCAGTTCAAGTGGGCATATAATCTCACACCTGGCTTGCAGAACTTAACTGGTGACATTTTACTAAGTAGGCTCATTAAGTATACAACATGTTAACTCTTAAACTTTACATAATGCAGATTTGTCTATTTTACTACAGCCTAACCAAAATTCTTTCCAAAGATAAATGCATAGTTACTATGCATAATCTTTTGCCCAAAAATTGTGTTTCATCATTCTTTGTTCAAAAATCTGGACATGTTTCAGAAAACAGCATTGTGTAAGTATTTTTAACAAACAGAAAAATTTAAATAATTTGCAAGTAATGGCACTACATATATATATCTGAAATACCCTAAAATAATGTACATGTCATAACATGCAAATAAAATGTTTCAGGCATCTAAACATAACAATAGCAATTGTCAAAATGTTTAGGAATTTCTAATGCGAAGGTTTTTATACATAATTCTCTGCAAATCAACTCTTAGGCATGAATTTTACAAGATATATGTTCTTACTGTAACATATTATCAAAAGAAAATATAATTACTTGCAAACATTTATAAATGTGTAAAGAAAGTCTAATCCTTAATTACAACAACACTTTGTTTATGTTAGCCTGCTATTGGCCATTTTATTTAACACTTTCTCTCTTACAATTTTTATTCAGTTATAAATAATAAATTATTCATTTTACTTTATTGCTTTACTAATATCTGTAACCTGTTTGATTGGAATTACACATCTTGCATTCTAATAGTTAATTTGAATATCCAGTTTTCAAAACTTTTCCAAGGAGATGAACTCTTTAACTCTCAATATGTAATTCTCAATAGTTATATTTTCTTTCCTTTATTTCAGTGAAGAAAAGGTGATGGAAAGGGTGTTGTAACAGGAAGAAAGCACTGTTTAAATAACATACAATTTGAAAACTATTCAAACTGTGCTGAATTTTGTTAATATGTGCAGATCTTGCTAAAAAGAAAACACACTGGATATCTTGATGATACAAGTCTATTTACCAAGCTTACTCCAACCAGATCAAGACTAGTCTATACAGTGGTAACATGTTCAACCAATCAGATATAATATCACCTCATTAATACTTGTGGATGTTGCTCATTTGATCAAACTCCTTCCAGTGAGATCTTTACTGATACAAGACTATATTTCAAATGTGATCAAAATATTTGACTACCAGAATGGTAATAAGCTCTGCCAATCAGATGCATTAACACCTTGTTATTATGCGCTGATCTCACTCATTATCAAACTGATACAAGCCCATATTCTGTGTTTGACCAAACCTGAATCAGAAATATATCTTCCATAATGTTAAGAAGCTCAGCTAATCAGATGCAAGACTGCCTGATGAAGATGCATCTTGCTCACTATTGAACTTGTCCAAGATTCTGATGTTATAAGCATATATTCCCAGTTTAATCAAAATCATACTAGAAATATGGCTTCTAGAGTGGTAACAATCTCAGTTAATCTAATGGAATATCCCTCTTTACTATTCTCTTATATTTGAACTCATCCAAGACACTAATAATATAGATTCCAAATCTGATTTTTAAAAAAATCAAATAAAAATAGTATAGCATCCAGACTAGTAATAAACAAATGTTAATGCATGGGTAACAAATACATTGTCACATAAACCCATTTTGCTGTAAGGGTGAGCTCTACAAATATTAATAACTTCTGAGAGTGACAGATGTATGTTAAAGTCATTCACATTTGTAATATGCATAATAGAATGTTGACATACCTTTTACTTTCATGTACTGTGGCTGAAATTTCTTTGGATATTGTATTTATTGAAATTGTACATGAACTAGAACAGTTAATACAAAATGACTGCTCCCATGTGCTTGAAAAACAACTTTAATTAGTCAAATGTACACTATCTTTAGCAGTTATTAATGTGGAAAATGGATATTGCAAGGCTTGATAGTTCTGAAAGTGCAATGAATAACACATAAAATGTAAACAAAAAAGTTATTCTTTTCTCACAATACATGTATACCTCTCAAATCCTGGAAGTAAAAATGACCAAGAAGTGTTAACAATTATTTGACAAGTGAACATCTGAAATATGGTAAAACCCTATATATATTACCCAATTACACCCATCAATCATACACCAAAATAAAGGGAATTAAAAATTCTTTAAATATTACCCATGATATGCAAGTTTTTATTTTTTAAATAGCCAGTATAACCAGCTATGGAAAACCTGGGGAATTGTCTTGAAATAACAAACTAACCCATTGGAAGGTGTGAAACTTTGTAGCACCACCATAGTCTGATGAAATAATGAAGAATCTCTCAGAGAAAATGCTCTAATAGACAAAAAGAACAAAGAATTCAAGACAAGACCATTTCTCTTCAAACCAAGTGCTGAAATCATCTGATTCTCTTCAGCAAGAACAAGATTTTTTAAATTTGCTGATGTGGTGGACATGGATGAAAGACTAGCACCATTTTCATTCAGGACCACCAAGACATTACAAGTGTTTTGTCTAAACCTCATATTGATATGACTTTCTGTTTGGTAGAATAATGTTAGCAAGATCTTCAAGAAGGATGCCATGATGACCATAATGGATATAAGATTATCACAATTTCCATTTAAGTACAACCAGACATCGTAAAAGGTCTCTTCATGAAATCACAATATCGATATGACCAGCCAACATAAGCAGTAGTAATAACTAGATTTTCTAACCCCATATAAGCAGTCAGATCTGCATTTTTTATATTGTAACCAACATATCTTTCAATGAAAACCCCTTGCTAATGTGACTATTCGTTCATTTGTAGTGATAATTTTCAAGATGGCCAGCACCATTTTCATTTAGTAACAAGACATTAGAAGTCAGTTAGTGAAACTCCATGCTGATACAACCATATATTCAATCACAAGATTTTCAAGCTGGCTGCAGTGGTGGCCATTTAAAATGTATGCAGAGATGCTTTAAGAATTTTATCATAAGGGGGATCTCCTCCTTATCCCAAAAATAAGGGAGGGGGGCTTTAGAACAAAATAGAGGTGGAGAAGTAAATGGCCATAATTTATTATTTACATAACATTTTGATATCCACCTCTCTTCCTTCCTCATCCACTCTGCAAGACCCCTATTAAAATCAAAATCTTTTTAAAATAAGCATTAATCAGATTCATATCTGTGTATGAATACCATTCCATACTGAAAACACCCATTCACAGCTCAAAGGCAATTTTTACTAACATAAACTCTGCCAAAGTCCAACTTGAATTAACACTATTAACTACTATGATAGTTACTATTTCATAATGCTGTATTATTAGTCTAATTATTCAAATGGAGGTAGTTCAATAAATTTAATATCTTCACTTTCATTTTTAGCTTCTTGTTTATTAGATTTACTGTAACCTTTATATAGTTTATTTAGTTTTGTAGCATATGATCCCGCTGGGCTAAATTATAACTAGAAAATAAATGAAAAGTGCACTCTATGTTTAAGTTGTTTGAATTTTAATTTGGCTTGCTTTTCTCAGTTAATCTGTAAAACTTTCTTTATGCAAGGTTCAAACAATGAAACAATGCTTGTTACGAGGCCAAAAGTGCCCATCAGTTAGATTAATGACCATTCATGTTAAATCAAAGAAACCAGATGTCACAGTTACAACAATACCTGTTGTAAAATTCATACTTCAATATTTTAACATTTCTACAAATACTTTAAGGGTTTATGGCTGAATAAAAATGTATAATGCATTTAGCACATTTACATAATTGTGACTTAAAATTAATTTGCATCAATGCTTTTCAAGAGTATTAATTCATACAAATTTTCCGTGAATCTCACACTCTGGGAGCATCTCTAATGTGTATGTGGCATCATTGTCATTTAGGACCAGCTAGACATCATAAAAATTCTGGTGAAAACCCCATAAAGCAGCAACAAGACTTTTTAGATGGCAGCTGATGAAAATATATTGATCAGATCAACATCATTTTTTTCACTTTGGGCCAAATATACACCATTAAGAAGTCATTTAGCAAAAACCCCATTTTAATATGACCATTCAGTAGAAATAACAATAACTTTTCAATATAGTTGTTGTGATGGTCATGCTAAATATTAGGTCCAACTTGCCATTAAAGGGGCCCCAAATGACCTAGTGGCCTAAAGTGCTGTCCGTTACGGATCACTGCCATCTCACCTCTGTCTGTGGGTTCGAGTCTAGGATTCAGAGAATGTGGATATGTGAGAAAGCTTGCCAGTAGCTTTTAGTGGGTCAGTGGGTTCTTTCCGGTGATTTCCCGGTTTCTTCCTCCACCATTAATACTTGCCGCCATGTATAGCCTATTGTGTGCTGAAAAATGGTGTTAAGCTCCACAACAACAATCATTAAAGTAAGTCTTGCTATTGAAAATCCCATTTAAATGCCTTTCCATTCAGGAGATGCAGTGACAATATTTTCAAGGTATCTGCTGTTGCAGCCATACTGGATGTCAGAGAGACATCATTTTTATTTTAGACCAACTACACACAAGTCTTTTAGTTGAGAAGTGGCAACAACAAGAGATTTGTCAAGTAGTCCACCATAATGAATGTCCATATGAAACCATATTTATTCAAGACCAAGCAGACATTATAAGAAGTCTTCTGGTGACAATCCCTTGCTGATATGACTTTCTATTCAGTGGAGTAACAATCTAAATTCTTCAAGATGGCTGTCATGCCAGCCATATTGGAGTGTCAGATTGGCACAATTTTCATATGGATCAACAAGAAACTTTTAGTGAAAACTCCATGTTAATATTACCATCTGTAAACTGGTCATAATTGAGTCTCCCTTGTGTTTTATTATAAAAAAAATGCAAGCGGTCAATTTAAAAATGTCCACAATCTAATGATGATATAGAAAATACATCGCAAACATGATTTGTAATCAACACCGTCAAGTGTATGCAGACTGGATATATGATTTATATTTGCATAAGACATGAAATATAGGTGAGTATCTAGTTTTAATTCTGAATGTGTATATCTTACTTCTGCAGTGAACCTTGAGATCTTCATGAATTTCTGAAACCTCAATTATCAGTACTTCACTGAACCATTATTTGAAACATAAAGTATGAAAGATGGAATTATAAATTAAAATGTGCTTTAGAACAAAACTCAACATTTGACAAACTCAAGCATATTCATCCACAGCTGTACATAACAGTAGGCCCAAA
This sequence comes from Potamilus streckersoni, assembly GCA_016746295.1. Lineage (NCBI taxonomy): Eukaryota > Metazoa > Mollusca > Bivalvia > Unionida > Unionidae > Potamilus > Potamilus streckersoni. The sequence goes on along the minus strand of JAEAOA010000513.1, from coordinate 1,701,220 downwards.
TGTACCTGAGATCACTCACCTGGCTAACTGCTGCCTAATATCCAAATGCAAGAGAAATTGGCCAGAAAATCTGGATCATAAGGATGTTTGGTTTCTTGGGGGTCAAAATTAGTTATAGTGCCATTGGCTGCATATAATATAAAAACAACTATTTCAAAGTTTTCCTGTTTTTCCATCTTCACATATAGAATAATCTTTCAATATTGAAAGGTCCTAATGCTAGGATGATATGCATCAATGTTGGTAAAAATTTGTTCAGCAGTTTTTATAGTTAAAGTTGTGAAACTGTTTTTTCTACCATTAGTGGTAGAGTAGTATAATTTTTGCAAACCTGATGGACCTCTATGTCAAGTGCATTGTCAAATTTGATCAAATTGTGTCCAGTAGTTTCGAAAAGAAAAGTCACTGAAATATTTATCCAGCTGTAGTAATGGTGTCTGTATTTGATGATGGAATGGCATAACTTGTAAGACTTAGAAATGCCACGATGCATTCTATCTGGAGTTGATATTTTAATCAGAAATTTTAGAGAAGTAAAATGTACATTGGGGATAGGGAGGTGGGGTGGGGGGAAAAGGAGAAACAGCTGATTTTCATCATTTAATGCTTTCCAGCTGCTAAAATCAATTGCTTTTTAAATTTAAATTGCAGTTTATGCATATAAATATAATCAAACTTTATCCAGCTGTCTACATGTAACAAACCAAAGTTAAAAAATGTAACCAAAAGCCCAGTACATGCTGTTTACCACTGAGAAGTGAAAATTGAATTCTTTCCTATGAGCCATAAACAAAACCTTAAACATAAACTTAAAACTTAAAATTTTTCCTCCATAAATTACAAGCAAATAAGTACAACTAGATAAGGAGTATTAAAATATTATCAATCATATGCTAATCAACAAAATTCATTCACATGAGCTATAATCCAAACCTCAAATGCAAACTTTAACCTGCTGCCTGCATCCACTGATGCTTATAATGCTGCTGTGGGAATTACTACTCAAGATCTCCTGTACATCATACAGGTGAGCTAATCAACAATTTAAGCATTTTGTATTAAAAATGTCTTGTGACTTCAACCTTTACAAAATGCAAACACTACTCTTCCAGCATATCACCTGGTACAATCTGATCAATACATGAATTTAAAGTACGTGACCTTCGATGATTAAAACCACCACTTGTTTCATCTGAAAAGTAGCCATCAATTTCCATTTCCATGTCTGGAACTTGGTGATCACTGCTGGTCATGTATAGTGAAACTGGACTGGGATATCTCTCATCCTCGAAAATCAGTATTTCTTGTAATCTATATACAATTCCATCTGCTGTTTCCTCAAGCATTGGCTCAGGGGAACCAACAGAACTTAAATTGTCTTCACCAGAGTCATTTTCTTCTTCCGTTCCCTCACCTTCTTGTTGTTCTTCGGGTATTGCAGAGTTAATGATTCTGTTTGTAGGGCCTGCTGGTGTTTCAATATCATTATCCCTTGCTAGTACATGGTCATAATTTTCAGAAATGAAAGTACTATTTGTTCCAGTATCTTGTCTTTGATGATGTCTTTCCTGCTCATCTTTCTTCAGACTACTATCTTGGTTAACATAAATTTTATCCTGTTCATCAGTGGTGATTTCAGCATGGTTACTTTCCATATGTGTACTGATGGGAAGTAATGTATCCTCTTCAGCATATCCTGTACTGTACTGAGAGTCCTGACTTAAAACATCACTATTCTGACTATCACTTGGTAAAACTTCTGTACTTTCACCCGATGAATCATAATCCTTGCAAGACTCTCGCCATATATGAAGAAGGTCATAAATGTAGGGATTAAAATAATCATCTACAAATGAAAACTGAGTTGCAACGTTGAAAGACACAGGTGAATTTGGGGGTGGACTCGAATCCTTACAGCTATCATCATATGCAGGTTTGGATTCATGCTGATTAACAAAAGATTTTCTAGTTTCATAAGAATCCAATTCATCCCAGTCTTCAATTACTTCATCACAAAGAAGATGATCTTCCAAGTTTGGCACTAACTCATCATTTTCTCCCATACAGACCTGATGAACCACAGGTTTCTTGAACAGACTTGGAACCTCCATATTTACTGTCCTTGACCAATTTCACAGCCCCCAACTGTATGGACCAACATCAAGATCTGCAACATAAATAATCTCAAATAATTTCAGCTGATTCAAAAATGAGGTAATAGTTAAAATGCCAAAAAATTTTAATGTTAAAGAAGCCTCAGTTAAATGGATACACCTTCAGATCAACATTTTTTCAATATGTCTGTAACATCCATAAAAGGACAAACTACAGATACAGATATCAATATATACCTCCCACAAAGTATGGCAAGTGTTGTTCCAATAGTGAAAATAAGTTAAAAATAAGAAACTTACACTTTTCATAATTCTCAGCTAGACTGTACTTGCTCTTGCAACATGTTTTGCAATATTGTTGGATATGATTAATAAAGGATCAGAAGCTGACTATATTTCTATACACTGCTACCACTGCAGGGTATTAAAGTATTTTTGATTACTAATTATTGGCAAAATGAACATGATTTTCAAGGGATATATATATATATATATATATATATATATATATATATATATATATATATATATATATATATATATAGGTACACACAGGTATCAAGTGGATATTTAAAATACATGTAGTTTGAAGACAACTAGATGATGCAGATATCATTTGTTTACTGGTGGCATGCAATAGTTCCCATAACTGCTCAGTCCTGTATTAAAATGGACAAACATGGTGGATTACACATACAATAACCACTCTTTTCAGTATGCATCAAATGAGTGGTATTTGTCATTATGGTGATAGAACTTGTGCTGAAATGATTAATGCCCCACTCCCTTGGTAATAATTTTATCTACATTTCAAGCCACCTGCATTAAAATTCAGAGGCACAGATGATATCATTCATAATAATGAATTGAATAAACTATAATACTCTACTTGGATGCAGGCTGATTCATAACGTCACAGATTCAGACTTAAATGTTTTATGCCAACTGAGCTCTTTTGTAACCCAACTGTAATTAATTAACATCTTTAATTCTTTCTGCTCACAAAGTTTAATCCATTTTGATGAACCGCAAACAATGAAGCTAACTGACCCTGTCAACAGAATCAAAGGGATGTTTTATTCTGCTTGAAATTAGGAACTAAATTGGCCTGTTCCTGCTTAAACCAGTTTGCCACCATGTGATCACAGGCAGTATTACCAAATATATACTATGCAGGAAGCAAAGTTTACAAAAAATCAAATAAATTTATTTTTTTTAACAATAATTTTGCATACAGATTTTAGCAAGCAACAGGAGATACCCCATTAACTCTGGTGAAACAGCCACTCGTCAAAGAGGTCCACATGTATGTCTTGATATAGTATGTTGTAATATATACTAATAGTATATAAATAAAACATATTCTAAAAATAAAATGAGGGACTTGTCAATACAGCAGTAGAGCAAGACTTTAATTTTTATTTTAAAAAACTTCACCTTTTGGATAGAATATGGAGAAATGAGAGCTGTAATGGGAGAAGTGGGAAATCACACACATGTAAGACGTTTCTAAGCACTTGTATATTTATACTTGAAAGAGTGTTATGTTTAGATGGAGAGATATTATGTATTTTTGCCTTATGACTTAAAAAAGCACAGCTGATACTATAAAGTTTTCAATTGTACTTTGAATAACCATAGTTTACAACTTGTGAGATGTTCCCTCAACCTGGTTGGGAGGTTCTAGTCTAGTTCCAGTGTTGTGTTATAGCCCAAGGCAAAATGTACTGCATGTATCGAATGGCTGCTGTTGATATCAAGAATTATGGACATTTTGCCCCATGGATGTTTTGGCTCAGGGCATTTTGCCTCACTTTAATGGACATTTCGCCCCACCTGGTACTTGGATGTTTTGGTTCAGGATATTTCGCCCCACATCAATGGAAATATCGGACATTTATAGAAATTCATCAGCATTACACCAATCTTCATTTTACTTTGAATGTTGTAAATATTTACATATCGTGTCATGTTTTGTCAATTTTTGGATTGATAATGTTGAAAGTTATTTGATCTTTTTTTTTGGAGGGGGAGGGATGTAATTCTAGCAGTCAATATCAAGATCATATATATTGAGGAATTATATTTATTCCTTTTCAGAAACCTAAAAAAACTAGGATGATTAAAGACTTGTGGTCCCCCGGATATTAGCTAAACATGAACACGATGGCAATTACCACATATTTCTTTGCACAAAAGTATGTGACTACTAAACAGTATGTGTGGTAAACGGTCTTTAAAACAGTATTTTTCCCTACCACCAGTAGAATTACAGGTATGAAAGAAATTCTGTCTGAGTCCATGAACACTTGTAGGCAAAATATTCTTACAGTAGCTATAGTGCCACTCTCAGGGTAAATTTTGAAACAAGTGATGCATGTGAAAATTATGCTTAAAATTCCTGTTCATAAATCCCTCCTTTACTGACAAAATGTATCAGTACTATCACTTTACTTTGAGTATGGGATTTGTATCCAAACCTTTCATTTTGATAATAAATCCTGCTAAAAGCATTTGTCCATTATCTTGGAAATTCTCATGAAAATTTCTTTAATCCTCTATAATTTTATTTCTTGAACAGATTCTACACTGTGACATTAAAAACATATTGCTGTCTGTTCGTGTTCACTTTTGATTCATTTGTCTTTCTAACACTGGTTGTAGTAAAATCAAATGTTATGCTAAAGGCATAGACTCTGAAAACATGAAAAAGTAACAGAAAACGGGGATTTATGAAATAACAACTTTATTCAAGTTTAAAATTTGCTGTATATTCTATTTTCCTTCATAATAGATACATGACTGCAGAGAGGTGGCAATAACTGTCTATCAACTGACTCCAGCTTCCTGACCATTTCCTTCAGCACTACCATCAATTCTTCAACATAGTCTGAAAAAAATAATGTTACCCTGAGTAATTCAAGAAATGGAAAAATATCCACTGCCTATATTCATACTGAAAATTTACCAAAGAGAATTAATGGAATTGGAAACAAGACTTAAATAGTATTCATTTTAATACATATAAATCATAGTTTAATGAATGAATGAAAAAAAAATCTGTTGTGATACAAGGTTTTGAATATGTGCCAAAAAAAAAAAAGACTGTTAGCTTTGTTTTAATTAAAATTTTTCATGTATGAGTTGCTTAGCTGTAGTTAGTTTCTCCCTTCTGTGTGTGTATGTACAGGGCTGGGAGAAGGGTAAAAAATATGAATGGAAGTTGGGTGTGTGTGTGTTAACTGTACTCCTAGTAATATGCTCACTGTCTAACTTTAATAGTGTGTGGCTCTCATATTCTCTCTGATCCATTTCTGTATCTGAACATAAATGTACTAAGTGTCCACCTCCACACTGTGGTACCACAGTTTTTGTATGACTCTACAAAATCCCTCTTTCTCCATTTCGTAACTTCACTTCATTGTTCTGAAGAAAAGAGAAAATGTATTGAGCAAAATTAATATATACAATATTATATGTTTTGTTTGCTTGTTTGTTTTTTCTCCACTATCCTATCAGTCTGACATTGAACAGCAATACTGCATGATGGTGTATCTAGTCGTGTAATAAGAGTATGAAATATGAGTTTCATGCCTTTGCAGTAGATATGGTATTCATACATGAAGTCCTTTTTATGTCTGAACAATAGTTGCCAAATGCTCCAAACCTTTTTGCTTACCTTTACAACTAAGGGTTGATCATAAAGTTTTACATATTACCAATACATTATAGTTTTTCCTCAATAAAAAAATTACGTAACTTTATTACTGACTCCTATGCTGATACAATTTGTAACGCCTTAGGGATCAATAATTATAAAAATATACAAACCATGCAAAAAGGGAGTTTAAGTTCACTGTGACATCAAAAGACACCACAGGATGTCACACCATCTACTGTCTTTGGTCCTCTCTAGTGCATTATCTTCCGGGTGCAGGTTATCAAAATTGACATTCAGTACCTAAAAATTATATATATATATATATATATATAAAAAATTGAGCAGCTTTAGAAGGTAAAGTCTTTACATCGACAGCATTAAAATATTTTTAAAAATTCCTTTAAACTATGGTTATGTATATGGTGTGAATAATATTATACTCTCCACATTTAACAAACATTAGTATTCAGTCACAAGCAATGGGTTGCGGGCTTGACTCTGACATAGACCATCATCCTTTAACATAGTTGTGTATATTCTGGCAAACAAGGTAATCTACTCCCAGTGCCTCAACACGAATGGGTAAATAGCTTTTACAATTAAAAACAATCAATACATCAAGTATTCACAAAATGTTTGGCTTCAAAAGAAAACTTGTTTTGTCATTATTATTACAGTTGAACAGGCATTAAAAAAAGTATGGGCATGCAAATTAATTTTCATGGGAGAGTGGTCAAAACTAAAATCCAAGGGTCAAACAGACGCTTGTCATGTTAAAGCAGGATTAATTTTGGGGGTTAGGGGTAGGTCTATTATGGTTTGAAAGCACTCTCTCACTAAAATCACCCTCTCACATTGATTGTTCTTTTGCTAGGTATATTTGTGGCAAGGGGTAGTTAGTGGCTGACGACCAATAATATAGCAAAATAAAAATGTATAAATATTTACCCTCACAAGCTCTTGCTTCTGTACAAGGTTCTCTTGGTCTACATGTTGTTAGCCCTGCCATAACCTTTGGCTTTTGTTGATCTGGTGTTCACTGACTCGTTTATCTGGCAAGAAAACATGCTTGGTACTGCATTTGGCAGGAGCTGTCTGATGGTTGTAATACCAAGTGACCTTTTAATTTAATAAAAGGTATCAAAATCGTCATCTCTCAAATGGTTCTGCAGACTATTGCCTGTCACTGGATGGATAACGCACAGTCACAGCATGTTACAGAAATTGCTGAGCGTTAAATCGGCTAGAAGAATTCTTCCTTGTGCGATAAAAATCTATGTTTTCTGGTCATTATTTTCATTACTGATGAGGTATTTGACATAACACGTTTAAAAATCACATCTAGAAGATTAAATTTATCACATAAATGTAAATTGTAAGAGCACACTAGTAGACCTATATATCTTGATACAAACATAACTTGGCATTTAGAATCATTCTCTCTCCATTTTTCCACTGCTACAGAATATTCTCCTCATTTGTTATACTGTTTATTTCTGTATTCAAGTATCAAATTTTCGTCAAGAACTCTCCCAATTGTCATTGAGTCAATTCTTGAACTTTCTGTTAACATGAGACCTGTTAAAATTTATTCCAATGTTACCAATTGTACAATACTGCAATTTCAATCATGCAAATCTTTAGTAGATTAGACAAAATGCCTTATTTACAAAGGAAGTAATACATGATATAGTCGCATGATGTTTGGTCTTCGACAGGTACCCTGTTTTGTTCAAGGTTCATTTGTGTGTGTAAATTGACAAATAAATTTTAAGCCAATGCGGACCATGTTATGATCTTGACAATTAGTTCTGGTCTAAATCATTAAAGAGAAGAACTTGGATAGTTGTGTGAAGCCCAGAGGTGATTTGCAAAGTCTGTTTCCTGTCAAAAGTTTATAGATAAGATGTTAACAGTCATGATACATGTTATAATGTACTTCAGCCAACACTTCAGTAACAAAAACAGGTCAGGAAACTGATTTTAGAAGAGATAAACAGATTTTTTACCACATATTAATGAGATATTGGTTCTGGGCACATATTAGATAAAACATGGCTACTTTTTCAGTACAAATTGGTCAATTTTGGCCATGTCCCATTAAAGGGGTGGCCACCAATGAGGTGGCTGCTGGAGTGTTTGTTGAAGGGAGTCATATAGGAGGGAGACCATATTTAAAACAAGCCCTATAATATGCATATGAGAACAGTGCTCAATTCATGCATTCAAACATGAATCTTTGTGACATTTTAAAAGTAGACATATTAAATAACTTGTTCTAAGAACAATTTATTAACTATTTATACTCATGGGTAATTATAATGTAATCTAGGCATCCCTATCTATACATAATTTTTAGTGCGCTCATGCAAAGTCATATGGCCAAAATGCATGGCATGGAGACCAAGGCTACATAAACCTTAAGGGACCAATTTTCATCATTTATTTTCATAGTTGCTGAAAAGCATGATCATACCTGCTCATCTAAGATACACTGAAGCATTAAAGTGGATATATAAATGAACTAAAACCTCATGTCCAATATTAATAGTTCACAGTGAAAACATAAATTAGGCACAACAACTACCATGATGTTTCATCAATATTTAGAAACAGGAATTTTCTTATTATGACCACTCACTTTCTAGCTTTGGTACAAGAATCCATACATGGGATTCCAATCTTAATCTTTTCACCATGTCCTCCATTGGTTAGATATTATTTGCTTCACCATTTTTTTTTTTGTATTTGGACAAAAATGAATGATTTAAGAGAATAACCATGACCATATAGCACTTTCTGAATTCTACAACATAGCATTATTCCATGTTTCTGATCTGAAAGAATTTTATTTTTTTGTCTAATCTTCCTTCAAAAATATTTAGACTACTTTCACAAAATAGTTCATTTTCTTTTGTGCTTCTGAAATTAGGAAACATGTACTTCCTTAACACACAGATATCTGCAATTAATATCCTTTGAAATGTTCACTTACCATTTCATCAATATTTTATGAAGATAAATGCAAGCATAGCAGTTGAAATCTTTAAGAAATTGAGATGTTTTTGTTAACAAATAACTTGAGAAAGTTGGGCAATGATAAGAAATGACAAGTTGTTGTGGAAAGGGTGAATAGTCAGTTATTAAACCTCATGCCTGCAAATGTGCTTGTTTGTTTTGTTGGTGCAGTTACTATCAAAACCTGCACAAAATATATTTCACACAGGACTTGACACATGAGTTACTTGGTTGGGTTGAGAAAGCATTTCAAAAGCCTTGAGCTAATGTCACTCAGATTATTCCTAAATGCATCACAGGGTAAAATCATTTTCACCTTCCTAAGAGATTAAGGTGAAGTTAAACATTTTTTTCAGTAACTCTGTCACCCCTTTACCTGGTAGCATAATCTCTGCATGATAACATCATAAATATGCTATCTTGTGGACCTCACATTAAATATAATAAAGAAAGTAATAACATAATAAAAATGGTGGTACTATCTCTGGTGAAAGATGAAATATATTTTACTATTAGCTTAAAGGAGTGGTTCTTAACCCATGGGTCATGACCTAAAGATAAGTCACCATGGCCCGGTTTCACTAAACATCTTAAGTGTGAGGATATTCTCAACCTCAAATCCGTGAATTTTTTAATGAGCTGAGATTTATCTCGGGTACCATTTCAGTATTCTTCCTCAAATCAACACTTGAGGATCCTCAAGGACGAAAATTAGAGATTGTTTATTACAATCTTAAGTGACCACACTGGAAGACTCTCTACTTTGGAAGTTGAGTATATTATATTCTCCATGGATTCTTGTGCGAACTCCTGCTAACTGTAAGTATTATTGTCATTTGGTTTTGGTGTTTCTTTCCTATGTACATGTCAATGATGGAGCACAAAGAAAATATGAAAAGATATGGGAATTGGAATGTTAAAGATAAAATTTTACTTGTTGAGAAAGTTTTAGAAAGGGAAAAGATTCTGTTTGTAAAATTGAAAGGTTGTGGTAGGATAGGTGGAGTTACACACTCTGACAAGGAAAGAGCATGGATAAAAGTTGCAGATGCAGTTAATGCACATGGATTACTCCAGCATTGTCATAATTTAATATAATTTATCACTTGTTGAAACAAAATGTGCTTGACTAAATTAATATATTATATGTTAGACTAAAAAATGGGTATCAGTTATGTACGTCAATTACTAAACTTTCTCAAATTTACAGAATAATTGCATCCTACTGTACCATATTATTCGTTTTTTTCTTCTTCTGGATTGCACCACCTATCATGTACTTAACTTAAATAGATTACATGGCCATAAGTTACTAGTTCTGAGTCACCAGCTGATTTCATAAAAATGTTGGAAATTATGGTAAAAACATTATTTTAAAAATTCATCCATTTGTAAAATATTCTTCCATAATAATGCCTGTAACCAATGTTCTTACACATATTCATTGTCTCCTTAAATTAGATATTGATATAACAATTAAGTGATCTGATAATGATGAATGATGTTATGCAAGAATGCTATGCTATTAGGCTTATTATAGTTAGAAATCAGAAACCAATTAATAAAGATAATAATTTTCATGATATTGTATATGTTTATCTTGTATTCATTTTAACTTAATATACATTAATTTCCTTGTTTAATTCAGACAATTGTAAGAATGATTGTTAAACAGATGCCACTTATTTTCTATGTTATGAAATTGGTATTGATATTGCTATAATGCCCAAAAAATATTTATATGATGGGATATTATTATCCTAATGTCATAAGAGTTATGATTATAAATATATAAGTAACCACTTATGATGGGAGGTGGTGCCACTATTGTCAGTGAGAATGAAAAACCATTCATGAAAGTACAGTTTAAACAAAACTAGGCATTACAAAGAAAAGTACATTTAATATTGATTTTAAGAACATAAAGATTACATGTCAGCACATGTGTATTGCAATTATTTTGAAGTAGTAAATAACTGCGTATTATTAACATAGCATACTCATCAGCAGGTACAACAATTTCAAGAAATAAAATTAGTAATGCTAAATTAGTAACTCAATGCCATGCAGTGTTTATATGCTAATCATACTATATGTGACTTTATGCAGAAAATTACATAAAAGAGATCAATTTAATTTTAATGTTTTTTTTTTTCTTGAAGATTTGTGAATTCAGTTACATTAAAACTGATCATGAAAGAGTGCTGCTATGTGAGGCCACTCATGTTGAAAAAACATTTTCTCAATGCATAAATTTATTGATTGTATTGTGATATGACCTGTAATGAGACATATCCATTCTTGAGAGAACATGATTCTAGGTTAGAAAGGAGTGTTCTTACAAAGTAGATTTTATTCTACTATAATGCAATATTGTCTTAATTATTTCATTTAGAATTTTGATTGTGATCATTAAATGGGATCATGAATTTAATGCAGCAGCATCAGATAATATAATCACAGTCTGTGAACATTGCTAAGTACTTTCAATAGTATATCAAGATAATAATTAAGGTCAATAAATTATGTTCACTCTTTTAGCATTTCCTCAGAGCCAAGAACTGTACTTCAGTGCAGGAAGCAGTATGACAACATAAAACAAAGGTAATTGAACAACATAAAAAATTCATAAAATCCTAAATCATCTTGATATATTTTGTGTCCAGTCAATATATATCCACATATAAAGTACAATTCCAAAAGACATAAACAAATGTTAATTTTGTTTAATGTTATGTACATTGGAACATATAACTACATCATCCTCAACAGTAAGATATGGTTTAAAAGTACTTTAAAACAAAATTTTATTATGAAGTGATTTTAGTGCATATATATATATATATATATATATATATATATATATATATATATATATACATACACACATACATAAATACACAGGGGTCAAGCTACCAGGTGAAGTGGGCAAAAAAGTCACCTGAGAACAGTAAACTTTGCCCCCTTCTGTTAGGAAATCGAAAATGACTTCGCCCACGATTTTTCGGATATAAAATGGCTGTAGATAATGACTTTTGAGATGCCTTCCTCGCAGCAGACAGCAAGTTCTGGCACTTTATGTAATCCAAGGTGAAATGCATCAATATATAGAGAGTAATTTGCTTTTAAAAAATGTGATCGGTAAAGAGTATTTTCAAATGTATTTCTTGTTTTTATAAATTTGAGTTGAGATTTTTCTCATGTGTATTTTGTGAAACCGGATTTGAGAAAAATCTCAAATATTGAGGAAAATCTCAAAATTTGAGTAGAAAAATGCACTCAAGATGTTTAGTGATATCTGGCTCCTGCCATTTCAGATGGGATGTCAAAATTAACCATAACAAATTAAAATTTCCTACCCAAGTGGGTTTTGTTTAGTGTTCAATTTGTTACAAAGCCAACACCAAGCTAATATGGGTTGGCACCCAAAAAAAAGTTATAAACCACTGGTTTAAGGAAATATGTGTTAGTTTTCCCCTCTGAATTCATAATGTATTATATAATTTTAATTTTATGCAAATTACTAACACTGAATTACAATATCATAGCCACCCATTTAATACTCTGATCAGTATGCCCCAATAAAATTTTTTTAATTTCACACAATAATAGTGAGGTCGTCTGATTCAATTAAAACCAGTTTCATCAAGCACCTTTGTCATCAATTTCCAATTTACTGAATACCATTATAAAATAAGAAATTTAGTGAAGACTTTAAAAAATTTGTGATGTTTGGTTACATGGAATTATTATTATATTATGTATGTTTTAATAAATAAAATCTTTATTGAGACATCAAGATTTATTGGATGGAATGAAATATTTACATTCACTAATGTTTGCAACATTTTTAAATGTTAGGACAAGAATAAAATAAGTTTTTTTAAGCATTTTACTCTGAAGATAAATTTCAACGATAATTCTCATGCACATCCTTAGCTCTTTACACAATATTTGGTAAACATAATGCAAAGCAAACAGGATTTGCAATAGTAATCATTAAAAGTCATAAGTGAATTTATATACATTACTGTTTGGTAGTGTAGAAAGTGGACCGTGCTGGCCTGATGGATTTTTCTTTAATATAAACAGGATAATGACACAATTTCTTTTGGAAAAAAAAAAACAACTAAATACAATAGCTACTATCTTTTTGGTTCTGATTTCAGCTAGAACTGAAAATCATCTTTTGGAATTCTCAATTTTTTTTGCAAATATGAAAAACTATTAAATAACTCATGCATGTCATGTTTATCTTTAAAAAATTCACATGGTCTGAAGAGACTAAGGGCTTGGTCTATATCAGTTGTTAATTTGGTCCGAATTAGCCGGCATTTACTTTAACTTGCAAAAACAAAAAAAAAAAAACCTCACTAAATTTAAAAGAGAACATGAATCTTTGGTTGGACACGATTTAAGTCCAATTTCGGACGAATCTGTATTTTGCAGAAAAAAATATTAAAATTAACTAATTTTAAGATTTAAGCCTTTTCTGTTCAGAATGTTGGGCATACAGTATTCAACTCTTGATCGCATTTAACTGCTCCACAATAGGTGTACTATTCGCGTCACTGATAATAACGATCAAATATTATAAGTATATTCTATAATGTGCTGATGTTCTTCGGCTGGAAATTAATACATTATACAAGAGACAGGTATAAATATAGCATCTATGATCGCAAACACCGATTTAGCAAGTTGTAATAGCAGACACCATACACTGACAAGGGACACAGATACCGATGGTCGAAGCTTCTGTGCTTTATGCCTGTAAGCGGTTTCGTGCAGCAGACGGCCTAGTAACATGTGCGTCTGCTATTACAACTGCATTATGGGTAATTTTCATTCCATTTTTTTTTTTATATTGCAATTTATTAGGGCATATTGTTTTTCTTTTAATGAATCATCACTTTGACTAATAGTAAAAATCGTATTGATATAGTATAGAGTTTGCCCAATTTAAATATATACATATAGTATCACATTCTTTCGAGATCTTGCGAGATGTGTACGAGAAAACTATTATAGATGGCTTCTGGATATCGATAAAGCTTTGCTTAACGAAACATAGTTAATTGCATCTTTCACAACAAATATTCCATGTCAGTAATCGTGCAAGTATGCATTCAATTCTATTTTCTAAATGCTGATTTTAACTGCAGAGAAAGGAAACCGTGTTCTACAAAACGGTGTTGAGAATTTACCATCAAACGTTGGTGCAGAAGTAAAAGTATGACTGTTACTTTGCTTGTTAACCATTAGATAGGGTTGGTTTGATGAAAAAATCCACAGTTTGCATGAGATTTTTTTTCCATCAGCTTAATTACTCTGCATAATGTGTGCAGAGTACATGTATAGTCTTTGCTAAGTTGGGCTACATCGGTTTGTAGCAAGTAGAATAATTAATATAATAAAAGGCTAATGATGAATTACTAAAATAAAATACGTTTTTGTTCTCTTGCTTTGAGATGTAACTAAGCAAAAACGGCTATTGTTGAAAGACCTGATTGCAGATGCACTCCGTGAATCTCTTGTGCATCTGTTAAGCATGAGGCTTGACAGTATATGAAGTTTTTGAAAGACACTCGACAAAATCACGTGACTAGAAGCTGTAGTTACAAGGAACGGAGTAGGTGCAAATTTGTAAATAAATACATTAACTTATCAATAGAACAAATTTGTGAATAAATATATAAAAAAGACAAGGAATATTCTTTAAATTCCTAGTTTGGGACAGTAATAAAATCATCAAAATTGGTACCCAACAAAAATTTGGTGAAGTATATAGGAATAAGTTTCAGGGCATAATCATGTATTTGAAAAAGGAAAACACTTGTAAAAATAGATCTTTTATACATGTGTTTATGTTTAATAAACTCGTAAGTTTTTGAAGATAAATGAGTTTGCTGTTTTATTTAAGTTGCTGTACTGGACCACACATCAGTATTATTGAAAATAAGGCAAACAGAAAATTATGGAGCCTTTAACTCAAAAAACCTTTTTATTTGTAGATAGAGTGAGTGCCAGAAACCTCAATCATGTGGCACGAAGCACGAAAGCAAGAAAAGAAAATTAGGGGTCTTATGGTTGACTACAAGAAGCGAGCAGAGAGACGGAGAGAATTTTATGAAAAAATTGTGAGCAGTTTTATCATTCAGAAACTATTTCAGATAGTTTTTTCATATATGCAGTGGTTACTTTATCTCTTGTTGGTGGAAAATATAAAATAAAATATATATATATAAAGATTGCAGTTTGTGCTTGTCTTAATGCACCTCTCACTCTATGTCAGCCTTTATTAAACATGTAAAATGTAGACTTTTTTCATGAAGGAGTTTTCAATAGATGTTATATACATACAATTTAACCAAGTAATTTCACAGATTTGTTTGGTTTTTTTTATGCCTAAAAGGTTGTAGTTTATATTATCTGTAACATTTAAAATAGACATTTGTTGGAAGAGCCAAAATTATTGCTGTAGTGTTTCTTATTCAGAATTGTGATACTTTTTTTAAAAATCTAAAATGATTTGTTTCTGAGTTAATACCAGGATAATACTAGCTCAATGTGATGATTATATGGTGATTTCTTCTTTTGTCTTTAAAATATAAACTCAAAATATCTAACAAATAATATCAAGATGCATGACATTCTTTAATGGAAATGATCGTTTTCTCACATTTTCTCAATAGCTTGTATTTTTTTTGCTCTACTGGTTATATAACAAGAGAGCTTATGGTATTTGGTATTTCTGTTCATATGACTATCCATCTTTCCAATAGAACATGTTTATTATTTCTTCTGCTCTTAAACTCTTTGAGGATTGCCATGAATCTTCACACAGATACATGGTCTAGTTTGCCCTCAATAAAAATGGTGCCTCATGGACATAGTTTGGCTGCCACCACAGCTATCTTGAAAATATTGTTATTGCTACACCATCTAAATTTATGGTCATATTAACTCATTAACCCCTAGCGCCCCGATAACTCGTCGCACTTTTCACCCCTCATCTCCCGAGCGCCTCGTTAGCAAGGCAAAGTTTACCTAGCTTATTTCCCGGGCGCCGAGTTTGAGAGGCAGTATTTGGCATGGCTTATTTCCCGTACGACGAGTTACGTCGTCGCTAACCATTGGTTGATTTCAAGCCATTTCTTAATTATTCAGGCAATTGAACCAATAAAATTTTAGCTTACGTAGACAGACTGAACTCTGCTGAACAAAGGGAAAAAAATTTGATTGCAATAGCGCCAGTAATAGTGAAGTTATTTTGATTTGAAAATGAAAATATGCATCTCAGTGTTCTTGTTATAGAATTGCAATTCTAATATAAAGAAGGTATATATGATGTTTACTTCAAGGGGAGTTACATGTTTTGACATTTCAGATTATAATATTTGTTTCAGAAACTAGATCCAGCACAGTTTTTGAGGATTTATGGCAGACCATGCAAGATCAATCTTGATCCTGCAGTTGCATTATCAGCAGAGAGTCCTCAAAGCATGTGAGTTTATTGTCCTGTTTTTTTTATACGATCACTGCAGTAGTAGAATGGGGTTTTTGTTTTGCTTCAGTCCTTTTTTGTCCGTCTGCACATCCATACATATGTCCCTAATCTATTTTAAGTACAGTAGCACAATAACTAATAAACATAGAGCTGTGAAATTTCATTTGCTTTCTCTTGGTTATAATTAGATGATTTTCACTTCATTTCACCAGTTTTTCAGATTTTATTTACACGTTTACCTTTTGGACTTTTTGCAAAAACTTATTAATACAATAAGCAAAATCTGTTTGAAGTGGCTAGTTTTTGAACTGGTTGGCCTGGTGTCAGGATAATGTGATTGGGTGGGACATGATGCTACATGCCTGCTGCATGATGCCCCAGTACTCGACATCACTATAAGCTGTCACACTGCATACATCATAGTTATATGACTGAAATTTTTTTAAAGCTATATTAAAAATCTAAAATGCACAAACACACACAATGAAAAAAAGTCATTTGATTAACTAACAATATTTTCAGTGACATTGTTCATATGGTAACTGGAAAAGAAAAAAAAAAAGAATTTTCTATAAGCTTTAACTTTCGCCTTGGCACTTGGCCAGGTGAATGTCTTCAGTGTGTATGATAATATATCATACAAATAGAATGAATATCAAGATATCCATAGAAAAATAAAGAAACAAATAATTCGCATTACAGTAGTGGGCTTACCAGGACATTACTGTGTCTGTCATAAGATTTTTGTAACATTGGGGAATGACCATGATAGTAGTAATCCTTCTTACATATTTGTAGTCAAAATTTATGTATCAGTTTTTTTTTTTCATTTTTACAAATTGAAGTACAGTGTGATAATGGTATGGCTGTGACATTTCCAAAAAAGTACCAACATTTGCACATCTTTAAGATTCAAAATGATAATGGTTTAACATGATCTTGAATTGTCATAGTAGACAATAATGAAGGTGGCTTTTTCTAAGAAAATTTTTTAGGAGTAATCAGTCTCTTTTTCATTGTTATATCTGTTGCAAACATTAACAAGTATCTTGTTTTTTTTTTTATTTTTAAAATTGTTGAGTTTGTAACGTGTAACCCATAAATGTGATGGTGGTATATGACTTGAATTTACAGTACTGTTCTCATTTTAACTTGGTATGTAAGTATTTATGTAACAACCAAATCAACAGTTTATAAATTAAGTAACATGACTAATTTTAGTTCGATCCTAAATTAATTGCTAGTCTGATTTTTTTTTATTAACATATATACACATTCTGTATTGCACAAGTATGTTCCACTGGGAGATTAATTATAGGTCTCATCAACCGTTTTATATCACATGGTCACTCAAAACCAATTGGTGGTCTTAAGACACTCTAAGCAGAAAAAACTTAGTGCAACATCATTCATAGACCAGACTGGGAAAGTTTATATTCTCTATATAATGTACCTGGTATCAACATGAATGTTCAAAAGAAGTAAGAAGGAAACCATGCGAGTGATTTAGCTCAGTACAAAACTTTGGAACCCCTTCTCCTCCACAGTGTTGAAGATCACACACACACATACAAAAACACACATCATGGCTAGTTTTTCAGTACATTAATGCCATAGCAAAATTAGTAAATGAATAGATCTATAAAATAATGAACAAATTGATGAATTGGGACTAATTTATATAGTTATGGTAGAAGTATCAACAAAATTTGCAGGTTTTCAGCAGGTTTTATGACCTACATACAAAAAAAACCAAAAGAAAAATGCCTTTTTAAAGCATTAATACAATGCCTGCTACTATTGCATTGCCATATTTTACTGACCCCAGTCCCAAGTCACTATATAAATATTCCCTCAAGTTTGTAATTGGAAGTCTGAAACAAAAAAGACATGATCCCTGTAGCCTTAGTCAACTTTAATCATTTGGAATATTGTCCATCTTTTCTGTTGGCTTTGTTTGAAGATCATTATTCTTTGGGCACTTGACAATTTTCAACATTCAAAGTGTCTTTTGGCATTTATGTTGTGACTAGTGTACCTATCAGTGTGGTATTTGATATTTTCTCCCCGTTCCTTAAACAGTTTTTGATCATATGTTAACATTTCTGTTAATTTGAGGGAATGGGTTCCAGGGTTTGATTGCCATCTAAGGAGAGGGATATGGTTGATCCCCCCCCTTGAGGCTTGGGTACTCTTGCCATTTGGTGCCAAGTCTGCCATGTCAGCCTTTACTCCAATGGATGACATTCCCAAGGGTTAGCTGAGTTGACCCTCCCATTTCCCTCTCACTTCCTCATCCAAAAATCCCAGGGTTGGCTCATCTCCCTTGCTGTAGAAGGATCATCAATCCTCTTCTTTGCAGAAGTAAAACATGATTATCTGCTCCCACTCCAATC
The DNA here is from genome assembly GCA_016746295.1 of Potamilus streckersoni. Classification (NCBI taxonomy): domain Eukaryota; kingdom Metazoa; phylum Mollusca; class Bivalvia; order Unionida; family Unionidae; genus Potamilus; species Potamilus streckersoni. The sequence goes on along the minus strand of JAEAOA010000513.1, from coordinate 1,682,521 downwards.
CTCTTCAGGTCTATGACCCTCACTGTGAGCTGGGAAAGGATATCAAATCCACTATCATTAAGTTGCCTTCTCAAAAAAGGGAGATAAGAAGGAATAGTCCTTCTCACCTTAAGAGTAAAAATAAGGCAACTAATTAAAAATGGTGTTATATACAAATGAGTTCCCAGAATACCTAGTTGCATCAGGCACTTCTTGGGGCCTGATGCATTGTCCCTCCATACAGGTCAGATGGCAGAGGATCCTACTGCTTTTACTGGTTCCAACTGGTATCTGAACAGAAAGAGATGTATGCCCTTCTAAGGAAGAGCATAGTAGAAAGGCTGACAAACTTTCAAAGTCCATAATTTTATTCCTTGAGCTTCATAGTTTCAAGAAGAGAAGGAAGTTTTGACTTAAGATCTTTTCCATTTGAACAGATTTCTTCTGAAAGAATGTTTTGTTATGTATATTTAATTTGCATTGTTTGTTGGATTTTCTTGATGATTATATGTTATGTATATCTGTATTTTGTACTTAACCTTTATCCAAAATCAAGTTAATGGTGTCTTGATCAGTGGCATTTATTTTGTAAACAAACATAATGCACAGCTAATATTTCTCTGATTTGGATTAAATATTCAGATCCTTATTAATTGTATATATATGTTTGCTTCATTTTGAGTTAAAAATTCTAACCTTCAAATCTTCCTGAAAAAATTCACATTAAATTAACTTAGTATTTCCAGAAAATGACAATTATGACCTTGACCATATAGATGGATATGTAATTTTGTTTATGTTAGGATTATTCAGTCATGCCTTAAAATCCAAAGTAGAATAATTCTTAATGTAATGTGCAGGTTTTAATTCAGTTGGATTTGTTTTATTCAAATAATTTTTTTGAGTTACAATGTGCTTGTTAATATCCTTTGACTAAAACTTTGATTTGGAATTAAAGTGAATTCAGACAAGACACTTGATTATTTTATTGTGTAACATGAAAAGACTTAACACATCACCACATTCCTGGCCAATGGCACATTTGAGGCTACATACACAGTATGTTCAGTATAAGGCTTTATATGGAATACCACTGGAATTTAATTGGAACTTTGTTCATTTGGGCATGTGATCAGACTTTTAGGACCATTTGGGATTTAATTCACAATACTATTAAGTTCCTTTTAAATTTTCACTGTGTATTCTAGGGAAATAAATTATTTGTTGAATTTTACAAAACTTGATTTAATGCATTTTACTACTTTCTGTTACTTGGTTAAAAACCATCATAGCAGTTTTAAAGATTGAGATTTTTAACTCAGTTATAAGTGGCATCAGATTAAATGACTGAGCAGTTTTTATAGATTTACTGGATGCCCATCTTTTATATCCATCTTTCCAGCAGGAAATTACTGTGGTTTTGTCTGGGACATTAAAATGATCGGTTTAGAAACATTCCTTTTGACCTAGCATCCACTTCAGTTCTTAATGAAAGTGACTGCATTGAGTTCCTTATCAGGCTTGATCATCCACTACTTTGATGATTGATTGATCCACAACATCAATTTCTGAGGAACTTGTCTATATAATGGTCAACAGTGATTTATTCAGACATAATCCCCAACCAGGAAAAATTGGACCTGATCTTTGTCCAGATTTCATTTGTGTGGGTAATGAATTTTCTCATATGTCAAGGGACAGTCCATATTCCGCTTTTTTTCATTGTCAGCTCACCACTACTTTCTCCTGCAGATTCTGAATGCACCAGCAGATTTTGTTCCTCTTTGAAGGTTTTGCATACAGCTTTTCCAGTTCTTGCTTCTAGCAAACTTGAGATGTCACAAGAACCCTTTGTATATATCTGGAATCCCATAGGATACAAATTTCATCATAATCAGAATTGGTGGCAAAAATTAGGACAAATGTCTGGAATTCCAAATCACAGACTGGAACCTCATTCCTTGCTTAAAAACAAATGTGTCAGATTCTCTTAAGGTGCCCACCTTGAATTCAAGAGTTTAGTTCTGCAAGGTCTTGTGGTCTCAAAGAATCTTTTCTTCATATAAATGACCTCGAAATGCAAGCTGATTGTCTTGTGTTACAAGGTGCATAAATCTCATAAAACATTGCTGCACCATGGTTAAAATGTGTCAGCCATACTGTGCCTCAGTTACCAAGGTGGTGCCAGTTTTCATTGGTTGGAAGTATGGAATCTATTCTATTGGACAGATTTGGTGGAGACCACTCAGAGTCTGCCATAATCTACACCAGAAATATACTGGCAGGCAGCTGTCCAAACTAGAATGAGTAGTGCTCACAAAATGGTCTGACCACCAGTTGATAGCAGATACTCTTTCGTTGGTGTGGTAAGCAATTGGCAGACTTGTTCCAACAAGGTTGAAGAATAAGCTCCCTGTATACTTTTCTCCAGTTCCAGATCATATGGTATAAGCATTGGGCATCTTCAGTCTGAGGTTGTATCAACTTAGTGCCTACATAATTCCACATTACAGAGTAATCCATTAGGCTCTTCGTAAGGTTCAAATCTACAATTCATGATTCATCCAGCTTCTCTCGAACCTCAGCAGTAATGATTAAACTAAGTCCTCGATTTACTGATTGATGCCACTTGTACAGCACTGAGGGTCTTGTGCAGCAATCTTAAAATTCTCCACCATCATGCCTGTTTCATATCTAATGATCCACCACTGCCTTGATCAGTTTTAAAACATGGTTGCCAATTGCATCACCCAGGATAGAATGCTATCAACTTAAAAGGTTTTATGATGTTTATTGGTAAATTTTCTGTTATTGGTACAGTAGGAAATGCATTGAACATATCTGCCTCCCTTGAACTGCAGTTTCAAATTTTCTTTTTTTTTTTTTTTCTTTTCAAGAATTAAGATTGCTCTGTAACCACAATTAAGGGTAGTAATAGAGTAACCCTCTTCAAGACTCATTTTTTCATGGACTCCACAATAGAGACAGACCCCATGTCACATTTCTATGAAGTTCTGATTTTTAAAAAAAAAATTCAGTCTTTATTCTTTTGTTCCCATATCTTTGGCATCAGATTTGACTTGACACCCAGGTCATCTATTGAACAAAATGAGAAGCTGTTTTGTAAATCATGTTTAATTAATACCCAGCTGGCATTAAGTCTTTATTAAGCACTTCATACATGTTTATCCTGCTTGCTTATTACAAGAAAAAGGGTTGTGCACACACTGCAGATATAGTTGCAAGTTGTACATTTTCAGGATGCCATGGCAGGGTGACACAGACAACATGATAGACAGATTTGATGTCCGAGCTCACCTAGACTTTTTGCCTGAAGTAAAACAAACAAAAATTGAGTAAGTAAAAATAATGAATAAAAACAGCCAGGTTTAAATTATTAATCAAAGAATGAAATGACTAAGCCTTGTGATTTCTTTTACTTCCTCGATGGTTTTTTAAAAAATTAAAACCTGTAGCAGGTTACAAATAAATCGGTTTGCAAATACATGTACTGTTGCAACATTTTAACATTTTGGTATTAAAATAAAGGGGAATCTAACAGTAATGAGGTTTGTTATTACCCTAGTTCATGGTCATAACATGGCACCAGATTGCTTTGTCTCTGATAACACTTATTCCTGAACACTACTCAAGACATCAGCCAAGCTAAACAGAAAAAAAATTAAGTTCAGGATCTTGTACGTTAAATATCATTATTAATAATCTACCACATAATCATTAATTTTCTCTGAGCATCGGGGCTGTTAGATTCCCAAATTTTATATACAGTGGAAGATAATAAATTTAATTTTTTATCTACTACCACCCCTCAGATACTTGTGCATGCAGTCATCAAATTTTTGATCATTGACACTATACTGTGTTTTGGTACATAATGTGGTTGCCAGTTATGGAGCCTAAGTTCTTTGTTGTAGTTGGGTTTTCTTTATTCAACCTAAAGCATTTGATTATTAGAATTCTTCTTAATTCATTAATCCTTTGTTTGTTTTTGAGCATGCAATACTATTTGATCCAGTGTTTAGCTGTCCACTTTGTTGACCAGATTTAGCAGTTGCTTTTTTTACTGAAGTTGTTCAGTAGCTTATTTTGCACAGTTACAGTGATTGTGTACATTTTCTGCTTCACTTTCAGTTTTGGGTGGCTGATTACAATCGCTTTGAAGGAAATCTTGTCTTGCCCTTAAGTGATGCAATATCTAAGCATATATTGAATTTGTGCAAGGTTTCTTTTCCACTTTGGCTGTTTACAGTTGAGTTGATGGCACTATTAAGAGATGCCATGGCCACTTCCAATTCTTTTATTTTGGGAAATACATAATTTCTCATTTAATTTTCACACACTGGATGTCCTTATAAAGTTTCCACATTGTTCAGTCTCTGGAATAAATGGTCACCCTGGTAGTTAAATGTCAGTGGATGGGTTTGGGAATTAACTTGCTATGGTGAATGTTTATTGTTTCACTTGGTAAATATTTTGAGATGTGGGATTTTCAAACATCTCAATCACTGCAGCAATCAAAATCGCATGATCACTAAATATTGTTTGTGATTTTTATAGAGATATTTAAATGGGCATATCCATGAATCGCTTTAAGAAGATTGGATTATTGAAGTTAGCTTTGTAACTGTATGTAACAAGCAATTTGCTTGAGAGTTTGGCTCTCCAGTCAGATCTGGAGTGTTTTCATTTTATGTTGCAGTTTTGGGGTAGAAGAAGAATTTTTTTTTAAGACAAAGCGTGGCATTAAAGGAATGTTAAAAATATGAATGATTAATGTCAAGTTATACCAAATTTGATTGCAATTCATGACCAGGTTTATTGTTTCTTCTTCAAATACATTACCCAATCATAATACCTTAGGAGAACTACCAGTACCTCGCAAATCCAGCCCTTGTATATAATACTTTTAGCTAAAGGGAGCTAAAAGTTGTATGCTGACCTATTTGGTTTTGGGCAGTGATCTCCCCTTACCTATCAGAATTGGTGGCACATTGTGTGTAATTTAGATTTTACGATAGCTTTTAAAAAAAAATTTTGTCATATCGCTATGATGTCAGTAGTGTGACAGTTCTATAGTCATGTCTAGCATTGGAATATCATGCCTCAGACATGTGGCATGATGTCCCACCCAGTCGCATTATCCTGACACAAGACCGACCAGTCCTAACACTAACCTCTTAATGCTGAGCACCAAGCGATGCAGCTGTTGGTACCCATTTTTTAAAGTCTTTGGTAAACTCTGCTGGAGTTCGAACCCATGACATCCCTCATCCAAGGTGGTGCTCTGACCACTAGGCCACCAGAACAGTCAATGGCACATTGTAAGACTATCACAGTTATAACTTCTGCTCATGCTAAGAAGCACACACTCAAGATATCACAAAAGCCAGAAAGTACATGAAAAATAGAATCCAAAAAGATGGAGAAGTTTTGCACTTCTTATGAAAGTATTCCCCATCTATATTTTAAACTTTTTCTTTCACTTTATCATGACAGTCATTTTGTGCTGTACTTATTTAAACGTGCAAATCTCCAGTGCTGATGTAACTCCTATATATGTGTAATTCCTTTACTAACAGGTACTTATTGGCGATTTCCTATTCAAGGCTTTTTTTAGCATCGCGTGCCAACTTTAATGTATTTAACCCTTTCATCACTGCAAACCGCATATGCGGTCCAGGGGAAGTAGTCCGTCAACACTGTGGACCTAGTTTTCGGTCTGGGGCAGTGTTCTTTGTTAACGTTATAGTACCCGACTAAATATCTTTCGGAATACCTCAAATAACTTCCATCTGGTAATGTAGATGTTATATTTGGATTATCTCGTGAGTTTAGCTTGTATACAATTAGAAATAACGAACAAAGTAGGAACTTTTAACGTGTTTTCCGAATGCTGAAATTTGTATCCAAAATGGCGGCGTTTGAAGGATTTTTTTAGAGGAGAGTTTTCGGAGGATTTAAATAATTTTGACCTGATAAATTTGTTTGACAATGAGGGAAGACGTATGGAGAGACAATGGAATGCACTTGTGGGTGACAGTGATGACAATGAAGATGACTTTAAAGGTTTTGAACCAGAGGAATTGTATGCTCCACGTGGTTTTTTTTTTTTTGGACGAAGCCCGAAAACCAAAGAGATTTGTTTCAGTTTTCTGACAGAGTTGGGCACACCCGAGAGTTATATGGCTCCAGGAAGCTTCGGATTATTTTCAAATATTCTATTCAGATGAAGTTTTTCGAAAAATTGTCCGTTTAACGAACTTCAATGCGACGATCAAACGTGGCAGAGGCAATATAGGTCACTTAGGTGTGTGGACAGATCTCACCTTGGAGATCATTTTGGTTAATTTTATAGAATTTTATATATTATGGACACAATGAAAGAAAGACTTTTGTTGCTACTATGATTATTCACTAGTACATCTAGTGTCAATTGAACAAGTTTTGAGACCATTCTAAGTTTTCTAAGAGGTAATAAAATAATTATATTTTACCTGTTGTTACCTGTTTGTACCTGCATTTTAACAGTTGTAATAGATATGCACATTTTATTGAATTAGTCATAAAATTTGATTTTTAACCTTGAGTTTGACACCTAATCCAGCCAGATATCTTTAACATTGGCAAAGTTATGTTGTTTCAAAGTCCACAAGTCATTTTGCTTTACAACTCCAAAGTTACTTCGTGTTGAGGACTCTATGCCTACAAATCACTTAGTGATGAAAGGGTTAATTGTATGGGCAATCTCTGGGCTTTTTTTCCTAAAATTGATTCAGAATGGATTTTTGTACACCTTCGGTGGGGGCCCCAAGTGGCCGAGTGGTCTAAAGCACTGACTGTTACTGATCACTGCCATCTCACCTCTATCTGCCTGAGTTTGAGTCCAGACTCAGCTAACATAAGTGAGAAAGCCTGCCAGTAGCTTCTCGTGGGTCAGTGGTTCTTCCCGGGGTTTTCCAGGGTTCTTCCTCCACCATTAATACTGGCCGCCATGTATAGCCTATCTTGTGCTGAAAAATGGTGTTAAACCCTACAACAAACACCACAACAACAACACCTACAGTGTATGTCTCTATAACAGTGCCTCAATTCAATTAATCAAAAGTTTGTGTGTAATGTAGACACTCTGGTACATTTTTGTATTTTTTTCATTCTTGTTGGAAAAGTACAGGTCAACACTCTATACATGGTTTATTCAGTCACCTCTTGTGCATGCATCTTTTTGTAGGCAAACCTGGAGTAATGTTTACATGCTTAAACTTTAAATCATATTTTTTGAGCACTTAGTTGCTTGTGTGTGTAGCCTATGTGACTTCATAAGTCAGGTTCAGGGGTACATATTTTGCATGTGTGCATATCTTTATAGTAGGAAGAACTACTTATATATGTATAAATTCCTTCCTTTCTTGTATATAAAGGTGAGTTCTTTTACCACAGTATTTTTAGCCTTTGAAGACCATGCTTGAATGATTCTACCCTTACATGTCCTTGATCTTACCTACAGGCAAAGCATTGTAATTGAAATCGTCTGCTATTACTTTTTCCAGGTAACCATCAGTTGGTATAGTTATGTGCTCACACAATATTCAAAAGATCATGTGTAAGTACACAGGTTTATAAACATGTGGTATTATAATTAGATTTTACCTGTGTGCTGTCTAGCTTTATTTGACTTATTAATTTTTGGGTCACCCATTTAATGATTTAGATGATTTAGATCTGCATGGACATTGCTACTAAGACAGCTGCAGGGTTTATCCATTTTTCTCTAGTTTGTCTTACAGATTAGAACTAAGATGTTACCAATCTACATGCTGATTTTGTCCTAGTGTGAATCTTTATGGGAACAAGGAAGATAATTCAACTTATCCTTTAGCCATGAAGCGACTGACATTGACACACACAAAAATAGCTTTAATGCCCAACTCACCACCACAGGATTCATCATTTTTGAAACTCCCCTTACATTGCCTCCTATAGGTTGAACGTGTTTCCTCCTGTAGAATAGGATAGAGCTAACAAACAGCCAAGTTCCCTCTCAGCAGACATGTGGACAGGTTCCATGGATCAAATATACCATAATCTGTCCCAACAGATGATCTTAACAATATCCTCCTCACATTGATGGCCTATTTCCGTTGTAATTAGCCTAGGCCATATACTTGGGATCACGAAGTAACAAACATCAATATTATGAGCTCAGTCTATAAAAGCCCGTAATTCCAGTACATCAAATCTGACTTTCACAGACATGTGCAGAGTCCAATCTAATTCATACCCCTTCGTGCTACTCATTTGGCATAATACCACAAGTAGATCCTCACACCGCAACATGTTTTGGTTGGCAATTTCTTTACACTCATCTTCGAGAAGAGCCTTTTTACTTAGCAACTGTCTTGAACTCATGGTTTTTAAGACAGAGCATTCTGTGCATTTAGTGAGTGACAGACCTTGTCCCTATTCACCAGGTAAGTCTCGCACATCACAGTGACTGTAGCCTGACTCCACACGATCAAGATGATGCTTGTTCTACCATCATTTAAGAGTCTACCTTCCAAACTACCATTGAGAACGTTTATCCACCCCCGGAGCTTTGTCCTCCCATGACTCTATCAACATGCACCAGTACTCCAGCATTTGTTGATCTAAGGATGAATGGAAGGTTCTGACATCAGTTCGGTTCACGGTCAGGGGTAGTTACATACTTTCTGGCCCACTTTCTTCATCAGCTTGTCAGCAGTTCTAACAGTTTCACTCCCACCAGTTTTTCATTTGGAACCTCAGCATTGACAGTAATCTTGCCGCATTGGGGATGACATAGCCACATTACATACATATGGATCAAATGGCTTTGTTAACATTGCTCAGTTCCTGCAATCCATCTGCAACACTGTCAACTCAGGGCACCCTAATGCTTAACGTCGGCCCCTGGGTCTTCCCTCGACTGATGAATCGAGCAAGGCGTATGTCTGGACCATTTCTATGGTGCTAACATCAAGTTACCTGGACAACACCCTGCAGCAATGTCAGCAAGTTAGTTCTAACCAGTCTTTACAGCACTTGTTTCCAATTGGGACTTCTCGTTAGCAAGGAAAAATCTGACCTAGTAGCATCTGAATGATTGATTCACCTAGGTATGGACTTCACTACACAGGCACCATATTTTGTTTTGTCTCCCTTTGGATCAGGCATTGAAATGACCCTTGGTAGCACATTACTTTCAAGGAAATCTATCCACTTGAGATTGCTCAATGTACCACCTGACATGTTCCTGGGTCGCCTTCTGCATTTCTGCTGTTTTCTCCTGCACAAATGGAACCATCAATTTTGACAACTGGACTATCCTCTCAAAATCTGCACCCAATTGTGGCACCATTATCAGAATTGGGAGCAACCTAAGTTGGTTCACAGTGAGTATGCATCCACTCACTCGAGATTACAGTCTGTACCAATGCAAATACGAAAGATGGGAGCCTGCCCACTACCATCATTTCGGGTCACCAGTGATGCAGGCTCTTCCTGGGAATGATATCTTCATATGAATAATTCAGGAGAGGATGGTCATTGTGTAAGTCTTTCATTAGGGGCATTGAGCTGAGTAGTCTAAAGTGCTCACCATTAGGATAACTGCCATTTTTTACTGTTTGCATGGGTTAGAGTCTTAAATTTGGTCAATGTGAGTATGTGAGAAAACTTGTCATTAGCTTCTCATGGGTTAGTGGTTCTGTCCGGGGTTTTCCCCGGTTCTTCCTCCACCATTTTTACTGGCCAACATGTATAGCCTATCTTGTGCTGAAAAATGGCTTCAAACCCACCAACAACAAAAACAAAAACAATCATTGGAGGCAAGATTTTTAGATGGCAAGTTCTTATTCTGTCTGATAGTGTTACAATAGTGACGTGTCTCCAGCAACAATGAGGGCCCAAGTCCCCAGACCTTTGCCTCATGGTGTGGGACTTACCTCAAATAACAAGGAGGAACTCAATCCTATATTGGTGATTAATCTTCAACAAGGAGGAAACCAGTCCCAAAACCTTTGTGTCATGGTGTGGGACTTTTTGAAGTGGTGCCATTATCAATAAGTCATACAGGTCCACCATACCCCAGGACTCCTCAGTGCACTGACTGACCCTTTGTCATGGAACAATTGACTTGTACATAAGGAATGGTTTCTCAATCCATCGGTTCTCACTCGATCTGTATATGATGGGACCAACCATTGTTTTCGACAATTGGGAATGCCAAAACCCCATCATTTGTCCCTCCCATCATTTACCCAACAGCTTGGGCAGTAGACACCATATGATAGTGTTGTGAATGTTTTTGGTTGCTTCAGCAATTTACATGTGCCCCTGTAGATGCATGATTTCTTTTTATGCAGTTTCCATTACTAAATATCGTTGGATTGGACCAACCTGAACTCGTACACCAACCCCACAACTCTGATTCAATGCATAGAGGATATCAGACAGACCCAGAACTTAACTGACCTTCTCACCAACTTTGTATAAACACGGCCAGAAATGTTAACCCTAGGCCCAAAGCAAAACCTATCTTGAGTATTAACCTAGCTGGATAAGCACCTTTGGAGCCATCTTCAGTGGCATCTCTGGTGTTTCTTTTCATATAAGACCTGCTTCCTTAATGCATTTGCACCTGCAGGCAGAATTTTCAAATATATACAGCAGACCTTGTCTATATTTTAAGTTCCGACAAGACCGGTTAGTCTTAGTCATGACTGCATCATAATGTGTTGCCAAGAACCATTTCTCTTCCATGGTTAGCTGAGTTTTGTCACAAACCCCATGCCATCTGGACATGGTAACTATTGGCCAACTTCGAGACCCAGTCCTTGCTCTCGCATGATTTATTATTACAAACAGAGCCGTTGTGTCGAGGGAGATCATGCTTCTTTCTACTTTCATAAAATACAGGAGTATCAAACAGAACAGAATATAAATTCCTGGAATATGGGGGTTATTCATTTAGCATATAGTGAAATTAGTCCAACTCAATGAACTTTCACGCACTTTGGCTCAAGAGGTTTGAGCAGTTGCCACCAACCTAGCATCAGACCAAAACAGTTTGCTAACCAATTTTGATCATGCTTCTAAAAACCCAACTTCAAATAAGTTTTTAACACAGATCCACATAATTTTACCATATTTGACAGAAAAATCCTATCATGGAGGACTTCTAAGATTTCTTTTTACAAATGATGCTGATCCACAGTCAAGTAAAACTGTTGTTACTAAAGTTGACAGACCTTTTGTATGACTTTTCTAAAAAAGCTAAACAAATGTTTACCAATTTGTTAGAAAGCATCTAGGTATGAAGAACATTTGTATTTGTACAAATTAATCTTCCATCAGATATTTTTGCTATTATTAAAGATAGAAGCATCTGCTTTGGATGCGTTAGGTTGTGAATTTTAACCTTGGCCAAATCATGCCAAAAACTTGAAAATAAATGGCACTAACAGCTGCCTCGCTAGGCACTCATCATTAAGAGGTTAGTGTTAGGACTGGTCGGCCTGGTGTGACTGGGTAGGACATGATGCTCTGTGTCTGTGGCACGATGCCCCAGAGCTAGACATCACTTTAAACTGATACCTTACAGACATCATAGTGACATGACTGAAAAATTGTTAAAGCTATGTTAATAATCCAAATCACACACACAAGACAGAAAACCATTTATCTGAATTTGACAAAATTTAATTTAAATCTCTACAAATGATGCTGATATACCATCAAAGATTACCACCATTGTAGAAAAGCATTTACACAGCTTTATCTAAAAGATACTGCTTAATAGGTCTTTACTGACTTTGAAAGTGTTTTATCTCCATTTTTTCAATGTCGGATACTGGTATACCATCAGTTATGTATGAAGATATAAATTAGAGAAACCTTGAATTGGTTTTTTTTTCCATAAAATATTTAATTAGCAGCAATGGAAGAAGTTTTGCAGAAATCATCCTAATGACCTAGTTCAGTGTGTTCATTAATTTTGCAAGTACAAGGTTTGTCCACAAAAATTGGAGTTTATTAAATATATTTTGTATTCAAAAACAATTATGGATTTACTGAATATAGGCAGATGCTAGCAGCAAGTTTGCTGATGTAAATCCGTGGACCCTGGCATATGATGACAACACTGCTAATTTCTTTACCAAGTTCTCTCTCTGTGAGCGAGGCCCTGAGTGGCCTAGTTGTCTAAAGCACTCTCCATTATGGATCACTGCCATCTCACCTCTGTCTGCATGGGTTCGAGTCTAAGATTTGGCAAATGTGGATATGTAAGAAAGCTTGCCAGTAGCTTCTCGTAGGTCGGTGGTTCTTTCCACGGATTTCCCTATTTCTTCCTCCACCTTTTATACTGACCATGTATAACCTATCGTGTGCTGAAAAATGGCATTAAGCCCCAAAACAACTCTCTGTGAGCATTATTTATATAATCAATGGAATAGACCTTGACTATCCATAGGCTGGATCAGGTCTCAGAACTTGCAAGATAATATGCCAGAAACTATTGAAATAGCTTTGAAAAAATTGTCATGCATTCTGTTTGACAAACTCTGGTTGTATTCTGGGTGTGTAGCAACCCCAAAAAATGAATTGTTTCATGAGGTATTGTTGTTGACGTAAATGTTCCATTAACATGCATTAGTAGGTGATGGATTAATTGATTATGTCATTAGGGCTTGATCATCATAATGTTGCCAGTTTAACAGGTCTTATAACAGAAAGGTAATATTTTTTAAACTATGGCAAATGCAAATGCATGAAGGAAAAAAAATAGTAGTAAAAGTAAGGTGTTATTTATAAATATCAGCAGTTAATTGTTTGAATGTTTATGAAGATGTTATTTTATCTTGCATATACAGTTGGATTTTGGATTTCTGTCCTAGTTATTTTACAATGGTCATCCAAAAAGAGGCAAAATTATCACCTGCTTTTTTAATACTTAATGCAATTTATATACCAAATTTTGCTTTGATTGGACACAAAATAAATCATCATAGCACTTAAAGCATTTGTCTAGTGAGCCTGCAACCCAGTGTTTTTATATTTAGGAGTTAATGTCACATTAAGCTGCATAGCATCGTTTAATGCAAAATGATTTGTTTTATCATTAGGGTTGCAAGTGCAGCCCCCAAATGATGTGCTGTACCATTAGGGGATTTTATATGAATGATATTTGATTAATTCCTGCACAGTTTCTGTGGCAAGCACATGGGTTTGAAAATTATTTATTTTTATTTCTTTATTTCTAAAATAATGAATATGTCTAAAGTTTCAGATTTTCCTGCCAGGAACACTGATCATTGCATATATGTTCTGTAAGAATTATTTATTATCAGGTTGTCACGTGATGAAGAGGAGGAGGACAGAGTGGCAAACTATGAGAGATACAGAACTCTGGTAGAGAACGAGTCAGCTGGATGTAAGACTAGTCCTCAATTATCTGCCACCGATGTCCCTATTAACATCAATGATGAGCCCCTTTGTGTCATGGGAGATAACTTTATTCAATTTCGATTCTACAATGTTGATTTGTCAGTAGTGTAAAATACCTGCTATATTTACAACACTTCTCAGTAGCTCAGCAATAAAAGATTAGTCCCTTTTATCCAAAATGAAATAGCTAGTGGTGTTATTTTATATGCCCATGATAATATATAATCATAGAATATGGCACTACTACAATATGGGCAGAAATGATTGTGAGGCTGTACTTTGTAGTTTTGATAACAATACCTATCTATCCCACCCAACCTGATGTCATAAATCTGTTTATTTCCCTGTGATGTAGAGCACTAATACAGAGTAGCATATTTTTGTAGTTGTTGTGACATCAGTATTACTATATATTAATTGATAAAAACATTGGAGTTTTCTCTGAGCTGTGACAATGATACTTTGACTTTGGTACGGTGGGAATTACATTATAAATATAATATGAGCATCATAATATTATAATGACATTGATTTTAAACAAATTACAATATAAATTTTAACTTATACACTAAAGATAACATCAGCAGAAATAGCCCTCTAATCAGTACTGGATCCTAAGTTTTTATTTGCTTTAAAGGTAGTGTAGCTTTTGAGGCTCATTTGACACAACTGTTCTTGATTGTCATCATCATGCTTTTGGCATCCTGAATTATGCAAACATGCCTGGAACGAGTACAACTCTTATCTGCTAAAAACAAATAAAAATTGAGAAGATTATGTAGATGATGATGGATAAGTACTGTATTCAAAGGGCTAATGATTTGGCAGAGGATTAAATATTAGAATTTTCATGGTTTGCAAAGACAATTTTTCGTACCATTCCTATGTGCATCAGATTGAATAGAGGGTTTTAGTAGATGGTTTGTATTTGCCAAAAACATAATGCTTGAGGCTACTGTCTAAGCTATGTTCATTGTACATGGTGATTATATAGATCAGATTCTGTAATAAGATGCACTATCAATGTCAGAAATTCTTTTTAGCATAAACAAACATTTAGTATTTAAAGACCACTGTTCTCATATTAAAATTCAACTAAATATGACATTTTTATTTGCATATACATTTTAGCATGCTGCCATTTTATTCTAAGTTAGCACAAGAACCAGGTGTTGGTTCTCTGCACAAGAACATGTTTCACATATCATGTAATATAAATGATTGATATTTGAAAACAGCACTGGAACAATAATGTCAAAATGCATTCATAGTCAAAAATAGAAGACATCTCAATTCTCTCTAAAAGAAAATGTGTTATTTAGATAACTATTATTTACAACATGACTGACTCTTTTCTTAACACAATAACTGTTGGAAGATATTCGAACACTTTATATACACACACACACTGTTACTTTGCTATAATGTGCTCTGTTATAATGCAAATTCAGATATAATGTGGTCGTGGCATGGCTCCTGAAATTTCATTCACCTTATTACCAATATTTTTCGCGTAAACAAAAGAAAAAATTTTAAGTATATAAAGTAAATTGCATAAAGTTTTATTATCACGTTGGAAAAGAGATTGCTTATAAATTTGAATATAAGGCGTTTATGGCGTGGCTCCCAAAATATCATGTACATGTATTATTTTTGTACATGGAAAACATTTCTTCCTAAAAGTGCAAAAAAATAACATGTAGAAAGTTTATTATCATTTTGGGGAGGAAATCACATATGGATTCTAATATAAAACGATAGTGGGTTGGCTCCCGAAATTTTATTTACCTAATTACCAGTATTTTTCTTGTAAAAAAAATAGCAAGTTATGTAACCTTTTGTAATCATCTTGCAAAAGGGATTGTTTATAAAGTTGAATATAAGACATTGGTGGCGTGGCTCCCAAAATATATACATGTACATGTATTATGGTTTTATACAAAAAACATTTCTTAAAAGTGCAAAACCTAATGTGTAGAAAGTTTATATTATTTTGGGGAGGAAATCATGTATGGATTCTAATATAAAACAATCGTGGCATGGCTCTCGAAATTTCATTTATGTTATTAGCGGTATTTTTCTCATAAAAAAAAATAAGTACAAAAAGTAAATTATGTAACATTATGTTCTCATTTTGGAAAAGAGATATCTATAAATTTGAATATAAGATGTTTGTGGAGTGGCTCCTGAAATATCATATACATGTACATGTATTATTTTCATACATAGAAAACATTTCTTCTTAAAAGTGCAAAAACTAACGTGTAGAAAGTTTATTATCATTTTGGGAAGGAAATCACTTATGGATTCTAATATGAAACAATTGTGGCATGGCTCCCAAAATTTCATTTACATTATTACCAGTATTTTTGTCCTAAAAAAAATATAGTACGAAAAGTAAATTAAGTAACATTTTGTTATCATTTTGAAAAAAATATTGCTTATAAATTTGAATACAAGACATTTGTGATGTTGCTCCCTAAATATCATATACATGTATTATTCTCGTACATAGAAAACATTTCCTCTTAAAAGTGCAAAAAATAACGTGTAGAAAGTTTATTATCATTATGGGGAAGAAGTCACATATGGATTCTAATATAAAATGATTGAGGCAATGATTCTAAAATTTTTAAATTTAAGAAATTTTTTAGTTTTGTGCCAAAACAAACATCAAAAATATGAGTATCTGAACCCATGTCAGGGCCTTTTGAGAACTTTGTTTATTGTTGAAAGATGACAGCTCATAAGTGTTAATGTTTTTATTATTAGTTAATGAGCAATGAAGCCATCAAATCTACATTATGTTTGTCTACAGTGCAATCCCTATGCTCAAACAATATCCGACATTTTCTATAAGCTGCATTCACAACTAAGCAATAAACAATGCGGAAGTTGATAAAAGATTCTCATCTGAGTTTAAAAATCAATTAATTTAAGTCAATTGCCTAACTAAGCTTGTTGAGATTATGGGTCAATGATTTATAAAACATCAAACAAACGCAAGCCACCAATACGTGCACGTGACTTAACGGGGTTGTTTTATGCAAACAGTTGACCAGTGAATGTTGTCCATTCCCTACAAATATCACCCTCTTGTTTATTGCTGTAGTCAGAAAGCAGCTGAAAATTACAGTTTTTCAAACAATAATAAAGTATTACAAATCACGGATGAGAAAATTTAGCATTGTGAAATTTATACAGACACTGTTATTTTACCTTCGGACATACTGTTTCATCATTTGTTACATACTATTTGCTATTTATTTTTTCACATTGTATTCAGTCGCATACTAATCTGTGACAAAATTACTGAATATTTTAAATATGTGTGCAGATATTTTTGATGGAATTATTTGTATTATGAATTCAATGTATATGATGAAATTCATAGGTGAGTACATGGTGCTGATACTCTCTATTCATGCTATTGATTAGACATGTATATATAAACTATACACGTGTATGCACCAATGCGTGGTTCACTGAATAAAGTAATATATATGCAATCTGTTATCACTGCAGGTATTTTTCTCATTTAATATACATTGATTTAAAATGGTAACTGTGCCAATGAAGCACACATTTTTGCATTCGATTTTATTTTATTATTTTATTACCCCTGATAACCATGCAAATTTGTTGGTAACATTATTGGTTGCTTATTACACAGTTCGGTTCATAACATGGTCAGGTTCTGTGGCTCCCAACTACTGTGTTATAGCGGGGTCACACTGTGTCTGTGTGTATTTACATATATATATATATATATATATATATATATATATATATATATATATATATATATTTATATATATATATATATATATATATATATATATATATATATATATGTGCATGCAGCAGCCTTTGTTGTATTAACTTGATCATGGTCTAGATAGAATAACATGTTTGCATTGTTTGGACTACCATTTCTTTCACTATTGTATATGAAGAAATTTTGTTTTTGTTACAGTGTCAGAAGAACAGTGTCTTTACCAAATCTATGTAGATGAACAGTTTGGGGTAATTCAGACCTTTAATGCTGAGGAGGAGAAGAAGAAGTAAGTAAATTAACTTAATTCCTAAAATGCTCTTCCAATCTTACACAGTCATTTTTTTCATATTGTTTTCAAGGCAAGGAAAATTTATGAATTATCTAATCCTCTAGAATCAGTTTTTCCTAAAATTGCACAATATAATGGATTTTTTTCATCATATTCTTTACTTGCCATGCAGTTTCCATCTTGTTCCAAATTGCTGGCCAATATATTTTTCCAGCTGTTACTTTATACTTTTACCCCTTGTTTTAAAAAAGCTTTGGAGATATTTTCATACCCTCTTTCTGTCAATACATCCATCTATCAGTCATATACTATAACTAAACTACTGGATAATTTATAAAACTTTATGGTTATTTTGGCACTATAGTGACCATCTATGGGACAAGTATCATATTGGTTCTCGGGTTTTTGGAGATCTAGGGGTAGGGTCATAGGTCAGATGTGCACAAATTTAACTGTGACAGTTTAGATATTTTCTGTTCAGATTTCAAATATTCAGCCATAGCAAGAAGACACATATGTGACAGATTGTGCATCATACTTCAGCTTTTGTTCTATGCTGCATTTTTGTACTGTTGGTGGCCCATTCAGACCTGTACACATGGTACAGTCAAAATAATTGGTGCAATTTTTGTACATCTTACACCTGTCTTATTATGGTTGCAGATCTAGCTTTGTGGCCATAATGTAGCAACCCCAGTCGGAACCTATTCCGTACAGGTAAACTGGGTGAAAATCGGCTTTTTCTTATACCGTGTGCGCTAAATTTGCATTAAAATCAATATTGATAACAACATTTTTATGAAATAAACCTTATTTAAAAGACCTTTGAATTATCTACAAATGCATATATAATTCATTAATATATACACAATGTTATTTAACCATATGGCCATGTAATCATCAATCAGTTAACAAAATTGTCGGCTTTCAGTTAATTGCCATTTCCTGTGCGCGCGACTTGATACCAGTGTGTTTGTTTTGCAAAAGCGGGTCACTAAAACTTCATGAATATTAATGAAAATTTGAACATTGAATGGCGAATGAATGACGTTTCCAATGGTGTTTTGAAAATTTGCATACGATGACCCTGTGCTAAGAAAATAGTCCCTAAAATCTCGCTAATTTTTTTCATCTCACAAACATTATATTTACATTTTCGACATACCATTAGAAAATACACATTCTAAACTTTCTTTTGATACCAAACTTGTTTTTCGGAACGTATATTTAAGTACCCGCATTTAATTTTGAAAGTACGCAATTTGCAAGTTTAGCACTATAAGACACATGCGCTAAGTCGCCATATTGGATCTACGAGGATAAACGTAAAGTCAACTTTAATAATCAGCGATCAGAAGACAAAGGCTGTGATATATGTACACTGTTCGAGTGTTCTGTATCGGTAAGTAATTCTTTTGTATTAAATATTTTTGTGAAATATAGCGTAAATTGTATCGTAAATTTGACGTATATGTAGATTTATCAGGTTTACTCTTGAATTATTTTACGTTATTTTTCTTCTTCAAAACTTTTATCTAAATACAAATTTATGTTAAAATGTATGAAAATGATGTTTTAACATTTTAATAACAAAATGACATATCTGTAAATGAAATTTAACCAAATTACTCGCAGAGATAGGTGGTATGAAAAGAGAACGAAAACGTGATTTACAGATCTACTGGTTATAGACCAATTATCGCCGTGTACCAATTTTCGCCATAATAATAATAATAATAATAACTCTGTTAATAATATTATCCTGATGCTTATTTTCAATCGTGCTTTTCAGCTATAATCACTCTTTTTTTAAATTTTAAACAGGAATCAAAACTTTGCGTGCGGTCGCAAGTTATTATTAATATGGCGACAATCTGTACACGGCGAGAATTGGTCTATGACCAGTACATTTCGTACCATGATAAAGTACTGCTCAGCAATTTTATATGATAAACTATATATCTTTTAAATATATATATATATTTTGTAACCGTTCCTAAAACATTTTGTTTGTTCATTTTCAGTGCAAAAATATGAGTATGGATTGTCCTGGACCTTACTGCCAAAATGCAGGCATAAGTGTTGACATAATAGCATCAAAATCTTGTAAAAGAAAATTGACAGACTGTCAAATGGAATTGTGTTAGAAATATTCAACTTTTTTAAGAAAAATAATCGCACATTTTCTGAATTTTGCGAGATCCTAACATTACTTAATGATGGGTGTCAGTCAATTAACCAATCTACTCTTTCCAACAGAGTTAATAGTGTACTTGACCAGAAGAAAAAACTTGTGAGTAAAAAAAAAGTGCCAGGTGTGAAAAACATTAATGAACTTCTAGAAAAGGAATTCAAGACAACAGTGCCAACAAAAAATTCTGAACATGTGACAGAAACTAAAAGCTGTAATGAGAAAGAGTCAGATGCAATGTGTCAAAGGAATGAAGTTCCGTTGGCATGTATTACTTGCAGCTCTAAAAGTGTTGGCATACAAACAGAAAATGATACAGAAGACGTCACAAAAGAGTGGAATATGACAAAATATTTGTGTAATAAACAAGCAAGAAAACTGCGCATATTAAAAAAGCAGGAGGATCAATGCAGACAAAAATTAGACTCAATTAATAATCGAATAGGTC
Organism: Potamilus streckersoni; assembly: GCA_016746295.1. Classification (NCBI taxonomy): domain Eukaryota; kingdom Metazoa; phylum Mollusca; class Bivalvia; order Unionida; family Unionidae; genus Potamilus; species Potamilus streckersoni. Next base: position 1,662,351 of record JAEAOA010000513.1, on the reverse strand, counting down.
ACTATTCTGTATAAAATGTCAACAAAAAAGATCATACATCAAAAGTCAATCTTCGTTGCTTTCGTGAAGTTCAGCGACTTAACAAACAAACATCAAAACTTCACAAAGTTGAAGGTGTCTGTCGCAAACACATTGAGGAAATATAACTGTTAAGAAAAAACTTTCAGGAACTTCAAGAGCAGCATCAACTACTCACAAACAAAATGGAAAATGAAAAGACTCGAAAAGTAACTGCTCAAAAATCAAACAGCAAGCTAAGAAGCAAAGTGTCTTTATTGAAACAGTGAGTATCTGAAATGAAACATGATAACACAATAAAAAATATGACATCACAAAAGAGAGACACAAACTTGAAACTAGCTACATTGAGTCATAAGTTAGCAGAAAAAGACCTAATGGTGTGCGAGTTACAGGATACAGTTGAAGAGTTAAGGGAAATGAAAGACAGTCAAATCAAAACAAAACATACAGATAGGACTTACAGTGATAAAATAAGGTTGTGTGTGATACAGCTGGCTGGTCTAGAAGTTGCCACGGAGAAAGTGACGTCTGTCATTGAAGTTGTTTCAGAAATACTTTTTGAGAAAAAGTTTGACAAAAAGGAGTTACCAAATAACACAACAGTGCAAACAATAATAGACGAGGGACATTTCATCGCAAAGGCATACATTGCTGAAAAAATCGACAACTGTGACAATTGGGGTCTTAATCGGGATAGGACTACCAGGCATAAACGTAAAATAATTGACACAGCAGTAACACTAGACAATGGTGAGATTGCCAGTTTGGGATTTACTCATGTTTCAAGAGAAATTGCCAAAATCATTACAGATGTTACGAAAAATCACCTCACTGAAATTGCTGACATACGAAGCAAAACATGCAAACAACAACCTAATGAGGATTTTATTGTTAATTTCCTTAGTAAGCTTGCTTTCACAATGAGTGATCGTGCTAGTAATGAGAAACTGGCTGACAAACTTTTAAATGAGTGGAGAGATGACATGCTAAAAAAATTGTGAAAATGACACTGGCAAAAAGTCTGTTAAAAACTTTCATTGTATGGCCCATGTCTTGTTGGGTTTTCATAGATATATATGTAATGAGATTAAAGTATTGGAAAAATCTTTGGCAGATCAGCATGGCCCATTAGGACGAGACAGCTTGCCGATATTTAAATTCTGGTCCAAGTCGGGTACCATCATTGAGCGAGTCGTCCGGATGACATCAGACACTTTTGGGCCGGTTGGTGACCACCTTGGACTGCGTGATCGATGGGAAGCCTACTGTACTGACAAAGGTATTTAGTTTACTAATAATAGTTGGAGAAAGGTTTTTATTTTAAACTTCAATCCACAGTCCAATGTGTTCATATTACACTAAATGGTATCATAAAACTTGGAGTTGCATTGCATTTTAACTTTTTTAAAAATAATTTAGCTATTTGATTGTTGAATATATTATCTATTTTGCAATTTTGGGGTAGATGCAATCGCAAATCATGACATGCTGGGAATAATTTTTTTTTCTTTTTTGCCCGCCTTTAGTTTTTTTATATTTAAAGATACAAATATTTATTCCAGGAATCAAGTCGACAATTGGGAACTATCGAGACAATAGGTTCAATGGTTTATTCCAAACAGCAGCTGAGGTTCTAATACATCGCCTTGATTTCCAGACAGTCATTGGAACTGTAAATGCACCGAACAAGAAAATTCTATCTGTAGATGCCGATTTAAAGTCTGACCATATTGTGACTATGTTGCTAGCCCTGGGGCTTATATATGTTAGAGTGACTGGCCCATACTGGGAACTCATAACATCTGGAAAAGTGCCATACTTAGAATTGTATATATACATTCAAAACTTGCAGAAGTATTTATAAGATTGTGCAGAAAAACCCAAACTGATTAAAAGTGGTGAACATTGGTTGGGAGAGGTGTATGACATTGCAATAGAGCAACGCTTTTTTGAAGTGACAAAATTTATGAATATTGACAGAAAATTACTGGATCAAGTAATTTCTTCAATGGTAGAAACTATTGAAAACCAACTCTCAGATTTCTTGCCTGGTGGTCAGTACAGTGAAGCAGCTGATCCAAATACAATGATGAAGACACGGTTTGTGCAAGTAACAAATCTTGGGTGTGAACACCACTTTGGAGACCTGGATAGTAGTCAGAAACGTAGGCCTAATGCCTCTATGCACCACCATTCCTCCATTCACATACTCAAGAGAAACCGTTTCGGAATGAAAGAGTGGTATGACAATATGACTCCCACAGAAAAAGAGTCCTTGTGGAAGAGTGCTCGTCATGGTGGAAAAGACTTGCGTCTTAAACATAAAGAACACCAGGAACATGTGTGCAATGAAATATTGGACCAAATGAGTGAACCACCACCAAAGAAAAGAAAACAAAATCCAAATGACACTGGTGAACGCTTTGAAAGTGAAAATGATGAACTGAGTACAGTTTGTCAACAGTTGCCTGTTCTGGACCAGCTAAAGGAAAAGGATTATATTGTTGTAGCGTACCAAGATGCTTGGTACCCTGGATGTATTCAAGAAATTAAAAGTGACAATAATAATAAAAAGTTGATAGTTAAATTCATGGCACCATGTAGGAAAGCGGGAGTTTTTATATGGCCCAGCAGAGATGATGTGCAGGAAGTTAAGCCTGAATTTGTCATAGCATCTGGAATGCTTCCAGAATGTCTAAATTCTGGACGTCAGTGGGCATTTTCAGATCATAGAAAATTTGATGTATTCCAATGTTTTTTTTTCTGAAAAAAATGATGTGTTAACAAATATCTTGTCCTGGATCTGAATTGTCGGGTAAAATTTTTTTTTTTAACCCCTTATATTCTTCCCTGCACTGAAATCTAGTGAACATAGTTTAATTTACTGCAGATATTTGAATTCTACAGGCAAAATTCTATAAGACTGCCAAGTGTCATGGAGAAATCTTGTTTAGATTAAAAGTTATGATGGAAATACTTATTTTATTAAATGTGTCAGGCCCGTGACTCAGAAGAATTAAACATACATTTATATAAGGCATAAATTCACCGAAAAGCCACTTTTTGCCAGTACTAAAATAGTCATAACTTTTTAACTAATCATCATATTTTAAAAATTTAAACTGTTCTGAAAATGTCTGAATGAGCTCTATAAGAATCAATCATTCAAATGCAAATATGTTGACTTTGTAATTTTGACTGGGGTTGCTACATAATGTGCATAATTTTGGTGAGTGTGGGTGAGTGTGACTGGCAGAGATTGATGGGCATTTATCTAGACTAGTTAGAGTGCTCCATATTACCAACTTCAGATTTAACACATCAATAAACAATAACCAGTTTCATTATATGCAAAAATACATACAAGAGGTGCTTGGAAAACAAGCTGGTGACATTTTTTTGTAGATATTTGCTCAAATTAGAGTTAAATCATTCATCAGAACCAAATGAAATGAACATTTGATAATGAAGTCAGCAACATTGGCATCATTGGTTGCTATGCCTATGGTGAAAAAATGTCATCAGTCAAAATTTATATTTGTCTTTTATAGGTGATTTTAAAATGAATACTCTTTAAATAAATACATAAGAGGTGCATATTATTATATGCATGTCATTATACATTTCTTTTGTAAAATAATTCAGATTTACTTTCAAAATAATTTGCCTAAGTAAACAGAAGACATCTGCAATGAGCCACGGTGGCAGCATACTTGTAGAACAAGAGTAAAGCATCCTGAGAAAATTTAATTCAATGATAAGTTTTTTTTAATTGGTTATTGTTATTGGCACTGCAACACAAGTAGGCCATTTATTATAGAGGCCATTGGGGTAAAGTGCCTCGTACAAGGACACATGGTTGCTGACCTCATCTGATGAATTTCAGGATTTTAACCTGCACCCATTTAGTTTGGCAGGATAAGAACAGACCTGCCAACTCTTTGCCATAAGTCTTATGAAAATTATTCTTAAAAAATATGGACTTAAGGCATAAGAACAAAAACTATGGAAAAAAATGATCATTGCCGAAAAATCCGGAAGATTTGTTCATCCACGTTTGATTTGGATCCAGGTTTCATATTAGAATTAGTGAAATTTGTCAGAGAACCAGATTAACTTTACAGCAGCACCATAGATGCTCTAAACTGCTACTATTTGTTCATGCAAAGTATCTGCATGATCCAACTGTTGATTAGAGAATTTGTTTAAAAATGGCATCTAGCAAGCAATGCATGTTTAAGACAAAGGGAAATTAAGAAGAATAAAAAGGAATATTCAGATTCTTGTGAATAAAAGATGGACCAGACACAATTATGTTTTTTGGACATCATGTGCCAATTTGAGTATGAGTCGTGGTGGGAGATATGATTTTGTCATGTACAATGGAAAAAAGAATTATGTCGCATTGAGAGACAGCAACAAGCCATTGAGCTGCTTAGGGGCTAGAACTTGAGTTTGTGCAACTGTACTAGTGGTAAATAACATCTATGCATAATTTACAATCTCTTCAGTTGACCATAATGTTTATTTTTGCTGCATATATCAAATACCGAACTGTTAATTACCTTTTTGAGCTTTATACTAGCAGTTTGTGATCTTTTTTACACCTTACGGAAAACTAGTCAAACTTATGGGATAAAAACAACTGCCTTACTGATCTAGACTTGTCAGGGTTGGCAGGTCTGTAAAAACAGCACTACTGTAGCTCCTGTTTCCTTTAGTTGCTTCTTATGTTTAGAATTGTGCATCCTATATCCTGAAACCCACTGGGGATGTAAAAGTTTGAGAAACTTATTTCTTGTAACTTATCTACATTAAATCAGACTATCTTGAACAAGAAGGCCTTCATAAAAAATTCTATTTTTCTGTGAATTAGATGTGAGATAAATCCTGTAATTGAATGTAGGAGGGATGTTGATAAGAAAATTACTCAAATGAAGAACTGTGTTTTACTATTAATTTTCACTGAACATTGTAAATTGCATATTCTTGTGAAATCACTAGAAAATGAAATTAATCTTTCTTTTGTAAAAGAATAGAAACAACAGAATATATTGGCCCATCAAAACCTGGTTTTACTAATTTAGATAATATCAAGAGATCATGTGCCCCATGTCTCTGAATCCTTAACTGAACCTTGATACTTCATCTCTCCTGAAGAAAGGGGGTGATTTGCAATTGCATGCCATCTCATTTGTGTATCTGTTGATGGTTTTGATTTCACCTCATTTACTAGAAATTTTTGTTGTAGAAATGCAGACAAGAAGGCTGCAATCGGCTATGTTTATGAGGACAGCACACCTGCAACAGAAGACAATGCTGAGGAGGATAGTGAATCAAGCAGTGATGAAGACGTAGAAACCATGGATTTAGGTATAATTATTAAACACATTTCTGTCAGAACAAATCCTTGTTATCTTTTTTCTACTCCTTAACTTTGCAAATTCTTCACCCTTTTGTAGTGCCTATCAATGATTGTTTAATTCGGGCTACTCTTGAAGTTTTACATTCGTGTCATTAACTCATTTAATGTGGATTTTTAGCTTTATGATTAAACTTTCTCTTAAGTTACAACCTACAGACTTGCCAACATTCCCATTTATTTGTGGGGGACTCCCGGAATCTGGCTGTTCCTACTAGAAAAAATAAATCTCTAGAAAAATTCATTTCATTTAAGAAAATAACCTTTGAACCACACCCCCCCCCCAGTAAGACAAGAGGTGTACATAAGTTTTTTAAAAGCATGTTAAAGTTGTTGCAAAGTTTATGTCTGGTGACGTATTCTACAGCTTAGTAGAAATGGGAGATTTGAATAAAATTGGAAAGTGAAAAAATATAGAACTTTTTTTCCAAGCATCTTGTAGCTTGTGTTGCCAGTTGTGTGCACAATGATTTTTATATTGTTTACTCAGACAGCGTTGTTATTGTTGCTGTTGTAGGGTTTAGTGCCATATTTTAGCACAAAATAGGCTACATGGCAGCCAATATAAATGGTAGAGGAAGAACCTGGGAAAATCCCAGAAAGAACCACCAACCCACAAGATGCTACTGGCAAGCTTTCTTACATGTCCACATTGGCCAAACCCAAGACTAACCCACGCAGACAGAGGTAAGATGGCAATGATTCGTAATGGTGAGTGCTTTAGAGCAATTGGACACTCAGGGCTCCCAATCATGGTAATGTGGAAGGATCTACAGATGAGGCCCAGCATGGAAATGAGTAATAATATTAATCTTTCAAGAACCTAAAAATAGAAAGCATCATTTTGTTAACATACTCAAGGTGTCTTTAAGGAAAATTGGATAAAACATTTATTTTTATAGCAACTGGCTTATGATATGAGAGGGGCCCAATCTAAACTTTGTTTTGAAGGATATTGGATATCAGGCTATCCAATATTTTCTTTTTAGCTTGCCCGTAACAGGTTATTGGAGTTGGGGTAATATGAATTCTGTGAAAACTGACACAAGTTCAGAAAAATGTGGTTTATTACAGATTTCATTATTGAATGCTTAGATCTGGTTCCCAAAAATTTAGAATATATGGGCATGGTTTTAAGCTGCTTTTTTAGTTTTTAATAATCATATTTGTCATCTTCAGACTGGTTGATAGCAGCTTGGTTGTGAGCTTTTAGTATGGTAGCATCTAGCCTTATTTGTGGCTATATAGAGACTGTACAAATCATAGGTTTACATATTTAGATTCACATTGAAAGACATAATTATGTTCTATATAAGAAGTATGTTGTGACATCTGTAACATTTTTCCTATCTGTAAAATACTGTTAGATATATTCAGTAGTGAACATTTTTGACATTAGTGAAATATTTATAGATGTATATTGGTGACATTTCAGATGTAACACTTGATATTGACACATTGAACACAGAACAGAAGCGACTTTTGAATCAGTGTGCCCATCAATATGGCATGAAAGATGATGATTACACAAGGTAAAAGAAAATTTTTCAAGTACTCTTTGGTTATGTAATTTTGCACATTACACAAGTTGGTTAACATCCAGTACTTGAAGTTAGGGGTATTCCACTAGCCCAATAAATTTCCAGTTGGACATGGTAATTTTCATAATTTCAGTAGTCCAGTGATTAGTAAAACAAGATTATGGCAATATTGGACTTAAAAAATCCTATTACAGCATTTTGGATAAGGAAATCCAGCATAGTAGTCACTCGAGTGCTAATTCAAGAAAGTTGGACTTTGGCAGAACTTGTGTTAGTGAAAAATCCATGTGAGCTGGGAACAGGTGTTCTCAGTACAAAGCAATTTTCTTACACAGGTATGAGACAGCTTAAGTTGACAAAACAGTGAAAGATTATTGCTTATACAACTAGAGCAACTTTTTTTAAAGAATTTGATTGTAATAGGGATCTTACAGAGTGGACAAGGATGAAAGAGAGATGGATATTTAAGTGTTACGTAAATAATGAAGATTGACTATTTATACCTCCCCCTCAATTTTGTTCTACTGCCCCCTCCACGCAAAGCTGCCAACCGTCATGATTTTCGTGTGAATGTCACAACTTTTTCAGCATTTATGGATTCATGCCATATGCAAAAAATAACGAATTTCCCAATTCTCATTTATTTTAAATCTTTCATAAAATAACTTATTTTCCATTATTTGCTAGTTGTGATATTGGCAGTTGCCAAAACAGTCTGGTATTGCTGGTCGCGATATTAGTAGAACTATAGCCAGTTGATACAGTTGACCCAGTAGCAAGCATTTTATCGTATTTTAATCAATATGTATAAGAGTAGTTTTACAAATGCTTTTGAGAGAAGCTGGGGATAGCCAGAATTTTGCTCCACGAAAACGCTACCGACACCGATTTGAATTACTGTTTGGCATCAATATTGAAAATGTCTTCAAGCAAGAAAAAGAAATGTATTGCACAAAAAGTGAAGTTTTATTTGGAATTTACCAAAAATTGGCTGTGCATTCAGCTATAAAACATCAAGCTTTTTGCACACAGTATGCCACAAATAGTAACATTGGGCATGGTGTCAGAGATGATGTGAGGAAGCACATTGGTAGCAAAAAGCATATAGAGGTTGAGAAAATTAAAAACTCCAGCATATTTCAGCTATGGAATATTTTAAGCCATTGACTAAGGGGGCAGTAGAACAAGCTACCAATGCTGAAACATTGTGAGTTTTCTTGTTGAACACAATCTAACTTTATCAGCTCGATCCCATGCTAAACATTTGTTCTGACAAATATTCCCAGTCTCTAAGATCAATCGTTTCATGAATTAATGTAAAAATTCACCTATTTTTATCCTTATTTTCACTCATTGCAATCCTGGAGGGTTCACAGCTATGCTTATGATAAAATACTGGGAGCATCTCTGCAAATGTCCTGACAAAATATGTCCAGTTAAAAGTTCACAAATTGAGGAAGGTTGTCCATGGTGGTGGTGGTGGGGGCAGATCGAGTATATATTCTGAGTGAAACATAATTTACAATAAAAATTTCCTATTCACACAATGTCTTGTACTCTCTGTAACATGCTTTGACTAAACTTTGTGGATGGCTTACATTTAAGACAAAATAAGATTCCTTTTCATTTTGGTTTGACTGAAAGAAGGAAAAACAGTTTCATCAAAATTACTTAAGTTTTCTGCCACATGCTTTGAATAAATTTCATAGAATACTTGTCTACGTTGGAAATAAGTAATTAACCTATCATTCTTGGGGTTAAAATGTCAATGTTAAGGCCAGAGGGGCTCAAAAGAAATGATTTCAACAAAATAAATTTTGTTGTATTCCACAAACTAGAACTCAAAATTATAGATGGCATATATTTGAGACAAGAAAGGTATATATTGATTTTGGGGTAATAGGTCAAAAGTCAAGGTCTCCAGGACAAAGAAAGAAACATGATTTCTGCAAAATAACATGAGTTCTGCGTTATTTGCTTTGACCAAATCTTGTGAGGCTTGCATTTAAGACAAGTAAGGCACCTGCTGATTTTGGATACAAAAATGGCCTGTATCAGACAAGTAATAGAGGGTTTTAATATAACAGAAAGGTAATAATAATATTTACCACATGGCCAGCAGTACAGTTGATGGTTCTTTTGTACTGTAGCTGAATGCAGTGTAAGATTTAATCATATGAACATAACTTGTCTTGCATCTTTATGCCTGACTTTGAAACTTGGTACATAATGTGGTCTTCTTGCAAATATGTGAAAATATGAAAAATGTTTCAGCTTCCATGAGTTTGCAAGACTTATTACTTATAGCTGGATGCATTATATGATTGAATATTTTTAATTTAACTATGACGGTTATACCATAAAGCTTAATACATAACTCTAGTCATCGTCAGAAAATATGCCTAGTAATGAACTGTTCTTCACACTGTGTAATTTTGCATCATTCATCCTGTGTATATATACTTTGATCAGTTGACTCCAGTTTGTTATATTATAAGAAAATCAGAGATAGTCACATACAATTTGATTTGTTTCATGTAGGTGGTTACGGAAGGATAAGGATGAACAGGAAGCTCTTAGACAAGCCAAGCTAATTGAAGAAGAAAAAGCACAGTTTGCTGTGAGTAGAATTGTTTTCAGATTTTATTGCTAAATTTTTTAGAATTGTGCTACATGAAAGGAATTGAAGTAAAAATTGTTCTTAGTATATAATTACTGTTTGAAAGAAGGCACTCGGCTGAAATACTATCACTTGAAGCCATTAGTTGCTCATGTTATATACGACAGTTTGATAAATCCACCATTACAGGTATGTCAAACTGAGAGCCTTCAGTTTCATATATGACAATTTTTAAAGACAAAATTTTTTATTTCTTTTTTAAAGAGTTTGCAGTTTTAAGGGCCTTAAGGACTAGTGAGCTTATGGTATTGCCATCATTCTTTATTTGTAATGTCATCCATCCATCAAAAATTGCTTGTGAAAAATTTCTGAAACCATATTTCTAATACAGTTTTGATCAGATATGGAAAAATGTGGATTTGTGTCATGAATATTTCAAATTAGTTTGATGAAAAACAAGCTCCAAGAGAGGCAATATTTCTTATTAGAGTTTGATCAAACTTTGCATATTAGCTTATATCATCAAGATTTTAGATGAGTTCGTTAATATGAGACATTCATGCATATTATAAAGGTGATGCTCCATGAGATTGGTTGGTTTTGTTTCTTCTGGAGATCATATCTCAGATCCAGTTTTGATAAATTAGGAACATAGGCTTATATCACCAAGATCTCAGATAAGTTTGATAGTGAGCAAAAACCCATGCATTTTAATCACATAAACTCATGAACTTGCATTTGAATTGCTGAGCTTGCATGCTGTCACTCAGGAGACAGTAGTTCTGATCTTAATTTGATCACACTTGGTAAATTTGTTTAAATAGTCAAGACGTCAGATGGGTACATTTATGGGAGAGATTTGTTCTATGCACATTGAAGAGATGATCTTGCATGTGATGGCTGATATTGGTTTTATAATTCAACTTCAGATCAGATATTTTTAATAGACTTGTATCCTCAAAATATTTAATGACTTTTGTTGTTAGTGAGAGCAATGCATAATTATGAGGTGATCTTGTATCTGATTGTGTTGGTTTCTTTTCACTCAAACAACAGTATTTTATTTAATGGAACATGGTAGATAGGCTTATATATAGCAAGTTGTTGGTTGAGTTTTAAAAAAATAATTTAGACCTATGCATTATATGAAGTAGTCATGCGTTAGATTAACCAAGTTTTCTTTACCAGTCTAGAGACTTTGCATTTCATGTTTTTGATCAAATGTGGTAAATAGGCTTATATTATCTAGATCTCAGTTAAGTATAATTATAAATTTGACGTACACATAATAATTCTTTGATCATGCATCTGAGCTTACCTGAGCTTGTCAGCAGTCTCGTGACCATGTTTCTGATTTGAGTTTGATCAGACTTGTTAAATGGTTTTGTGTGATCACAATGCTGGAGGAGCTTGATCATGAGCAAGATAAAATTGTACCTAATTGGCAGAGCTTGTTAAAATTTGAAGACCAAATTCTGATTGTACTTTTCTCCAACTTGCCTATATCTTAGCTTATGTAATAAGATCAGCACATATTAATAAGAGGTTCTTGAATTTGATTGGCTGATCATGTTACTGCTATTGAGGCTATATTTCTCTCCCGATTTCAATTATTTTGGCAAATACCTTTAGTACTCTCACAGCTTTCTATTTGTACCTCCCTAAAGATTTTAAAAATAGAGGCTATCAAGGATATTAAAAAAATACACCAAACTTAGTACTTTCATTCATTGATTGATAAGCTTTGATTGATAAGTTCTAACTGGATTCTCAGAAGGTGGTCCCAAACACTGTCAGTTTGTTGGCATTTCGAATCAAACAGGAGTATCTTCAGAATTACAATACTGTCACCATATTTGTTGAGCCAGTCTGTTTTCAAGCAACAGATGTAATGTAGTTTAGCTATCTTTGATAATCTCAATAATTCCATACATTTTTTGGAGTTAATCTCTAACACATATGCAATATTTCCTCCTGTTGATTTGTTTAGTTTTGTTTTAGAAATATTAATACTAGACATTGCAAATATTGGAAACAGACAACACTATTTTTACTGAAATAGACAGGTCAAGAAACCAGATATGGAGAGCAAGCAGTCTCTTGGCATGTTTGGATTGGAAACTTCCATTTGTGTTGATTTACCAATAAGATAACAGTGTTAGGGACCCTTGGCAGCATTTAGGTTAGAAATTATAATCTAGTGAATGAAATGACCAAGTTTTGTGGATTTGTTATATCCTTGGTTCTTATCTGGGGTGGGGGTACAAACAGATGGGAGGATGTGCAAATACTATAATAGTTTAATAGCTGTAATAAATAACCAGATACTGTTGCATTGCTTTTCTTTTCTTGGACACTAAGTCCACATTTGAAGCTCATTATTCTATCAGCTAGTTAGAACATGATTTTTGTCTAAATCCTTAGCCCCAGCCAACATTTGGAACACTATTGTATATTTTATTCATGGACATTTTATTTGGTGCACATAGTCTCTATTGCTCATTGAAATGTACTCACATTGTCCTCTTTAAATGTCTGTTTTACATTTCACATGCCGTTTTTTATGCAAGATGAGTGCAGGGTTCCTGTACCATCCTGAATTTTAAAGAAGTCATGGAATCCAACTCTACTTAAATTCAGTGAAAATATGTTGGAAAGCTCCTTGAAAATTAATTTTTTGTTGTAAAATGTCCCAGACATTGATATTAAAAAGGTAAACTAATGATTTTTTTTAGAAAAATATGTTTATGTTCCAATGCAAATTCCAGTGAACAATTTTGCAACAATTCTCATTACTATGGTAGCTATTATTGAGAAAGGTAACCCTTCAGAGCATCTCTTGTGATGGCCACTGCAATAAGGGATAGTGCAGTTGATTTATATACTCATTTTGTTAAGGCCATCAGCCTTAATCCGAAATGGTAAATTCAGCTGTTCAGTAGTAGTAGTTTATCAGATACTGCTATTAAAATGAGGGGAGGGGAAATTGTAGAGGTTAACTCCTCCCACCCCACTCTGATGCCTTGTATTTTAGGTCCAAGTCAGAATGATTTTATTATATATGTTAATTGTGACTAAGGAGTGAGACTGGGATCATGTTATTTTCAGTTCTGGGAATAATTGACTAAGAGTCCCAAAAAAGAAAAATGGTGTAATTGTGGCAGGTAAGCATTGCATAATTAAAAGTATTCTTACCACCCCATCCCCCACAAAACTATATGCTTATATCATCAAAATCATTGATGAGTTTGATTATGGAAAAGAGAATGATTACACAGTGCAGGGCTAACAAATTCCACTCATCTGCTATTATTTTGATAAGTGGTTACAAGGGAAGGGCAAGTCACTTTTTCTGGATGTTTATTCAACTGGATAGATGGCATTTTGATCATATTATGTTCAAGTGAAGCATGAATACAATTTATGCAGTGGAATTTCAAAGTCAGCTGCTGTGCAGGACAAGCAGCCAGCTGTCCATTTTTTAAGCTTATCATTGAAAATAACTTTTAAGTAAAATGGACATCCATGATGTAAAATTTGGGAGATATTTGCATTTGGTTGTTTTCCATAAGTATAGAAAATTCTCCCACAAAACCAAAATTTTTCTCTATTGGAATTTCCCTTAGTCTTCCTAACCCCAGACATCTGCAGTTGCAGAAATTGCTTAGGTAGCTGCTGTGTACTGTTGTGTTCTTAAAATGCAACATATACCAACATGGTGAAATAATCAATTCTTGGGGGTTATTGTGTAGTTATCAGTTTTTGTATATTTGTAGGGAAGAAAATCCAGGAGAGAAAGAAGAGCATACAAAGAAAAAAGACTAGCTGGAAGGAAAATAAGTCCACCCAGGTATTAAATATGTGTTTATCCACATCCTTAGCGCAATAGAGGTAATTTTCTTGGAAGAATTTGTGCAGCTGCAGACAGTTTGAAATGGTACAACAGTTGATTTTTTTTAATTTTAAACATTATCTTCAATGGCAAAGAGCCGTTCAGATTTTAGGCATTTATTCTTATAAACTCACCTTACCAGATACTAAATCAAAATGTTCTGTTCATTGACATCATATATAAAGTTAACTATATGCTTGGTTAAGAATGTAAAGGAAACAAAATCTCCTATTTGGTGGGCCTGTCATTGTCCACAAATTAGTTATTCAGTGATTTTGTGTGATCATGGTACAGTATTATTTTTGACCGACCATAGGATCTGTTATTGAACAGCAGATAAATAAATTCTTTCCTTCATTTTATGATGGAATTGTTGCAAACATATCTGTTTTAAATAAGATGACGATTTTATTTGTTCAATGTCAGTCAGAATTTTTAAGGGACTTGACTGCATATAAGGCATAATAAACTCAGTCATTGTCAAGTTGTGTTAGAGTAAAACCCAGTGTTTATTATAGGGCACTGTCAGAGTTAAGCATTGGTATTCATTCTGATCACAACTTGATTGTTTCTGATAAGATCTATATTTTCACAGAGATCTTGACACTCTGTCTTCATATTTTGCTTTACTGTGATCAGAGAATATTTTTAATTTGTCAGTATTAGAAATGGATATTGTGATAAAACTATTAGCCAGACATATTTAAATGTTTATGGAAGGATATTTTCTTACCTTGTCCCCCACCTTTGGTATTACCAAATATCACAAAAAACAATCAGCCCAGGATGTCATGGCCATAATTTTAGGAGCAAAAATGTTTGTAGTTGTGTTGAGCAAGCAGCAAATATAGCATCGTTTATCCTCAATTCAAACTTGATTATATGCATTTATAATAGTACCACACCCTTAATAATGAGCAAGAATAACTGTGACCTATATTCAGTGTTTGACATTTATGCTAATCCTATTACCCATAACTAATAAAATAGTTTGGGAACTAGTGGAATATTGCTTGTAGGTAGTCCATAGGATTATTAAAGCACTGAAAAAAAATAAATAAAAAGAGCAACATCAAGAGAAATTGATGCAATCCAATCTGCTAAGTCACTACAGTAAACTAAAAATAATAGCATATAATCATATTCTTAGTCATCAAGATGCTTGACTTCAATATTAGTAAGTTGTTAACTGTTAGTATTGTATAGCTGGTTATTCTGGATAGAATTACCCTCATCCATATTATAAGAATTCATCCTCCCACAGATGAACCTCCATAGATTTTAAAAGCATCCAGAACATAACACAGATCCTTTTTGCTGCCAAAGTTCCCACTGCATACTCCATAGTCCTCCTGTTTTCTGTGACATCATTTGCACCTGCAGTTTGCAAAAATCACTTTTTCAATTGTTCATCAGTCCTTTAATATTTTCATTCATGAAGATATTAGCTCTCCTGTAAGGTCAGTGATCTCTGCAGTTACACACTCATCCTGTTAATTGTACTTTATTCAGGCACTTTGGTAGGTATCTGCTTCTAACAATGCCAGAATGCGAAACCTCCTTATCAGGTATTTGTTTTAGTTTGTGAACATCTATTATTTGCTCCCCTTTCATGTATTGAGTTAGTCTCGTGTAAGTGTGACTTCTATTGGCTTTATAATTAATTATTTAATTATTTTTCTTGTGATATATTTAATATTGCTTTGTCATTAGTACTTTCCAACTGGGATTGCAGTGCTGTAAATTTTTACCTTGGAGAGTGTTACATGTCTAGGCTCATTCTAAAGTAACAAAGAAAAGAGTGAATCCAGCAAGCTTTGTAAAATTTCACAAAATAATTTATTTCCTTGAAAACAAGGTTAAAATATTTTAAAAAAAGGTCGTACAATTTGTGCATCTAATCCAGAAATTAATCCTAGAATGAATAATATAAATCCTATCACTAAAAAGTCCCAAATGAATCAAAGTTAGAAACCCAATGAAGTTCCAAAATGGAAGGTGATGATGTCTTCTATAACCTGATTTTTGGTCTATTATGTCAACAGTTCCTTGTTCAATTTTATGACTCGAGAATAATATCCTGGCTTTAGAAATCAGAATAAGTTTCAATAAATGTCTTTGTCCAATAATTTTGATGATGAACACAGTTATTTTCCAGGGTGAAAAAGATATTTGAAATAAAAAATTTAACTCCGACTAGTCACAACACAAAATACCTTCGAGGTCCAGAGGTATCAATTTACAACTGAATTCAATCACTATAAGCATTGATTTTCAATGCAGTTTTAGATCACATGATGGGATCACATGGTCACTTAATTTGAATGGCACAGAAAGCCCATAAGACAATTGACACATACACCATGGACAAATTTGATTCTGTCTAATGAATCTTACTGTAAGATTAAATAATAAAAAAATAAGTTGTTTACAACAGATTTGATACGCAAGCCAAGTATGACATTGATTACGTCCAATGATTTTCACTCTGTATTTACCAAATCTTAACCAAGGTCAGGAACTAGGTCAGCTAAAAATACTGTAGCAATATAGAACTGAACTGAAATTTTCTTTTAAAAAAATGTCATATCCAGTGAATAAAGTTATCATTACAAAAACATGTAATGAAATAAAAAAAAAAAAAGAACTTAAAACTAACACACAAGCAATTAAATTACATATATGTAACAAGAGAATCTGCTCAAATGTCTTGGGATTTTTTAGTACTTCAGGTAATACTTTTGCCTGTTTTGTCAATTTGATACCCATTAAGTGTCCAGTACCCATGTGTTATGGAATCAACTCATTCACATACCACATTATAAGGAGGACTTGATTACCAGTTGTCTGGAAGTTACCAAGTCCCAATCATGACAGTCTGCTAGTATGGTTGGCGGCCACGTAAGACAGTCTTCATATTGTACACAAGTACTTAGCTTGACCACATTTGTTCTAGACTCACAAGGTCCAATGTCTTTGCTAGACAATAAAGGACTCTTCTTTCTGGGCATCTTTAACTTGCTACCACTGGAGTTTTATTTTCCTCTGTAGACAGGATGGTCCACTTCCAGCATCTGTTGACACACTAATAAAATGAGACCAACTAGTATTCAGTTATCACAGTCTGGTCAAGTGGCTGACTTAACAGTGCATTCTGTAACATATTAGTGTTTCTTAAATAGAGACATTGCAGGCATGGGAATGTGGACTCTCATCAGTAAGCACTTCAAATGCTGTCTTGCATGCTGCAAGTTGGGACCATATTGTAAATCCTATATCCCAAAACTCATTCAAGCATAGGGAACATAACAAATCCTGTTCCATCCTAAGAGGACTCTTGTGTGAAATGAGATCATACAAGATCAGTATGGAAGCCAGTCATGCCCATAATATTGAATGATGTGCCTGTTTACATAAATCAGTATTTGGTATGCTATCCCATTATCAGTGTACTGGCAGTCAATGGGATCAGTTTACGCATTATAGTGCCACAGTTGATAATGTTATGGATGATAATATAGCCCCGTTCCATCATAATCAGAACCAGATCACATAAAACTATCTGTTAATTTATATTTTAATTTGTTTGGCATGCTTGCCCTTTGTCCATGATTGAGGATAAAGTTTTAGTGCATACATGATTTTTATCTTCTTATGTTATAAATATGGTTACTTGCATTTGAGTTCTTGTTCAAGAACTATCTGTGACTATGACATTAGAAGGTTCTAGAAGCAACTTGCTTACAGTTTAGGAGTAATTAATCCATGAAAGTGATGGGGTTTTTTAATTCAGAAAATGTTATTGCAACACAGGTCAGATGGGGATGTATATAAGGTTCAGATCAAGGTGATTATTTGTTCCTGTTGTAAAAGCAGAGTATGGTGGAATCATTTTAATTGTGTTCAGTTATAAATTGAGAGGAATATACTCAGAAGTGCAGTGTACATTAGTTTTGGACTTGAACACTTTTTGTGTATTACTGAGGACTCAAAAGAAATTCTGGATTATATCATTGAGATATATCAAAACCAGTGGTATATCGGCACATTCAAAACTTAATACATTAGAACATTCAAGATTGTAATTCTTTCAGAACACCACAGGATTTCATTAAGAACAATTCGTCCTTTTGGACTTGTGATAGAACCTTTATGATTGAGATTAAATCACAATACTGTAAGTTCCTCTTAAATTTTCATTTTATAGCTTGGAGAATTATATGTTGAATTTTACTAAACTTGTTGGACTTGCATTTTCCTTTACTTAGCTCAAGACAACACATCAGAATCAGATAGCACAAGGTCAATACAAAATCCAATCTTTACTGTAAGATTGAATAATGGACCTGCTTATGTTTATCAACATCTCATGCTGTCCCTATATCAGAGCACTGGTTCTCATAGGCATCATTCTACCATTTTAAAAGGCTCCACTGTATCCAGCTTGCTTGGTGTCTAGTTTACTCATTGTGGCTGGAACCTCATTTTCCAAGGGCAACCATTTGAGGCCACAGCAGATAATTCTGTTGTACCAATAGAGGCTAAAACTTAGCGTAGGAACAAACAGCGCAGTACTATTTCGGAAAATAAGAGAACTTTAGTTGGTTTGTATTGGGTGTTTAGTTGGTTTGTATTGGGTGTTCCCTGCAACCTCCAAGATTTAAGGTTTGAATTGCCCCAAATAAGGATGATGCAAGATAACATTCACTGGATTTGTAGGAGGCAAAATCATACCATTTCCTAAAGTCACATCTTAGCATATTGAGTCAATACTAAAGGTGGTTTTCTGTCTAGAAGCTGCCTGACATACCTTAGGAGACCAGAGAGGATCTTCTTGTTGTAAGGTGTTGTAATACCATCCACCTTTTACATATTCTCCATAAGGTATTTTGATCAAGTAACATATTTGAAGAAAAATCCAATAATATTTACCCAGCTGTAATACCAAAACACCCCCTCAGCCTTCATACAGTTACATCCTATTAGGATGATCATATATTCAGCTTCAGTTGTAAATGAGGTACACCTGCGATTTGTGTCACTGCTCATCATCATAGACTTGTAAAATGTGTATTGTGTGGACAGAATACTTGGTCTAATGGTCTTAAAAAACAGCTTTGTGGCTGCATGAAAAGAGCAATATATCTATTTTTTTCTTGTCATTAAGTACTGAGCATGTATCCCACTTCAAAATCTCTCACCAATCTCATGTAAGGATGCCATCAATCATGGAACAGGAAGAAAATTTTCAGGATCACATTGGCAATGAGCTTTTAGCTCTGCACATGAGGCAATCCCAAGTTGAGTGTTACTCGGCCATGAGGGTGCAATATGTACTAGTCCCCACTCATGAGGCATGAATATACAATACCCCATGCTCCATCCATGCACGGTAACATTCTTGGTGGACATGTGTGCGAGTAATTAGACTTGTAATGAAATCCATCCTGACCAAACAATTGGCAATTTGACTTGAAATGACCATAATGGTATTTAAAATTTGCCATATGCTGTTCCAACTGTTGACCAACCAATCCAATGGTACAAATGTGCTATGTATGACTACATTGTGCAACAAGCTAATTTGATTTTGAATTGATTCTCTGTATGCAAAATGGATAACCCATCTGATAAAGCCTGCTGTGAGATAGTTCTTTCCCTCTTGATTGGCCATCATTTAGAACATTGCCTAAGTCAGCAAAAGTTGCGGAAATCACTGGATGTGTAGGAAATACTTTGCAATCCTAGTAATGTTAGTCTTTTTTTTCCATGACACATTTGCCAGCTATGTCATGGATTCACTGATGTAAGTTGCACAGTGATGAATACTGTTCAGAAATACCTTTTGTTGATAAGAATTTTCTGCTTTTGGCATGACTGCATAACTTTGTTATAAGGTGGATTGGTTAAGTCTTTGATGTTACCTCCAAGTTAAGTGAGTTATATTGTATCAACTTTGACACTACTAGCCTTAGCATCCTTGGTCATATTTCGCCTTTGCTAAGAAGGCCCAAAATGATCACACCTGGGTTTAAATGAACCTTCAAGGGCGGAAATATGGCTGCTCACATCTTGGCTAACACTGTGATGGCCTTCTGCAACATGGACTTAGACCATTTGCTCTTTTGCACTCCACTAAAGTCCTGTCATGCAGTGGTCTTTGCAGCCTCCTGTTTGGCTTTCCCCTTCTGTTCAGGTTTACAACTGAGGTCAGAATACAGGCAATACAAAAGTTGCTGTCAGCATAAGCTCTCTAATACAGACATCCTGCTCTGAGATTATTCCAAAGAAAGCATGCCCTTGATATAAAATCATCCAGACTTTTTCTTCCATATTGCCACTTTATTTCTATATCATCGATAAAGCGTATCCACTGGTATGGTGTACGCTCAACCGATGCTAAGAGCTTACCCTCAAGTTTTCCCATAGAAAAATGTTAGCATACGAAGGGGCCATTTTAGTACCCATTGTGATTTGTAGATAGTTTTCTTCATTAAATTCAAAGTTATTGAGTTCTAGGACATACTCCAGGAGTTGGACTAAGAAGTGTGTGGGTGGATTTTTTACAGTTCTTGTTTCCCATGCTCCACTACATGCCTGAAACCCTTCGTTGTTTTGTATGTTAGTGTACAAAGATGCGACGTCTAAGGAAACAAGTAATGTATCTGGCAGTAATGGTTCATTAGCTTCGCTTTTTGAGATAATCTGTCGTGTCTTGAAGATATGATGGTAATTTGTGGACATGTGGTCTTATAAAATGATCTAAATATTATGATATCCTTTCTATGGGGTGCCCGTTATTTGAGATTATAGGCCTGCCAGGGTTTCCTTGTTTGTGGACTTTAATTAGAAGATAAAATCTACCTGCTCTTTGGTTTTCTGGGCTTAAGTAGTTTTTTGTTTGCTGGTCTATGTGTCTGCTTTTGGTACACCTCGTCAATAACATTAGTGATGATTTTTGCATATTCCAGCGTTGGATCATGGTCCAGTTTTTGGTAGAACCTAGCATCACTTAGTTGTCTACTTGCTTCACTAATGTAGTCTTCCCAATTCATAACGACAACAGCAGAACCCTTATCTGCAGGCTTAATTATAATGTCTGTTCTGCTTTTCAGTGAGTGCAGGGCATCTGTTTCTTCTTTTGTCAAATTATATATATATATATATATATATATATATATATATATATATATATATATATATATATATATATATATATATATCATTTTAAATTTTTAAAACTAAATGTCATATACTAATATATTATCTTGTCTTTGAGTTTGATGTGATTATTCATTAATGATTAAATTTGATTTTCAGCTATGCTGCCAGAGATAGTCCAAAGTATGAACCTTACAGAAGGTGAGAATATTATTATGTAAAATTGTGTAGAAAAAAAAAAGATCTATTGAAATATAATAGCATAGTTTGAAAAACATGGGTAAATTATCAATAATAAAAAAATGAAGATTTTACCACATCTCAACATTTTGTCAGTTTGATTGTATGCATTATACCTATAAAATTTATTTATGAAATTCATTACCAGTGATGTATGTTTACTTAAGGTAACTGTCATTTTTTAGAATGTTCTCTACACCTTTTATTAGTCTACACCTTTTATTAGCACTGCAGAATTGAACAATTGAGGGCACTAGGTTGCATAGATTTCAAGGCAATGTACACAAAATTGCCAAAGTTACATTTTCAGTCTGTTTCTTCAACAGAATATTAACAAATCATGACTGAATTGGATCATGCATTTAATATTTTTAACCCATGTAAATGCTTACACAATTTTCATCTTTTTATCTGGTTTAAATTCTTTTCATTTTTGTTTTCATTTTTTTTTTTCTCATCTAGGTCAGGTTCAAGATCACGATCTCGATCTCACTCCCATCCCAGATCACGATCAAACTCAAGGTCTCGTTCAAAGCAGAGGAAGACTCAAGTGTTGTACATCACAAGTTTTGGTGACCATGACAGTGAGGAAGAGGGCAGAGTGATTCAAGGGCCATCACTCCCACCAGTTGTAGCAGTGGGGCCACCTCCAAAGCACCAGCAGAGATCTGAGTCAAATTCTGAGTCAAAGTCAAGACGATCATGGTCGGTTTCTGACATTAATTTATACATTAGGCCGGGGAGAGTTGGATGCAGCTTGTTAACGCAAAACATGAAAATTAGTGCTGTGACTTTGGCTTGTTGACAGATTTAAAAAGAAAATAATAGACATATTAAAGTGATGCAGTTTTGTTGCATAGAACTTCAGGCTGTTTTGAAGGAAAGAAATTCTTTCAAAAAATGGTTAGAAAGACATCAAGAACTTTGGAAGAGCTTAGAAATATATACAGATTTTTAGGGGTGAGAAGCCCAGCTTAGCCTTGAGTAATCCCTCAGTTTTTTCTATTGGCAGTTGTTATTGATTACCTCATTCATCGTATTTTGCAGGATGTAAACATTTGTCATGTACTGCATACTTGTATTACACGTTATTGAGTTAAGCAAGATATCTTTTGAGTTCAGATATAATGTGCTCTCCACACATGGTATAGCCTTGTAGTCTCTTCCTTATCTACTGTATCAATCATGTGTCATGTTAGGTTTTATTTTAGTCTGCTTTCAGACACAGTGGGTCATTTATGATCTAGAGTACATTTAAAGGTCTTTTGAGGATATGGGAAAGAAGCTTTTAGCCCTAGTATGAAGGGCTTGGCATTTGTGCAAATGATACCAATCCACCATTAAGACTGGCCCCTGTCTAAAAAAAACCCAGTAAAACCCTTTAAATAACTAAAAAAACTGCTGAACAATTATGTAGAGTGTATTTATAAACCAATTTAATATTTCATATTTATATCCATAACTACCATCAGAATATTATGGTGGGTGACACATGCATTTCTTGTGTAGTATTGTTGAAAAGCTTGTATTTTGGGCAAAAATTGCATTTTATTTTTTTAGTGTTATGGTACCATTTATCATGTGACACATTGATATTGGCACATGCATATGATGTTATAGGGATACCCATTTCAATTGGTTCTGCTCTTCAGTTTTTTAATTTGCATTGAGTTTGATTTTTAAAGAACAAGAAATTCCCATATTTGCCTTTCAGGTAATCCTGTCTATTAAGAGCAACCTCACTTATATTAAGTTTTGTTTTAATTTCCTTTTGTTTGCTGCATGATGAATGGCATAATTTGTGTTTTAAAGTATACAGCTTGACCTTACATCAGAAGTGCACTTATTAAATGACTAACTGCTCTGGTCTGCTTCAGATGTGGGAGGTTGTAGGTTCAAACTTTTAAAAAATTATACTAACAGCTGCCTCGCTTGGAGCTTAGCATTAAGAGGTTAATGTTAGGACTGGTCGGCCTGGTGTCAGGATAATGTGACTGGGTGGAACATCATGTCACATGTCTGCGGCATGATGCCCCAGTGCTTAGACATAACTATAAACTGTCACTCTGCAGACATCATAGCGATATGACTGAAAAATTGTTAAAACTATGTTAAAAATCTAGATCACACACACATACATTTAAGGACTAAGCTCAACTTGGTCTTTTTAAATTTCTTGACTTCAGAGGTAAATTGGAAATTTGAAATAAAAGAAAAACCAGTAATACCTTTTTCACTTTTTGATTCTTTATAATTCATTCTTTGCACTTTCATAATCTTATATTTCCCTGTTTTCAAAACAGTTTTAATTAGTGTACTTTGGACTAGTAAGCTCATTCACTGAGAACATGGAACAGCCATTTTGATCAGCTGACAGTTTTTGGTAACGCATGATCTTGTATATTTATCACATGCGAAGAAATTTCAATCACTGTATATGAAAGTAGCATACCAGCATTATCTCATATTGCAAATGCAAACAGCTTCACCTTATTCTGTTGAGCAGAACCATTTTTATTGTCATATTTTGTTTTATGTCAAATCTTTCCATGAAATTTTTTTTTTTACAAGATTTTAGAGCTATTGGGATGAAAACAAAACACATGGGCTTATTCTTTATATATCTTATCCACCTAAAATTTTTGTCCTCTAATGTCTATCCTTCAAAAAAAGCAGCTGCAGAATTAAACACATGGGGAAACTGAATGTTTTTTTTCTCTATTAAATACCTTGTTACCCACCCATCAATAATCAATTTTATTTTTTTCTTTATAAAAATTTGTATATTCATTTCAATGTAAATTCTAAAGACAATTATATTGTATCGTTTGATGGCTCAAATATTGATTTAAAACGGTATACAGGGTGAAAGAAACCATAAAGATTAGACTAAACTATTGACCTTACCCTTGCACTGACACAACATGGGACGCAGCTATAATTCCAGAGGTGCTAAGCTAGCATAAACACATACATGCCCCAAGTGAGTGTAATAATAAAGCTTTCTGGCTTTGAATATTTCCATACTAGCTTACTCTCAATTTCCCATTTCAGGACTTCATGGAGTGATAGAAGATCCAGAGACAGTCAAGGAAAGAGATCTTATCATTCAAGAACTAGGTCAAGGTCCAGGTCACGTAAGGGTTACAGCAGACCACTGTCTAGGAGATCCAGGTCGCACAGTTCAAGGTCACGTTCACTGTCAAAATCCAGAAGAAGCAGAAGTTTTAGACCTTCTTACAGCAGTAGAAGATCAGCCAGAAGGTCAAGGTCATGGAGTCGCTTACGAGGTTCTCGAAGACATTATGCCTCTTCAAGTAAATCTAAGTCACGGTCAAGATCACACTCTAGGTCATCACAATCAAGTTCAAGATCCAGGTCCAGGTCAAGAAGACAGTCTCATTCTAGATCAAAGTCACGGTCTCATTCAAAATCAAGGTAAGTGTATTTTGGTCACATAAAATGAAAAAATAAGTATTGAGAGAGTCACATTTCTATAAAAAATATACATTTAGCCAATATTTCTGTGAAGAGAAAAATTGCTCCACAGCTTTCCTGTTGATTCATTTATTATGCATGATTTTACCTTCTTGGAGATACCTCATATTTTTAGGTATTGTCAAATCCAATAGATTTATCAGATGACTTGAAACTTCTATACATAACACTAATTACACTCAGTAGTAAGCACAGCTCATTAAGGTGTAACAATTGTCTCTGTTAGGAGATATCTAGGCGATAAACTCGTATAATACAGACAGTACATGATTCTTAATTGCACAATTTGAAGTTAAACAAATAATCAACTATACAAAGTGGTATGCTTTATTATCAAAAAAGAAATATCTGCTTGCATAGCTTGTTTCTTCAATAAGTTTCACTTTCAATAAATGGAGTGTAGCTTATAGCTGACCACTTAAGAAGCCACTAGTGTTCACATAAAATAAAATACCCTCATAAATTATATCCCATTAACTGCCTCATTGAAACAAGTCAGAGAAATTTAATTTTGTATCAGCGTTTGTTTTGTTTTCATTCTAACAAAATATGAATTTATATCGATTTTCTCAGTTAACATTCAGAATCATAGTTCATGCACATGAATGTAACAAGCAAATATTTGATCTGGGATTTTCCATTCATCTCTTTGTACAACCTTATTTACTTGTACAGTTTCAGACAATAATTAAATATTTTATTTTTGACATTTGTGAAATTATGTATCAAATTTATGTGACACAAAATTTTTTAGGGGCCTCGGGTGGCAGAGTGGTCAAAAACATGAAAGATCACTGTCATCTCCTCTGTCCATTTGGGCTTAAGTCTTTGCTCTGTCAGTGTGGGTATGTGAGAAAGCTTAACAGTAGCTTCCCATGATTTGGTCATTCTTTCTGAGGTCTTCCCAGGTTTTTCCTCCACCATATATAATCGCTGCAATGTAGATTCTGTAAAGTGCTGTTAAATGGCATTAAGTCCACAAAGCCAAACAAAACCAAACATATTGTTCACAGTTTTATCAATTCTGAAATACTTATCACAAATGTAATAGTATTCACAAAATACAAACCATAACATTTTATTAAAATTTATTTTTTTATTTTAAAGTCATTTTTTTATAGAAAGGACAATTATGCCATATTTAGCCATAAACCAAATTATTTTTGACAACAATACTTGTAATAAAGTTCTTAAAAGAAATACCTTAACACAATATATAAGACATAAGAGATCTTTACAATATTTCAGCGGGTTAGGTATTGGTGGAAGAAAACAATCCCAAGCTGAAAAATTGATTTTTGCCAAAATCTGGCAGCATTTTTTCAATCCCAGGCCAGGCCCTAAATGGTAATTTTTTTGGTTATGTATATCTGCAGTATGTGCTCAAATTTTGTCCATGGTTTTAGATTTTACTATTAAGATAATGGTCCTTTGTAAACATAATATTTACATGACTAACCTTTGTCCATGACTGTAAGTTGTAAATAACTTGTTGACATAGCATTTCAGTTTAGAACATTATGAATTGGACTTGTTTTCTATTTGATCAGAATTTTCCATTGGAAATTACACACATATAGATGAAGTGAAAATGTGTATAAATAGGGAATTGATAAACAAATAATTCATTCCTCTCTTAGATCAGTCTCTGGAATCCATTATTAGATTATAGAGTTGTGTTCAGATATAATTTGAGAGAAATTATTTTCTAAAATTATTGATTGGAAATACTAAGTACTCATTGGAATCAGATGAATGTTATATAAAAATTACTGAGAACTCATTCAAAAGCATTCTGGTTGGATTACTGTGGTATATCAGGATATTCAAGACTAATTGGAATTCATTCAGAATATTCTATACTTATGGATTTGTGATAATCCATTGAGGATGATTTGGTATTTAATTTACTACTATATGTGTATCTTGAATTTTCATTTTCATTAGAGACATCACTTTAAACTGCCACACACTGCAGACATCGTAGTGATATGACTGAAAAAAATGTTAAAGCTATGTTAAAAATCTAAATCACACACACCAGCTGATAAGCTCATTTTTATTGACCATTAAGAGGGCAGTCAGCAGGGGTCAAGCTAGACTTAAATTTTAGGGAGAAGTGACTTCTCCTTTTGGTCAGAAGGGGGATAAGTGGGAGCTGGAGAAGTGAGACCGAAAAAAAAAAAATGAGATCAATATATATATATATATATATATATATATATATATATATATATATATATATATATATATATAGTTTAATACAAACAATACTATCATACAGGTTAGAGAAATTAAATTCGTACTCTACCGAGTTTCGAACCCAGGTCCGCGAGTAAATGGCACCCATCGCCTTGCCTGCACGCACCAACCCATATACCGTCACAACTAAGCACGCATCACCAAAAAATGATGGCACTGAATCAGTGTTATATAAGCTCGTGCGTAGCAGACACACTCGCATGACGACCTAGTAATTAATTCTCATATATATGTACACAGTCGTTCCAGATTCCTATGAAAGAAATCAAGGTATATAGGATTTTTGTATTACAAATAATTATAAATATATACCAGACAGAACAGACTGTGCTATCCCTGGATTCTGTTGTAGAATCTTGATAATAGTGGGCAGAAATAATAGTTTAATACAAACAATACTATCATACAGGTTAGAGAAATTAAATTCGTACTCTACCGAGTTTTGAACCCAGGTCCGCGAGTAAATGGCACCCATCGCCTTGCCTGCACGCACCAACCCATATACCGTCACGACTAAGCACGCATCACCAAAAAATGATGGCACTGAATCGGTGTTATATAAGCTCGTGCGTAGCAGACACACTCGCATGACGACCTAGTAATTAATTCTCATATATATGTACACAGTCGTTCCAGATTCCTATGAAAGAAATCAAGGTATATAGGATTTTTGTATTACAAATAATTATAAATATATACCAGACAGAACAGACTGTGCTATCCCTGGATTCTGTTGTAGAATCTTGATAATAGTGGGCAGAAATAATAGTTTAATACAAACAATACTATCATACAGGTTAGAGAAATTAAATTCGTACTCTACCGAGTTTCGAACCCAGGTCCGCGAGTAAATGGCACCCATCGCCTTGCCTGCACGCACCAACCCATATACCGTCACGACTAAGCACGCATCACCAAAAAATGATGGCACTGAATCGGTGTTATATAAGCTCGTGCGTAGCAGACACACTCGCATGACGACCTAGTAATTAATTCTCATATATATGTACACAGTCGTTCCAGATTCCTATGAAAGAAATCAAGGTATATAGGATTTTTGTATTACAAATAATTATAAATATATACCAGACAGAACAGACTGTGCTATCCCTGGATTCTGTTGTAGAATCTTGATAATAGTGGGCAGAAATAATAGTTTAATACAAACAATACTATCATACAGGTTAGAGAAATTAAATTCGTACTCTACCGAGTTTCGAACCCAGGTCCGCGAGTAAATGGCACCCATATTTCTGCCCACTATTATCAAGATTCTACAACAGAATCCAGGGATAGCACAGTCTGTTCTGTCTGGTATATATTTATAATTATTTGTAATACAAAAATCCTATATACCTTGATTTCTTTCATAGGAATCTGGAACGACTGTGTACATATATATGAGAATTAATTACTAGGTCGTCATGCGAGTGTGTCTGCTACACACGAGCTTATATAACACCGATTCAGTGCCATCATTTTTTGGTGATGCGTGCTTAGTTGTGACGGTATATGGGTTGGTGCGTGCAGGCAAGGCGATGGGTGCCATTTACTCGCGGACCTGGGTTCGAAACTCGGTAGAGTACGAATTTAATTTCTCTAACCTGTATGATAGTATTGTTTGTATTAAACTATTATTTCTGCCCACTATTATCAAGATTCTACAACAGAATCCAGGGATAGCACAGTCTGTTCTGTCTGGTATATATTTATAATTATTTATATATATATATATATAGAGAGAGAGAGAGAGAGAGAGAGAGAGAGAGAGAGAGAGATGCATTATCTTATTTTAATGATGTGCTCTATTTCTTGGTATGCTTTTAACAGTTTTAAGCAATGCCTTATTTTCAAGTTGAAAAATATGTTATTTGTGAGTATCAATATATTTTGTACGTGTATAAAAAATTTATATTCATATCCATTCTATTCATACTTAGTATATGTGTGTTTGAATTGAAGTAAATGCAGTGTATTTTGGCTGTATGACTTCAAAAGCACATCTGAAGCTATACATTGTAATTAATTTTCACTGACAGAAATAACAAAACTTGTAACTGCAAGTTGGTAAAAATGCTTAAAAAAACTACCACTTAATTATTTTATTTTCTTAAGTTTTGTGTACTATTGCAGTCAAATAGTTTTCTAGCATTCTTTGAAACAGCCTCAAATACATGTACATAGGAATAAACTCACAAGTTACTTCAAACCATACTGTTCGACCTGATTTCATTGTTCCTGATCAGACATTAGACCTGATTTCATTGTTCCTAATCAGACATTACTGTAACTATTCATAGACAACACAATGAATCACTAAAGTTGATACATAACTAAACTGGACACGTTTTACACCCAACCGAAAATCCAAGAATTGGTCTTGCACATAGCTAGTGTATCTATTTTTAGATGGAGGGCATTTTTCAAACTTTACTTACTTGCTTCGTTACAAAAATCCAATTAAAAGTTCTGCATATTTATGGTTTGTCTACCTATTGGTAATAATGACATGCATTGGTAAAATATTATTTGCTTTATTACTATATATATTTTTCGTATTTTCAGTTTAATGAAGTGGTATATTATATAGATACGCAGTGATGTCCGCCATTAAAATTTCATTTACGGTTTCAAACTGATTTTATATCGAGAAAATGCGCAAATACGTCCGTTAAAATCACCATTAATTAAAAATGGGATATAAATTAGAAAACACTCTTCACCGATCATATTTTTAAAAGCAAATTACTTTTTGCATATTTATATTTAAATATTGAAACAGAATTCAGTATATTTTCATCATAGCACAGTAGGCTCAACTTCATGAAATTAAGCAGTGATATCTTGCTCCGGAAAAGGGTTAATGGTGAGTTAGCTATTAAAACTTGGCATGTGAATGTGCAAGAATTTCTTTGTCGACACAAGCTGATTGGTATCAACACCACATAAATACATTTGGTGTTGGGTTACAGCAGTGACAGAACTTCCTGGCTACAGGGAGGGGGCATCTCAAAGTCATAGTCTACAGTCAGATTACATCCAAAAAATCAGAGTGCGAAGTCATTTTCACTTTCATAACAGAAGAAGGCGAAGTTTATGCTTCTCAGGTGACTTTTTGCCCACTTTGCCTGATATCGTGATCCCTGAGTCAGTTATTTAGTCTGTGCATTTTCTCTTGCATATTAAGTTGGTGCAGTTATGGCCAAGTCCAGCATTGATATTGGAAAATGGGTTACCATTACTTATAGATAGAGTAGTAAGCCAAATTTGAAATTGGTTTGACTCACTGATCAATGGCTTTTCATTTGAAAATACATGTTTCCCAAGCTAAAATGTTCTTTAATTCAATTCATTAATAGTCATAAGTGAATGTTGAAAAACCTGGAAAGACATGAACTTTTGTCATCAAAAATAGTGTGAGATCCATGAATGGTGTCTAATTTTTCTCAAATAAAATGATGCTAATCTTTTATACAGTGTCTGCCACATGTGTAATTTGAAAATCTTATTGTCAAGAAGGTTTTAAGACTTTGTGATTAAAAAGAAGAGATGGTCTTTAATATCTTGAATTCCAGGAAAAAACTTTTAGGATAGGAGAGCATCAATCCCTTTGTGGACTTTTGATCTTTGTTCTCATTATTAGACTTTAATAATTTAGTAGTCTAAATCTTTATAATTAGATAGATTCCTTATCAATAAAAACATGCTTATTTGAATTTAAGTTACAAAAACCCAAATAGCAAAACTAAATGTTAAAAATGGAAAAATGGATTGCATACAAATTTTAAGCTCAATCCTTTAGAATATATGTGAATGTGAAGTACATGGGAATATAGTAATCAATGTGTCCATTTGTCTGTCTTTTCCTCCAACACAATCTTGTTAATGCAACTAGTCTTGCATTTTCTCATGGATTGCCATGAAATGTTGTAAATATGGTAAAGATGTGTTTGTAGACAATTCATATTACTCTCATATTGTTTGTTTGAGTTATTGCCCTTTTTTGTCTTGAAAAATGACACAATTTTGTTAGCATAAGTCTTTCAGTATTTGATGGATTGCCATGGAAGTTCATACATCTTATGGTCACCACCTTAAGATATTCATAATGGGTAATCATTTTTGTTCCTGTCATATTTTTTAGTTATTGCCCTTTTGTTTCATAGATTAAAGCAGTGTATGACACTAGTCCCCCAATTTTGTTGAAATTTGGTAAATATTAGGGTCATAACCTGAAGATGCATGTAGCAGGTTTATCACATAGGTTAATTCAGTATGTGGCACAACCTTGTTAGCACAACTAGTTCCTCAGCTTTTGATGTATTGCCATGACAGTTTGTAAAATCAGTAAATGCTATGGTCATCCTATGAAGATGAACATTTAAAAAATTTCTTTGTTCCCAGAGTTTGTTCTAGTTGTTGCCACAGCAGCTATTTGCAATATCAGACAATCTTTTTAACACATATGTAACAGGTTTTTTTATGGATTGCTGTGGATTGTTTGTTGCTTCTATGTTCTCTGAAGCTTGGTACATATTATTGTCACCATTTATTGATGCATTTGATTTTTTAGGAGTTATTGCCCAACATGACTTAACAACTGGATGCTGTGCATGTCCAGACTTTGTGAATGCAGCTGCTACTGCAGTTTTTAGTTGATTGCTGTGACACTTAATATATATTATGTCATCATCAACATCAGCAGATGATATTTATGTTGACCAGTTATTGCATTTGAACTATTTTCACAAGAGTTTTGCCCTTTTTATATGCCTGTGATGAGGCAGAGTGTAATTTGATGCTGTCCATTCATCTGTCTTTTAACAGTTACCTTTCTGTATAATAATTCAAATTATCCACCATCTACAGTTACCAAAAGTGTGGTGGCTTGCACTTGGCATAATGAAAGAACCCTATTAATATCATGGTCAGAATCTAAAAAAGTCAAGGCCACTGTGACTGAAAGAAGAAAAATAATTTAAACACAGTAACCTAAGTTCTCCACTATTAACAGTTACCAAAGTGAAAATGTTAGAGTTCAATATCATAGTGATGAAGAAGAAAAATTGTTTCTAAGGGATAGCTTCAGTTTTGTGCCCTACATATACCAGATGGCTTGCACTTGGGGTAATGAGGAATCCTACTGACCTTGGAGTCAAAAGGTTATAGTTAAAGGTCATTGTGACTAGGAGAAGAAAATTATTTCTTCACAATAATATTTGTTCTGTATCACATATATGAACCATACTTTGTTGGTGGATTGAACTTGGGGCAAGGTAGAAGCCTGTTGAGTTTAGGGTAAAATGGTTAAGTCAAGTTCTATGTGACTAAAAGTGATAAATGGTTTCCACAGCCTGGGGTTAGTGTCTGCCTGGCTGCAAGAGGTCACAGGTTAGATCCCCAGCCGAGTCATACCAAAGACTTATAAAAATGGTGCTGACAGCTGCCTCACTAGGTGCACAGCATTAAGAGGTTAGTGTTAGAACTGGTCAGCCTTGTGTCAGGATAATAGGACTGGTTGGGATATCTGCAGCATGATGTCCCAGTACTAGACATCACTATAAACTGCCACACTTCAAACATAATAGCGAATTGATTGTTAAAACTATGTTAAAAATCCTAATGACACACACATGCCATGTTCTAGGAATTGTTATTTACTATTGCATTTTACTTAAGATATTACAATGTTATAATTTTTAGATACCTTGGAAACAAGTTTGTTTATAATTGACTTTATCTAACAAAGTAAATAAATTTTTGGTATTGTCATTTTCCACTTTTAGAACTTCACCACCAAAAGTTCAAGTGACTGTGATTAAGAGATACAGA
This sequence comes from Potamilus streckersoni, assembly GCA_016746295.1. Taxonomy (NCBI): domain Eukaryota; kingdom Metazoa; phylum Mollusca; class Bivalvia; order Unionida; family Unionidae; genus Potamilus; species Potamilus streckersoni. Next base: position 1,629,862 of record JAEAOA010000513.1, on the reverse strand, counting down.
AGAGATAGTTTGTCATCTAAATCAGGTTCTGATAGCTCAGACTCCGGTGATAATGAGACCTCAAGTTCCAGCAACAGGCATAGTCGTGATAACTCCTCAAAAAAGTGAGTTGATAAAGTATTGTGTAGTTTTTGTATTGCATGTGAAACAACAGCATGACACATGCTTCATATATGTACATATGAAATATGTAATAAAAAGCATGGATATTTGCCAGAAGATGTAGCTCTGGTTTGTAAGTTTATGTGGTTGTTCTCTCATTTAGCATAATTCCATTAGCTCAAGTTTGTTAGAACTACTCCTCCTAAATTACTGGAGGATTGCCATGAAACCTTAAATGCACATTGATCTCATTGTCTAACTCTAGTTGACAATAAAAAAAATGGTGCCATTCAAACGTCCAGTATGATGGTGTTTTGAAAGTTTTATCATCACTACTACTTCTGAATGGAAAGTCATATTTGTTTGGGGTTTCTCTAAAAGGATTTTATGATATCAACTTGATCCTAATAAAATGGTGCCAACATGACGTCCAATCTTAAAAATCTTATTACTGCTTCTCCTAACTGATTGTCACTGTCATGTTGGTTTAAACTTACTTCTTTTGATATGTAGTTGATCCTAAATGAAATTATTGCTGAGCACCTCATGGTTGTAGCAACATGTGGCTTTGGCTGAAATATTTCTTATGATTGGTAGATGAAAACTGTACCTCACAAATCTCTAACATAGTCACCATAGTGACCATTTTGAAACTCTTGTTACGACTGCTCCTTCTAAACAGATGGTTATATAGACATGGGTTTTTCACTCAAGAATTTCTGTTGATGTGTAAAGTTTCCTATATAACCATAGTACTAATGGGTGCCATGGCAGTATCTTGTAAATCTTATTATTGCTTCAAATGGATAGTCATTCAACATGTGATTTTCACTAAAAAAAGACAGTTCTCATATGTAATGGTCCTAAATGGAAATGATGCCAGGCAAATATCTAATATGGCCACTATGATGTCCATTCTGAAAATCTTACTATAGCTACTTCTTCTGAATAGATGGTCATAGCAATGTGGGGTTTTCACTGAAGTATTTCTTGCAATACTATATATACTTGATTACGAGTCAACATCCCCACCCACTTTTTTTGGCTACAAAAGAGCCAAAATTTCTCTTTGACCCCTGATAAGTCAAGGTGTATTGTGCAAAGCAGATTTGGTGAAGGATGATTTGTCATCAGTGAGTCGGACTTACATTTTGGAAAAATAACTAGCCAAACTGGGTAGACAGATGGTTAGGCAGGAAAATTAAAGACAAATCTAGTTTAAAATGCAGTTATATTATTGAATGGAATATATCACATATAAACTGAAAACTTACAATTAGTCCTTATTAAATCCATTAAAATCCATAATGCTTGCAAGCTTAAATCCACAATTTCTGTTATAGATCTCATGCAGGTATAAAAAGAGTTCATAATGAACCAATATACAATATCTCCCATAGTATATTTATTCCACATGTATTACAAAATGAACAATGAAAGTTAAATCCACATTTTCGTGTCTCGTGGTATCCAATAAAAGTCACTGACTAATGTCATCTGGTTTAAAGTCCAAGACTTCAGCCTCATTGTTTGATAAAGTTCTGAAATCCTCCTTTGTCTTCTAGTCATTGTAAATTGTAGTCATCTAGTCATTGTATATATCATCCAGCTCCATTTCATCAGCTTCACAATCATGTGGATAATTATATAGACATCTTGGGCTTGGTAAATGATACTTATATCCTACAGTCTCTGGAGTCTATGAAAGGCTGCAACTGAACTTGCATCATTGTGCGTCAAGATCACAGGGTGTTCATATAAATATCCTGTGTTACTTGGTACTGAGCAGGTATCAAATTTACAGCTTAGTCAAAGACATTTCATGTGAGAAAACAGGGTGCTCCCTTCATAAGCTGACAGAATAAGGTCAACATGCACATGAAGTTTTAGAACTTGACTTGGCACTGAACAAGTTTAATATAACATTTGCTGCTTGATCAAAAAGCATTGTGAACTTGAAAACAAAGTGAATGCTGCCTTTACAAGCCAATAGTATGTCAGGCCACATGCAATGGCAGAAAACTTGGGAAATATTGCTTGGGAATTAAATCTAATTTATGGACAAGGAAAATACAAATACAAATTCTTTATTACATCAAACATAGTGTTGATACAGCAAATGACAAATGTTAGTATTAATACAGATACAGGCTGTTAGAACTGGCATAAAAATGGAAGCAATATACTTGCTAGTAAACACTAATAATAAACAACATTGAAGGACACTTCACTTTGCAGTTGGAAATATATAATTTACCAGTAATATTTTCAATATTATTAAAAATAAAAAACTGTACATATATGTTATGTAATCAATACCATCATGACAAAGTGGATACATTTGCAAATTATAATAGTAGCATGAAAACATAATATTTACTTTTACAGTATTTTTATGTACTGCATACTTCTAGAGTTTTTAATGTTATCCCTAGATTGATCACATTTTTTTGTATGTATCACTTAAAAGATATACTTCCATCATCAAACTTGAAATCACATTTACATTTGAAGATCATATGTAAATGTATTAGCATTATGAAAACTTCTGATTTGCTCCTTTTCCTTTATAACACCCTCAATTTGTTTTATTGACATTTAAAATGCTACTTTTGCGAGTGGTCTGCTCATTTTGACTTCTTAAAGTTACAATAATTATTTTCCCAAGCATTAAAATTTGTCTTGTTTAGTTGTCAGTTCTTCCATTGTTAGTAAGGTACTAGGTGTCTACACTATTAGTGCTCACTTGTAATATTGACTGTAAAGATGGTTTTGACTAGGCTTTGGGAAAATACAACTCTATACATGTGCATTGCGTATCAAATAATTAATGAAATAAAATGAAACAGTTATTTCATCCAGAAACAGAATAATTTACTCAGAGACTAAAGTCAATGACTTAATGAAAAGAAGGCATACAGGGATTAACTTGATAAACAAAGTGTGCAACCCGGTTGCACCAACTTGAATAGAGGACAGCTTGGTGACTGGGATGTCATCACTATCATCTTGGAGGGGAAAAAACAAACAACAAATATCACAAGCTTTCAGTTGAATCAGTCAAACAATTCTCCCTTTTTGGTTTAGTAGACAAAGACCTTATTCACCCCCAGGCAGTACAGATTAACTCCAACAATATTCGAGACCACTACATTAATTTGGGCACTACAATGGCAAATTTGTGACATGTAAATAAGCCTGGTTCAAGGACTGTACTATTTGTCACTATATGCAAACCAGGTAGCCAGAATCCTTTTTTTTTTTTCATGTGTGTTTTTTATCAGTACAATCTAAACTATTCATGTGATCGTTGTTACAGATGATTACATAAAGGTCAGTACCATCTGGAATACTCTGGGGGTACTTTTAGTCTGGTTTACAATAGAAAATATGAAACACTAAAAGCATACCTATAAAATTTCAGATACCGGTAACCAGCCTCATATTTTTAGAACATAAGTGGTAATTGGATTAAATAAAGGTCAGTGAAGTTTATCCCCATTTTTGCAGTTTTGGTTATTCATTACAATGTAAAAATGCAAATTTTTCCAAGACATCTTGGTCACTGGTTGCATTCAGGTGGTCGCTCACAACAGAGCATTTTTATAATAAAATTGATCTGTGCATTACAACTATGGTTGAAAAAGACAGGTGGTTGCTCATAGTGCAGATCATTTTTGACAAGACTTTGTATTTAGATGCTTTGGAATAAACAAATTGATAGCACTCTGAGATTGACAAAATTTTCATCTCAGGTACATAGGTGTACTGGCTTGTGAGCATGATAACACAGACAAAATTGAATGGATTGTTATCAGACCCAGTTAGTGAGTATAACAGAAGAAAGCTTTGAATAATGTTGGTTCAATAACTTGTTTTGTTTCCCCAAGAAGCATATTGATTATTGATTTAACCAAACCTAAAATGTATATCTCAACAGTGTCTTAAACATGTTCATTGATCTTTATTCCATGATTGCAGGTTCCATGTTAAAGGTCACATTTTGTGTTTTATGTATCTTATGAACATGTTAAGTCAAATACATAAGAACATATTATTTATATTACCAAATATGATATGTTAGAGTTAATACAGTCACACCCGGTTATCTCAATTATGACTTGGTTTTTTTTTTATAAAAATATTGACAACATAATCTGGTCCCAAGACACCAGGGTTCATAAAAGCCAATAACATAATTTTAAAATGTCCATGATCTTTATTTCTGTCTGTTACTCATAGGTTTACTGGAACATTGTCAACAAACAGGTTGAAATTTTTAAGATTATATACTGCTTGATTTGTGTACAATTTTACTTTGTAACAAGTTTTGTGATTCATAGCTTTTTAGACAGAATTCAAACTTCAACTGTACATAGCAGACAATACAAAAAAACATGTTATTAGATCATTCATGTGGGTGTACATTTATGTACACTCCCTGAAATAAAAGTACAAAATGTTTATTTTTTCTTTTCATTCTAAATTAAAATATATATTTTGCAGTGAACATATGATAGTTTTAATATTCCTCAGTAAATAAAATAACCTTACCTCCTGAAGAAATACTGTAATGTGTCATTATAGTAAAAGTTTACAGGCTGAAGACAAGATACCCAACTACAGTACTGATGAAATTTAACCTTGTACTTACTATTTGCATTTCTAGACACACAACTATACAAATCTCACAACCTACATGTCAGTGACATCAGAGGTCCAATAGTCACATGATATTAACAATAACCCCTTTCCAATATTCAACACTTTTGTAGCAAAACATGAAATATTAAAGTCGTTTTTACATGAATGAAAGGACACACAATTCTTGTCAAAAATATTCAGAAAACAATGACCAGAAACCTTTCATTGTCACAACAACTTGGAGAAAGTCTCATTCCTCAAGAATAGAGCATTTGTCAACAGTGGTTTTGTTGTATCATGTGACTTCCAGATTGACATACTTTTTGCAGAAAGTCGATGCACATTGTTTTGCTGTATTGTCTGTATCCACTTTTTATGAATTTTGTTTTCACAAAATATGTGAGGATGTACTTAAGTATGTTCTTTTGCTAGTATTTACTTGTAACTAGTAGCAAAACATAACTGACCAAAATTGTGTGTGAAAATCTATCGCTTTTGTTGATCATTTAATGCTTGACATTACTGGTCAGGATAAGTGGGGAAAATTTAGCATTAACAAAGAAGGATTGTTTAAGACTGGACTAAAATGCTCAACACACACAGGTTCTCAAAATAACCTAGGTAAAGATAAGTGGCTTTGACTAATATGACTTCAGAATTCAGCAGTTTAAAAGAATAAAAGGACAAAAGAAACATTTATTGATCAATTCATTATGGCTAATGGAGAATCAGTCCTGTTAAAGCTTTTAAAAGTAATAAAACATAGAAGACTCCTTCTGATGAAAAGTATTTTCTGCATTGCCCTTTGTTTCTGTTGTCCATTTCTTGAGGAACTGGAACTATTTATCCAAGGATCTCTTTTTTTTTCTTTGAATTCTTATCTTTATGTATCTTTATATATCTCTATATTTACTACCTGATAAAGTATGAATTCAATGCACAGTGCAGTTATTTTAGTTTATTAGATAGCTACCTGAATATTTACTCTTTCTTATTCCCATATCTTTTTCTTTTTTTCAGACCCAACCAGTCATCAGCAAGCTTTGGTAAATCCTCCACCCAATCTCAAGTCAGTAAGAACATTACATTTTTTGTAACCCTTTAAATACCCCATTTAATAGCAGTAATGCATTACTTGCAATTATTTTGTTGTTATATCTTTCCTAGCACTAGTCTGCAGTATGAGATTATTCCTTCCAATTAGAAATTGGAGGTCTGAAATAAGAAGCAATTGATCCCAATCTGATAAGGTGATCAACTTCTGCTAATTGGATTATTGTCCTTCTTTTCCATGGACTTAAGGCAATTTTCATATGCCTCTTTAATTCTCAGCATTGTATCACTTAAGTCATCTTTCAGAATCTCTTCTGTCAGTTATGACCTTTTTGTGTTATTTTCTCCCCAGTACTTACATAATTATTTTGGAACTGGGTCCCTATTCATTGTATTTGAGGGTTTTGAATACCTTGATAGTCTAATGGTGCATATTTTTTCATCCCTGTATAGTAACTGGAGTTGGGCAAGAATTTCTTCATTTCTGGACTGTTCACTTGTTCCAAGAAACTCCATTTGGTTCCACCAGTTCAAACTGGTATCTCTGAAATAGGTATAGAGGGTGACAAACATCCCAAGTCCTGGATTTTATTCATGGATCTTCCTAATTTCCTTCAAAGGAGGAAAGTTTTGATTTGTTATCGATCTTTCAAGAGTTCAAAAACTTTCATTTGGAAGAGAGTTTAAAGGTAGAGACATCTGTCTCAGTAAGAATTTCATCAAACTGAACAACTCTCCAGAATGCCTGTCTTCAGATTCATATCTTCCCAATTCACAAAAAAATCATACGGTTTCTTTGGTTCAGCTGTTCCAATTTCGGCTCATTATTTTGGTCTAGCTTCTGCTCCCCGAGCCATAACTACGGTATTGGCTGTAATAGCAGCTAATTTAAGGTCCCTTGGGGTCCCAATCTTTCAATACTTCAATAACTGTTTGATGCACAACATCAGTGGTGGTATTTTGTCTCGTTTCTTTGCCAATGTGGGTTTTTGGCAAAGAAGCAACTACCTTCAATAGCTTCAGTTCATAGTGAAATCTCCAATCCTGTATCTATACAGAGTGGGTGTATTTATGCTTTGAACCCAGTTGTATTAGCCCCAAAACTATCCCACGTCATCCACTATTCTACAATACAGCACCATACTGACAGCAATGGTAGGTTCACTTGGACAGTTTATCTTATGTCATCAGCCTTCCACTGGGCTGGCAGCAGGTAATGTTACTGCTATTAAAACATAGTTGTTGGTGTATGACAGCCAGTTTTAATTATGTAATACTTACCTGTTACTATTATTGTTCCTTTCCTACCTCCCTGTCCCACTGTGAGTGATATTTAAGTTGTCATAAGGTATCTAAGGTGTTAGACTGGGTTCGTAGACCTCCAGTTACTGAAGGGAGGAAGGAATAATCTTCTTTGACTGGAAATAATGCCAGGACAAGATCTAGTAATGCAATAATAGCTCTTTTGTCTAACATTAAACAAGACATCTCATTGTATAGACAATATCATTTTTAAAAATATTTAATAGACATCAGCAAAAATGCATATGCATTGTTTCAGCTTTTAAATTAGAATATTTTAACTGATTTGACCAAGACCTTTTTAAAAAAATTGTGCAAACCAAATATGTTTGCCTTTCAGCAGTGAAAATTTGGAACTCTGTTCTAAATTGAATGTATTTAAGTATTTCAGATAAATAACAATTGCATGTGACCTAAAAATAATTATTTCCTTATAGGCAAAGAATACTAGCTGGATTATTTTTGTAGTGCTAGTGCAAAAGATGTCATGGTTAATTTTGACCATAATATTGCAGTTTCATTTCATTTACTTAATTGCACATTTATTTTTATGTCTCTATCACAGCTGTATGTGTGTGTATGGGGGGGCATGTAGTGTTTCCTATATCCATCTGTCCTGCCATGTTATGTCCATCACAAGTTTCTGCTCAATAACTTTTAAAGGAATAGATGCATTCAAATAAAATTTGTATAGTGCTTTACATCAAGAAAACAGACCTAAGTCAAGTTTGATTCTTACTGTTTTCAGGGAAAATAATGGATTGAAACAAAGATTTGGTTTCAGGCTTTAAATTAACGAATTCTAGGTCAAATTTGATTTTAAGCTCACCTCGCTGAATAGACATTTTAGCTTCTGGTATGGCCCTGTGTCCATTAGGTATCTGTCAACAATAGCTATTTTAAACTTCTCAAAAACCACTAGATCAGTCTTAACATTTGGCACAAAGTATCTTGGCATGATGGGCTTTCAGATGTACATATGTTGCTGATCCAACATTAAATATGATCATTACTATTGAAAGTTGAAATCTTTTAAAAGCAAAATCTGCTAACATAGTTTGATTGTAATTTCGACCTTTTAAATTATACTCATGTTGATTTGCTATAAAATATGGCTGTCATTACTAAAAACAGAAAAACTTTGACATGACTTATCCAGAACTGTTCAATTGAATTTTAACCAGTATTGACAGAAAGCATCTTGGCATGAGGGCCTATCAGATTTGTACAAATGATGCCAATCCACAATCAGATATGGCTACCATTGATAACACCGGAAAAACCTTTACACAACTTTATTTCCAGAATCACAGAATAGAATTTGACTAAATTTGATAGATAGCACCCTGGCATAAAGACCTTTCAGTTTCATGCAGATGTTGCCAATACATAAGAAATATATCACCAGAGATGGCTATCAGTTCTGAAATGAGTAAAACCTTTAACTTCTTCATATTTTCACTTGGGTGTCAGAATTTGTATACCATACTTTGAAAGGCATGGTATTCACACATTTTACATGGAATGGACATACAAGATAACCTTTTGTAGATTATGTCCTGATCATTGTTAATTTTAAACAAATTCAGATTAGTATATGATATTATATTAAGAAGATCAAGATTAAGCTTGATTTTCATGGTACTGTTGTGATTAATGAATTTCTCCATATCACATTTTGTAACAGCAAAGAAATTTTCTGGAGACTTGGGGGAGTGGACATTTGATTCTCTTTGCTACAAAATCCAAGTGATCTCGTGTAATTGCTGTGCTTCCCATCATGCATCATTCATTGTCTTTTGTGCATCCATTCAACAATAACTTATTAAAAGTCCATATTTCTGATTTTATTTCAGTCAGACATGGTTAATATCACCTAAAGGTTTATAAAAATTCAGTGATGAGTGGGATCCATGCATATTAACAAAGTGATCTTTTATATGATTAGCTAACCTTGTCACCACTCTGGAGGTCACATTCGTAATCTGATTTTGATCAAATTTGGAATATATGCTTATAAAGTCTCAGACATTTTTGATACTGAGCAAAATCTGAATGTATTAAACAGGTAATTGTGCATGTCATTTGCTCAGATTGTTTCTTTACTGAAGGCCAAATTTCTGATCTAATCTTTATCTGACGTGGAATATATACTTATATCCTTAAGATCTCAGGCAATTTCAGTAATGAGCAAGATCAACATATACTAATAAGGTGACAAATATGGTTTAAATCTTTATATTCAAAAGACATAGGTCAAGGTTGTTTTTCACCATTTTATTTTACCCTTGGTCTGTGTCAATTTGCATTTTTTCCCCCACAAATTTGATAGCTCATGACAATTGGGGGCTATAAACATCAACAGCAGCATTAATGATGGTGCCAGATAATGAGACTAAAGTTTTGGTTAACATTTGGGGAAGAGGGGCCAGCAACTTTCATTGATACAAGAGAACTTCAATCTTCCTTTTCCTACACAAAAATTTACATAATATTATGAGGGCCTGAAAATTACAATGGTCTGAGGTCCAGGACCAATTTTTTTTGGACTCAGGCCAGTCATATGTGAGCAGCACTAGCCCATCAGACATTTAATATTTCTCCTTTTTTTCTCTCTGAATTGAAGAAAATGTTTTTAATCCATATAAAAGAGTTATACACTGATACAAGTAGAAGTTGATTGACAGTTAGAGACTAGTGATGTAAAACAATATTAGAATTCAGCAAATGAAGCTACAATACCAGTCTAAACTTGATCTTCATCAATCAAACATTTATCTGCTCTTAATTACAGCCAAAACTAGAAATTGTATTGGATCACATATGTTCTCAATGCTGAGTGTAAGTTACAGATTTACTGGTGTAAGGCAGGAATAAGTTACCAAGAATTCATCAGCTACAAGACATGTTGCACTGCAGGGCTTCAGACATCACAGGAAAGAAAAAGAAAAGAAAATATAAAAAAAATAACTGTATTCAGACATTCCAGGATAACTTGAAAAAGGCTTGGCCAAGGTTTGATCATGATGACAATAGGTCATTTATGTTTGTTTTAGCATGTACTGCATTCCCAGAGTCAGCCAATTGTTCAAGTGCCTTATTCAAAGGCATATCCAATTTTATAACTGCCCCATTGATAGCACATGAAACAAGCCTGGTAATGTATATAATTTAATAAGCAATACAGTAGTTGTTTGAATTAGTTTGCATTCATTTTGTTATTTTTCCAGTCCTTCATATATGTTAAGATTTGGTTGTTAGACTAATCCTTGGCTTTTGTGTCCTGGGCAGTTTAGATCTTGCTAGTCCTGGACCATCAGTTGGACCATGAGTTTTGGATATTAGATGATAAGAAGACAAAGTTCATAAATTGATGCCAAGTTTTAATATAAGTCAAGTCTGCTCACAGCACTCTTGAATTCATTTGTCTGTAACATTTGGATTGACTCCCTGACATTAACAAAGCATTCTTTTAAAAGGAGAACTTACAAGTTATTTTCAGCTATCACTGCAAATTTTGAAGAATAATCTACCGATTAGCCTAAAACTTTTAAAGTTGTCTGAGGTCTGTGATATTAACAAGAAACAAGGTTGACCTACACACTACTGAACCACCCATCTGAACATTGATACCCAAGGTATTCATCTGTACTATGACAAGACTGGCACATAAATCTTTGGTGAAGACTGATTTCCTGAAGAAGCATTCAGACTTGACCACATCCTCCATATTTCCCTGATTTAGCTCCAAGGGATTTTCATATGAATCCGGTTATGAAAAATTTGCTGAGGGGTAGATGATTTCTAAGCCACCTTGATTGGGAGTGCATTTTTTCAGTGTATGAACAACATACCCAGAAGTGAATACAAAAAAGGCATTTAATAATGGATAATCAAACTGAGAAAATATATAGGGGTGCATGGAGATTACTTTGAGTGGATGTACTGATGTATTGTTCACAAAAAAGGAACTTTGATGTACAGCATACTAATATTCAGAACTTTTTAAAGACCCCTGATGCACCTTTTCATTTGATCTTTCATCTGTTACATTTTTATTTCCATGTGCCCATCCATGTGTCAGTGTTAGTTTTGCTCCATAGCTTTGAAGCCCATCTTCAAGGTAAAGGTCCAAGCTTGATATTTTCCATTGTCATCACACTGTCCCTTCCACTCCTTAAAATTTTAGTTATTTTAGGTTAAGGGATGAAATTTGTACATCATCACTGGAGGATATGCATCAAGGGTGCTATCTTCAAGGTGTCAAACCTCAATATTTAGTTCAGTTTTTCATTACCTTTTTCTCTTCCACTCTATAACTCTAAGCCATTTGAGATTAAGGTACACTTTATCAATATTACTGTAATGTGAGACACATGCCACTTTGGAGGTGCTAACCTCAAGGGCTAGATAATGATTGAATATTCTAAGTTTTTAATCACCATTTGTCTTTGGCCCTCTTTTTTAAAAAGCTCGATATTGGAGGTCATATCTTCAGAATGAAGGTCATGACAATATTTTAAGTTTACCATCATCATTTCTCATTTTCTGTATAACTGTAAAGCTATTTAAGATTAAGGAATTGAACTTGTTATACTTGAACATCATTACTAGATGGTATGTTTCATACCAGATTGGTGATCCAGTCTTTAAGGTCAAGGTCAAGGCTTCATAACTCAAGTTTTTCATAACACTTTCCATTTTGCTCAATTATATTTAAAGTCATCAAAGAATATGTGATCAAACTTAGTATAATAGTACATGATCATTTGAAGGTTTGTTGTGTACAACATTGGGATTCCTATTTAGTAAACTATTGTAAGCTTTGTATTGTACTTTAATTCCAGTCATTGATCTTAGAGCCTTTTGAGATTAGAAGGAGTTGACTTGACCATGGTAGGCAGATGACAGAAATGGGGGGGGGGCAGTTGAAATGCAAGTTCATATTAAAATTAGTAAATTTCATGATGACAATTCCAATACAAGTCATTTCCTTTAATGCAAGTGGCATTGTGGGATGCATATATAAATAGTTTTTGCATTAAGGTGACTGAGACATGTTACTATCCTTTCTGAAACTTCTGAATGTAAGTTTTGATAAAATTAATATAATTTTTTAATAAAAGAACACATTTTTTTAAAATTTCTAATGTATGTCAACAATTGTTTTAGGGGCAATCAAAGATGACACCACAAGAGAGGCTAAAGAAGAAAATGCAGATAGCATTGAACAAACAGTGTAAGTGGATTTCAGAGCTAAACATTAGAGACTTGTATAATTTTGTCAAGACAAAAATATATTATGAAATAGAGACATGATGCAAAAGACATTCAGTAAAAGTTTTTCAAATATAGTCTAGCTTTTGTAGCATGACTGTGCTGCAGAAACCATCTTAAATAACAGACTGCTAGCTAAGTACATGGCCAGGAATATGTTCCTTTTATGAAATTACTTGCAGTTATATTGTAATTGACACATTTTTAAATGCCTGTTGAAATTATTAAAGTTGTTGGGCATGTGAAAACTGTAGATCAGAGTTTTCAAGCATTTCATATAATTTTTGTTTTGGAAATAAATTACATAAATGTATATAATTTACAGGCTTGAACTCAGTTTATAAATTATCCACTACATTTTGTTATGATGGCCCATGACAGATTACTCTTTTTTGTCTACATCTTCTAGGAAAGAATTACTATCTTTTCTATTTACCTTGGAAATATATCAAACTTTTTATGCCATCATTTCTAGAGGTGAGGTGAACACAACTAGTTTGACAGCTTTTATATACCCGATGTAAAGCGTAGTGTATTCTGTTGTTTGTCCATCTGTCTGTCTGTTGCCAATTCGTTTTCTGCACAATAAATTAGTTGTCCACCAGCTACATTTGACCAAACATTATGGATGGCTTGCATATGGGATAAGGAGGAACTCTATTAATCTTGGGCTCAAAAAGTCAAAGATGAGCCCTGTTAGAGTTAAAATTTCACTGACTGAAAAAAAAAATTAGAATTGGTTTCTGGTCAATAACATTAGTTCTTTAAGACTGGCTTAGTCCAAAATTTGTGGATGACTTCCACTTGGGAGAAGCATAAAAAATTCTAAGGTCAGAATCAGTGCTGCATATAGAACTCAAACCTAGTAAACATGTTTACCCTACATGACATCACAAATGTAGGCCCAGCCCCTTCTTTTAGATATGGATAAAGGTCAATTGCATAATATAAATTAAATATATATATATAACATGTTAAGATTGACAAATGCATACTCACAATCCAAATTAAATATACATAACAATATCAATGAATCACCTGCTTACATACTATTTTTTAGCTCTACTGGTAATATACTAGTAAAGTTTTTAGGATCCTGTTGTATGTTTTCTATTTATCATTTGTTTGTCTGAGAGCACAAGTTTGTTATTACTACTCATCCTAAATTACTTGTAGGATTGCCATAAAACATGACACTCATTGATCCCAAGGTTTGTTAATCCTTAATGAAAATGGAGCAATTTAAACATCAATACTTATGAATGGACATCCTTATGGTCTCTGACTGATCCTAAATGAAAATGGTGTTGATCTTGAATCCATTATGACCAGCATAGCATTCATCTTGAAAATCTTCTTGTAGCTATTAAACTGGAAGTCATATTAACATGTGGTTTTCAACAAAAGACTTCTTATAGTGTCTAGTTGGACTTATGTGGAAAAGGTGCCAATCTGACCTCAAATAGGGTCACCAATTTAGCCATTTTGAAAATCTTGTTATTGTTTCTTCATCTGAATGGATGGTCATGTCAACATAATATTTTCACCAAAGACATAAACAATATTTACTTGGTCCCAAATTAAAATAATGCCAATCTTATATCCAAGATGGCTACCATGATGACTACCTTAAAACCTTCTGCCACTACTTGAGAGGATGATCATACTGACAGGGTTTTACCTAAAGACTTATAATGATGTCTGGTTGGTCTTGAACAAAAATAGTGCAGATCAATTTTGCCACCACAAAAAACCCCCAGACAATTGGATTTTTTTTATTATTACTCAAAAAAATCAGAAATGGTTTCAATACTTAACAGTTAATAAAAAGCAACGTTCATATTACTGTGCTTTGCTGGTTATTTGCTCACCTCTATGAATCATTTGTACTACATCTCAGCTGAAGTGTTTGTAAATATTAGTGCATATACATATATACAATGTCAATCAATCTCAGCAAGTCATAGTTTTTCCATATAGTAATTTGGAGTTTGTTTCATAGCACCTATCCAGAGTGTAAGTGGCTGAAGGTATAGACATGTACTTTAGTTGTACAATCTTGCATTTAGCTCAAGCATTTCCAAGCTGTACCAAACTTGTTATACCAGGAATCATGTAAGGGGATGATCTTACTATAACCTCAGGATAAAAGTAGGTCAGAGGTCAGTTTGACCTGTATATTTCATGCTTCAATGACTTTGTGAAATTTTGTGCATTCATATTATTTCTCATCATATTAGAATCATCCAATTTTTTGAGGATTGTATGTAACTGTATTAGTATCACACCTTTAGAACAAAAGATCATTATATTTGACATGTTACTCACAGATTGTTTTTGTGCTTAGCTCAACCTAATAGGTTTTTTGTAACCTTTATATATGCTGTTTTTCCTGGATTCTGAAAATGGGTAAAAGCATGCATTTTGACAAGTTCTACACCCTCATCACAAAAGTATGTCTCAGTTTTATGCTTTAAGCTTTCTCAACATGAGAAATTTCATAGATGATGATTGTCTGTGTTCCATGTTTACTGGTTTAGTTTTAAGTTTTTGTGTTTTGCTAATTAACCAAATTTAAAACTTTTGGTACCCTTAATATATGCTGGTATGCCTATATTGTTACTGATATTTTTTTCTTTCTTAGAGACTCTGGTTAACTGTTGTGTGTGTGAACATTATTTTTTTTTCAAGATTTGTCATATTTTCCCACAGCCCAGTCAAAACCGTCTTTATGTTCAATATTACAACTGAGTATTAATAATTAACACCTATAACCTTAATAACAATGGACGAACTTCCAACTAAAAAGAGACCAATTTTAAGGCTGGAAAAAATAGTTATTGTAACAGAAAGAATTGAAAAAGAACCAACCACTAACAAAAAAGCGGTTTAAACGTTGGTAAAACAATTGTAGGCTGTTATAAAGGAGTAATTCAGAAATGATTTAATATGCTAAAATATGTGATCATCAAATGTAAATGTGATTTCATGTTTAATGATAGAAGTATATCTTTATTACTATATAATTTTGTTTTTAGATAAATGCATACAGTATGTATGCAAGAGGAATAGAATATATGAATAGAATATATGTACAGTGATTGTGGTTATTTTCCTCGAAATTGTTCTGAATCTGGACCTTGGAAACTGGTCTTTTTGAACAAACCTGCTATGAGAGACCTTGTTTTGTTGGCAGCAGGGGTGGTCTCTCATAGCAGGTTTTACTGTAGTTGATAAGCTGTTCTTGTTTCTGTTTTTGAAGCCAAATTTGGATTAATGCTTATAGCCTCAAGATCATAAACTATTTCAACAATTAGCCAGATATGTGCAGATTAATGAAGTGATGTTGCATCTGATTGCCTGAGATGATTACCAGTCTGGAAATCATAATTCTGATCTGATTATGGATTGTATCATCCAAATGAATAGTTTTTTTTTATATTATGAGCATGGTCTTCACATGACAATAAGATGATCTTGCATTAGATTGGACAAATTTCTTACAAGCAGATAGACTGTATTTATGATCCAGGTTTAATCAAACTCAGTAAGCAAGCTAATATCAACATGTTGGCACTCTGCACCATAGGTGCAAAATAAGTGACTTTGCTATCTGGTGACTTACTATCCAATTTTTTATATTATCCCTACACTGACCAGCTCTGAGGACACATTTGCTAAGGTCATTCTAATATATGCCTCAACAATTATGGAAACTAAGTGAAATTCTTTGTAAAAATGTATTTTTGCAAAATGTGATATTGCTCATGCTAGCACATCCTTTGTCAAAGCTTTTGTTTCACAGAAGCATATATTTACATGCTGTCAAGTTCTTCATTTTTGGAGGCTAGTAAATCTTGCATGCAAGTCACAATCCCATAATGCCAAGATACATGTGATTGGTTTTAAGAAGACACTGGAACTTGCGAAGTTTGAGATGTTGGATGGTTTTTATTTTGACAGAGACCTATGCATGTATCAGTATGGTAGTCTTGCATATGAAACAGATTTTTTACCACTTTAAAAACTTGTTTTTAATAGAATTTTTATTTAACTTGGTAAAAATGGTTGTTATGAAGAGTGAAATTTCTGATTATTATTTTATGTATTAGGCTGAGCTTCAACTAATCTCCATCATGTGGATATGCAATAGAATTGTTTGAGGAAATGGCAGGAGTATTTTTATTTAAACAGTGTTGATTACCATTCATTAGAATATATGCATGTAGACTGACTATTGTAGCAACACTACCATATTTACTGTATCTATTGAGACACCATATTTGTTGGGATACCATAAATTAATTTTTTAAATAATTTTTTGTGCACTGTATGTTTAGGGACCCATCATTATTTTGAGTCATAAGTTGTGGGATACCTTTTAAATCATTTGAAAATTCAATGTCAGATAATGCACTCAAACTTAAATTTTATTTGAAAAAATATTATTGTGTATACTTGAGATAACTTGATGAAACACTTGAATCCACTGCAGCAAGTTCTCATCTACTCTACTCTTCTCCTGCACAAATATGATACATACATTTAGTTTATGTATTTATTTTAGCTTTCTCTTGCCATGAAAAATTAGTATTGGAGACAACACATTTCTTAAACACAAAATGCAGCGACTCAAGTAAGATTTGTTTTATCTGCATCGGTCGTGCAAATTGTCACACTTTTAACCTTTCTTATCAACTGTCCTTCCAGGAATGTGATTATTTTCCCCTCCAAATCTTCAGGGAAATGTTGAGTCATCAATGACCATGCACGAAGCACTAGATTGTGTTGCTTTATAAACTGTACCATTGTTTCAATTTATTTTTAAAAAATTCCTGTAAATGCCAGTCAAAAGGAAAAAGAGTTGGATTTCCAATGTTAGCTGATTTAAATATAAAAATTGGCAAACTTAAAAAGAATCCAAAATCATCCTCCAAGGTTGGCTTGCTTTGTAATAAAATAACCTTTGTATTTTATATCCTGTTGGTAAGTTCAGATAGTGAGTTTATTCTATCTCTGCCAGTTCTGTTTATTCACCACTTAGTCTTCTGTGCTTACCATCTGTAATCATAATTGTTAAAAACAGGCATCGATGTCTGTATGGTAGATAGTATACCTTGCAATAACTTGCTTTATTCATGTTTTTTGTAACCCATGCTACCAAAAAGATAGTCATTTGCACTCACATATAATCCATGCTTTCGGTGTATGGATGTTTGTTAGTTTTCCTTAAGCTGTGAAATTTTTTCATTGGAGACATCACATCTTCTGAAGCGGAAACTGCAAGGACTAAAGTAAGATTTTTTTTATTTGTACAAATTATGCAAATTCTCACACTTTTAACCCTCATTTTATCGACAGTCCATCCAGGATTGAGATCAAAGTACACAGGAGTTACATCCATATTGATGATCACATCAGCGGAATCATCTTCTCTGGCCTTCTTAAATTAATCTAATGCTTTTATTTTTCTTTTCTATTCTAAATCTTCTAGGAAACACTGGGTCTTTGATGTCCATGCATGAAGCACTAGATTCTATTGCTTTAAAACTGTTCCATTGTTTTAGTTTATTTTTAAAATTTCCTGTGAATACCAGTAAAAAGGAACCAATGTTGGCTTCCCAATGTCGGCCGACTTGGTATTTTTAAAACAAATAGCACGCTTAAAAATACCCAAAGATGTTTTTTCAGCTTTGTATGCTTTTTAATAAAATAAAATAATCTTTGTATTTGATATCCTGTCAGTAAGTTCAAACAACATCTCTGCCAGTTATCTATATTCACCAACCAGGCTTCAGTGCTTGCCATTTGTAATCATAATTGATAAAAATTAGCACTAATGTTTCCAGAGTAAATAGTATATACAGCTATAACTTGCTTTAATAATGCTTTTCATAGCCCATGCTAGTAAAAAGACTAATTTCCACGCGCAGTGAATTTTTTTTTCAAATAATGATTTTACTTGCTAGATCTTATTTTATAGTTAACCTAGATATAATATAAACTTGATTATTTTGCACCTCACACTGTGTCATTGTGAACGGCAGGTTCCTCAAGAAGTCTGTTGATATTCTCGCTCGCACTCTACTTTGCATTTTTGCTGGATCCAGTTTTTATTCTGATAACATATGCATACGCGACATATGTGGAATGCATGATTTTTTTTTCTTTAATAAGTTGCTCGTGATGAATAAAGAGGAATATATGATAGCAATATTTTAATTTCTTTCATTTTGTTATCAAATAAAAATTATTTTTTATCTATGTTACTGCAACATGCTGTGGGTGTGATGTGCAAGTTCAACACAAGTTTATTTTGATTTTTGCATCTTGGGCAACATGATAGGTGAAAAAAATTTCACCATATGATCTGGAACACAAAAACAAATTAATTATTATAGCGTGTCTCAATAATTATATGTTATTTTCAGAAGTGTTATGCAAGGATTTTATTTTTAACAGTCGTATCTACATCATGGTGGTAGGTGTTGGATATGGGAGAAATGATCATACTTATTGAAAATATTGCTTGCTTTTCATCAAAATAGGTGTTTGTTGACACTTTATGATAAACTTGTCTGCATCATGGTAGGTGTTGGATATGGGAGAATTGATCATACTTATTGAAAATATTGCTTGCTTTTCATCAAAATAGGTGTATGTTGACACTTTATTTATGATAGACATGTCTGCATCATGGTGGTAGGTGTTGGAGGCAGGTGAGCCAGAGTTTCTTTCAAGTGAGCATCTAGTGTTCAGTGCAAACTCATTTATTGACAGTTCTTGTAGATATCAAATGAGGAAACAATTTGAACTCCAGTATCTGTAGTCAAACCAGTATTCATGTTTGGGCCTGGTAATCATCTTTTGGTGAACAAATTTTCAAATTAACTTATAGAAAGATGTAAATACTTGTATCAATAAATTCTGCAAACAGAATTATATCTCTGTTAAGTAAATTTCAGAGATTTTTTCAACCCACACCTAGTGATTATTAAACTTCTGCCTCTTTGGGTAAAAAAATCTACACATCTTTTTTGTCTTTGCTTCAGTATTTATGTTCTCATGTTTCAGACAAAACAGTATTTATGTTCTCATGTTTCAGACAAAGCAGTATTTATGTTCTCATGTTTCAGACAAAGCAGTATTTATGTTCTCCTGTTTCAGACAAAGCAGACAAAAAGGCTGAAATTATGAAGCAGGAGAAGATGGAGCAAGAAAGAATTGTAAGTAGATTATTATTCAGTATTAGTGGAAACACGAAACAGTAATCACTTTTTCTGCTATTGCCAGCAACAGCTAAACTTTTCTGTAGCTTTTGGTTTCAAATTTCATGTAATTATAAACTTAGCAACAGCTAAACTTTTCTGTAGCTTTTGGTTTCAAATTTCATGTAATTATAAACTTGACATACATGCCTTGACCTTCTTTACAAAATTGATCTAGTTCATCTACTTAATGTTGGACTTTAGATCTTTTTAATATTCACAATTTAACTGTTTTGTTTGCATATGGTAGAAATTAATAGAATTTGCAGCCATAAAGTTGTGAATATTTTTGTAGCAGCATGAGTATGTGAGAAGGCTTGCAAGGAGCTTACTGTGGGTTGGTGTTCATCTCATAGTTTTCCTGAGTTCTTCTTCCACCAGATATGATGGGGGGCATGAATAACCCATCTTGTGATGAAAAACTGTATTCAAAAAAATGCAAACCATTACATTGAAAGTTCTGGAAGTTCATAACTGGAAAGAAAAGAGAATGAGTCTGTTCCCCAAATCATAAACCCATGCACAGTAGCCTTCCTTCATTTTAGGGATGCCATTTTCAATCGCTCTAACCACTATGCCACCTGAGTTGTATTTTATGGTTAAAAAAACATAACAAAAGAAAAAGTATGGAATACATGTGTGGTTGT
Source organism: Potamilus streckersoni (assembly GCA_016746295.1). NCBI lineage: Eukaryota > Metazoa > Mollusca > Bivalvia > Unionida > Unionidae > Potamilus > Potamilus streckersoni. The sequence goes on along the minus strand of JAEAOA010000513.1, from coordinate 1,609,569 downwards.
GACCTGTGTATTAACTTAAAACTGTTTTAATAATTTTATGAAGGTTTGTACTGCCATTTGCATATATAATCAAATTGCTAGATAATAATGTCTTAATTAAAAGTAAGTTCGGTGATGGTAGGAAAACAAGGTATCTCAGAGTTTATAATTATTATATTCTAACAAAAGTGTTCAGCTGTCTCAGCTTGTCCATAAGTACCTATTATTAGAAACATGATTTAGAAATAATTATTGTAGTTACTGCATGATTTTCAATTGCATATGCTGAACTTACTTGTCCACAAGTGCAGTATCTCTTATTAGAAACATTATTTAGAAATAAATAATTAAGCTACTGTATGGTTCCCAATCATGTATGCTGAACATAAACCCAATCACCAACAAAATAACATGAAGGAATTTTATGTTTGTCCCGATTCAGGTAAGTTTTAAAATTTTGAATGAATGGGTTACTATTATTTCAACTGGCAAAATGTTCCATAGTTGAATTGTGGAAGACAGAAATGATTTTTGATAAAATGGCATTCAGCACAGAGGATGTCAATTTGTCTTGGATGATTGAATGGTGTAGGTATTATTGTCAACAACAATAGACTGAATAATATCTTGTAAATTATTTTTGCAAATCATGATACATTTTGAAAAGCTGAATTTTTGCCTATATCATTGATGATTTCAGGCTATACCATCCAGATTCTGTATACAATAGACACACTCATTGTAGCACCTATTACTATTCTTATAGACTCCAAATTTATTTTTTCCAGTGATTCTTTTGCTAGCATAATAAAATTATCCCAGACACATTCAGCATAGTCAAACATGGGAAGTATAAAAGACGTATACATTCTTTCCAAAGACAAGCATTCCAATCTATATTTCAATAGTGTTTAAAATATTTCCTTTCTCCCAGCCCTTTTCAGACAAATGCTTGACATGAGCAAGCCATACACGTGTGTATATAAAACATAACCATTTTGGTCCAATATACATCAACATGATAAATTTTTGTAGCAACAACAAAACACCTCAAGTAAATAAAAACCCACACAGACAAATATAAACACAAGAGTATAAGAGTATATGTTTAAAGCATAAGAAAAAGAACATACTGCTCCGATTGCTTAATAGATTAAAGCATCCACCTCAGATGCAGGAAATCAGGTGTTCAGACCCTTAGTTTACTGGCTTTTACTATACTCATGTGAGTGTGGTTAAACTATCATTAAAATGAATTTAACGTGTTCAGAATGTGCATGTAATCTACTAAGAAAAGCTGAATGTATTATCATTGAGACAATCACTTGAGGGAATCATCGACCTGTGCTGTGTTGGTTGTGTGAATTCTGTAGATAGGGCAGTGTGTTTTCTAATTAGAACTTTCAAGCCAAGTTCTTTGACCAGGTCATTCCTGATTGCCCATGTTGTTATGTGGGAGAATGAGTTATCATTTTTCTTAATCAGAATAATTCCATTCCATGTCAGTGTACTTACTTTCTTTCTTTCCTTCTTTAGTGCTCTTGCATTCCATAAAATTGTTGTCCTAGTGCTTGTCTGGTCTTCATTCATGTAAATTTTGTGCCAATCCTTATGAGATTTTGGTTTAGGCCAAGACTTTATCATCTCATAGTATTTATGATAGTTCACAAATTTAACCTCAATTGCCCTGCAAGGATCATTCACAAATTTAACCTGGATTGCCCTGAAAGGATTTTAATGATCCAACCCAGTGGCTTCTGTTGATATCACTGATTGTAAGATCCATGCCTAAGCTACCAGCCAGTTTTAGGATGAATTCATCTGTGTTTTCTCTTTCATTTGTTTTCTTTCTTCTTCCCTCAATCTCGTGCTTTAGTTCAACCACTCTGGTGGTCTAGTGGTCAGAACATCTACTTCAGATGCAGGAGATTGCAGGTACTTTATAGTCTTGCTTAAAAGCCAACATTTTGTAACTGAAGATTTAATTCCTGTATAGTAGGGGTAATCTTATAAATGCAACTTGACAAACACATTTTGATAAATCATGGAGTACTGTAAGATTTTAAACTTGATGTTTGCAGTACATGCAGAATACTGAAAATTCAAATATTAATCAGTTTCATCAGTGTTTCCCTTTATGCACAGTAGTGTATCAGAGATGGAATCTCTGAAAGACTGTTTAAAGTACAGTGGCAATTAAGAGTCAGTTTCTCTCTCTTGCCTGCCAGTGTTGTAGCAAACCAGCTTCTTTCATTAGCTCCACTCACTACTACTGAGATGAGCAGGCTCACTCATATTTGTGCTGTGTATGATCAAGATCAACTCTTTTGCCAAATTAGTTCTTTTCGGCTGCTTTGGAATGGACCAGGAATGGTAGAAAACATCTTTGCTGTCCGATAAAGGGCCCTACTGATATTTTGGCCTCCGCTGTTTATAAGTAGATAGCCCTAACAATCAAGTGGGCTTCTCACTGATACAGATCTTTTTTGAAGATGAAAGCCCATAAAGTTTGAACCATTGCTACCTAATGGGCCTATGTAGCTCATTCATCACTGGAGGATTTTATAAAAGGCAGCTACCAGTTACAGTAGCAGACATGAACACCATAATAGTAAGTATATCCTTTTTATAGCTGGTTTTTCAGCCATCAGTCTCCCACTGCACTGGCAAATTCTGCAACACAGTAGTTTCAGGTATTGTATTACTGATATTAAAATGAAGCCTTTTATGAGGAGGGTAAAACTAATGTTAATGATGTGTTATTGCCAGATTACCTCCTCTCACTCATCCTGGTGTTAGGATAATGTGTCTCGGTTGGACATCACATAAACATGTCTGCAGCATGATGCCCCAGTGCTAGACATCACTATAAACTGTCAACCTGCAGACATCATAGTGATATGACTGAAAAATTGTTAAAGTTACATTAAAAATCTAAATCACACACACACATACCTCTCAAGTCCCACAAGTAGTCCATAAATAGGATGAATACTGTGCATTGACCTGTCACATAGAGAACACACTGAATTTATCTTTTTTCTAGTTCTGAACTTTTAGAACTTATCTAATTTGAGAATGGAATTCTTCTTACATCAACAAGAGTAATTTCTGTCCTGGAAAGGTAATCAGTGCAAGAATACAGGTAAGTATTACTTAATTAAAATTAGTTAACAACCCATAATACAAACACACATGCACACATACACTGAGTAAACTTTCATTTTCTTCCCATTAATTTATTTAGGACAGAGAGGAAGAACTTCGACTACGAGCTATAGAAATGAGGCGACGTGAGCGAGAAAGACGACACAGAGAGAGGGAAGAGGAGGAGTATGGAACAAGTGACACTAGCCAAGACAAGACTTGTAACCGAAGCAAAGGAAACAGTAAAAGTCGATCAAGGTCACCTGTTTCATCCAAGAGGAGAAGGTAATATATGCTGTAGGAAAATGTTATTAATATAAGATATTTTGTGTTTGTTTTACTTAAAATGGAAGTTTCTTAAGAAATTACATTTACATCGAAATGGTGACCATATTTGATGTTCTTTCCCTACATTTCTTCCTTAACTTTGCACCTAAAATCTATCCTTACTGTAAAGGGCTGTTCCATTAAAACACATGTTACCCAGGGAAGGCATTTTTAAAGTGGGGTACTCACTCATAGATGCAATTAAGAAATTTATAATTTTAATATGAACTTTGTGAAATCAAAGCATCCTGGCATATATTAATAATAAAGTGCCTTCCCTGGGTATCATGCATGTTTAAATGGAACAGCCTAATGTATATATTGTTTGTGTTAGTAGGTATTTGCATGGGTGTGAACAGAAACTCCACAAAATATTTACAGATAGCAAGTTTAGTAAGCAGTCAGTTAAGTTTGGTTATTTCTTAAATACTGACTGATTATAACACCATAAGAACAGCCTTTAATATTAGCAGTTATTTTACATGATCTCAGCAAAGTTTCGTTCTTAGAGGAACATTAGTTATGGCATAATTAAAGGGGTCACCAACATGAAATCAGATTCTTGTTCAGAGTGCAATTAATTAGCATATCCTTTACAAATAAGTAGTTTTCTTGTGGGTTGAAAGGATTTTGTTCTTTTTTTTAATTTATGACTTGTGGCAGATTAGCTCCCTTTATATTAAATTTCAGTGATTATTTTGGTGCACACTTCACTGTTCTCTCTCTGGTCATGAGAATTATGGTGTCACTCACCAATGACTTATGTCACAAAAGGCATGACATAGCAGTCACAGTGTCAGTCTGTCCAGCATTAGCTTTTGGTTTAAGTTCTTTTTAAGGGCAATATCTGCAGATGATCATACACTTTGCTTACAAATGCATATCCATATATATGAAGTGGTTGTATCTTCATTTTCCATATATATATATATATATATATATATATATATATATATATATATAATCAGATTTGTCACATATTAGCTGAGAAAGGGATGGTTAAAAAGTAATAGGTAACAGTCACATGGATTGTTTAATTAGTATGTTACTTCAGATGTGGTGTCCTTGTTGCAAGTGAGACAAAATATTTATGTATTGTATACTTTTCCCAGAGTTCACAAATGACTACCTTAAAAAAAGCAGCTTGAATTTGTTTTCATTCAAAAAAGAAAACACAGAAATAACCTTTTCTGAATATGTGAACAATACATATTTCATTCATCCTCAAAAAGGAAGGGCCAGCATCACAATTAAAAATGAAAACTAACAGGTAGCAATATTGCCACATAAATTTTCAGATTTGCTATTTGTGCTGAAATTTATTGCCATAAAATGTACAACCAAGAAATTTTGATTACCAAATAATTTTGACTTTGAAATTCTTGCAGTTTGATAATTAAGAATATATGATATTGTGAGAGAGAGGATCCAAAAACCTATTTCTTTATAGATGGATATAAGTAGAGAAGGATTGGGATCTGGCTGACATTTCTATGTTTTTACCTGGCATGTAACTTTTGCACATCTTTTTGATTCACCTGGCTATAAGCAGCTTAATTATTCATTCAAAATTCAACAAAAAATGTAAATTAACCCTTCTTCTCACTTTCTTTGTGGGTGTGACATAGCACCAGATCTGAATGTGTTGGCCTTGATTGCCAAATGCAAATTGTTACTTTGAAGCTATTTAGAAGTTCACTATATTTCTTTGAGTGTGACTGGCATAGTAATATTTACAAAAATATATAACTAAAGAGCTTTTATATTGATGATTTTACTTTAGTGGGTACTATTATATACATATTATGAAAAGGGGAGGTAGAACCATCAAATTGGATTTCTAGTCTCCCATCAAGGTAGATAAGTAGTTATCTCCCTTATATTAGGATTTGCTGGTATCTTGACTGATACATCTGTTAGCTGCTGAAGCAACCAGTCTGTTTAGAAGCAAGTGGCTTGTTTATATGCTACACTCACATCAGAAGAAAAGCTTCTTAGAATAATCATTACACCTGGGTAAAAAATGCCAACCAGTCTGGATATTGTAGCATTATTATGAATTTTTGTTTGAAAATTCTACATTCAGCTTATTTTGAAGAAATTTCAGAAAATAGAAATAGGTAGGAATACAATTTTGAAAAGCATTCTCTATATAGACACAGATTTAAAAAAAAGTACTCCGATGCCAGTATAATTAACTGCTACAAAGAATATTAAGATTGGCATGTTAATAAAAAAAAATTTAATATTTACACAACCATTATAACACAAGACTAGTCTGTTTATATATGATTGATCAACTTACATGCCAGTTCAAAATGAGTTGTTTTCATTAAAGACATTGATAGGAAATTTTTCAGTCTTTTAATTAAAAGTTGAAAATAAGTAATTTCTACATTAATTTTGATTATTTCTAGGACTCTTAACCTCTTTTACTTAAGCTTCTGCTCCAACTTTGATGAAACAACTATTGCCACATGTTTTGAATCTTAAGCCAGACAAGGTGCATTACAAAATAGGATTGACTTGTTGCTTCAGTGCCCAAATTATTTTATAAATGACATTAATGTTATCAAGATTAAAGTTAGATTTAAATTATCTTCCATATACAGCTGGGTTGAATCAGTCCTGGTAGGTATCTCTTTACACATCAATTGTATATGTAAATCAAAAGAAAAAATGTGTTTCACAATTGCACAGTTAAATTAAGTTAATATACTTGTATGCATGAGTGTGGTTTAAATTTTTGACATAGCTTTAAAAATTTTAGTCATATCACTACAAAATTTGCAGTGTGACAGTTATAATGATGTCTTGCACTGGAACATCATTCTGCAGACAAGTTGCATAATATCCCACCCAGTCACATTATCCTGACACCAGGCCAACCAGTCCTAACACTAACCTAATAATGCTGATTGATTACAAAGCTTGGCAGGTGCTGATACCATTTTCATAAGTCTTTGGGGGTTTAAACCACATCCAAGGTGACTGCTCTAACCACTTAGGCCTCCAGAATGGTAGGCCATTACACTACAGAACTAAGTCTGTTTATACAAAATAAAAGCTCTTTGATGTTTGTTTTTTTTGTGGTTTGGGTGGTGTTGGTTTTTATGTATGAGCATACAGCAAATACTGTATTAGATAGGATAAATTATGAAAAAGAGACGGAAAGGGTTATAATCAATGCTTTATAATTTTGCACTTTAAGAACACATAGCCATAAATTTTGCCTCACCTGCACTTTTTATATGATATATATTCAAATTTCCTGTCAACATTTTTTCCTCAGACTTGTTTGAGCAAGGTAGTTGAGAATTTGTGTCAAACTTAAATAACAAAAGCATTTGGCATCTTTCTTTCATAATTAAGGAGGCTTTGAAATAGAGTCGGCCATAACACAGGCAACATAGTATGTGTATTGCAGCTATACTGAGGTCATTTGCTCAAGTATATGTATTTCAGCTATACTGAGGTCATTTGCTCAGGCACAGATTGGAAATGGGAATGTCGCCTGTAATCAAGGTGACTCATTAGTGTCATTTTGAAGGACTTATTCTGCATGATAACCCCTACGGACTGACCATTTTCACACATGTATAGCATGCAGCAACAGTGTACATCTATATCTGCTGTTGCTGTGTGTACCAGCAGATCAGGATTTGTAATTTAGTCATTAAAATAACAAATGCAATTAATAATGGAATTCCTTCTCTGCCGACATATTATAGAACCTCACATGTGATTATGCAGGCTAGAAAATCATCTCAGTCTCTTGTTCAGATGCAATGTACATCCAGCTTTGAAAATTGGATAGTGTAAAAAATATATCTTGTAGCTGCAGTTACAAGATTGACTTTAGAAAATTATACTGTTTAAAATAATTGTAATAACTATTACATTTTGCTGCTGTTGGATGTTCAAAACATTGATTGTTAGATGCATTATATCACAGGTTCATAACAATTTACATGTATTTAAAACCCAGACTTTGAACAATCCCAGAGTATTTTTATATCCTGCGACTTTACAAAACTTTAGTTCTTTTTTTTTACTTTACTGAAACAGTCTTTCAAGATTTTTCAATATTGAGTCTCCTGTTATTTTGTAATTTGCATGAAAGCAGTTGATTGTCAATCTTGTCTACTGCCACTGGCTTTGAAAGCATGCCAAACATGTATCCCTTATGGTCAGTTGATTTGTCTGACCTGAAATAACACATTTGTTTTCTTCCTGTGGTATTAATCATTGGTAATTATAAAAGGACATGCTAAATGTGCTGACTTACAGGAAGATTATTAATTAATCTGTCATATCAAATCTTTCCAATCAGTAAGATTTTATATAACTACACTTAAGCAAAGGCCATTACTAATTTTGTACCTGTTCTAAACTGCATGGAAACAAGAACTAGCATAGAGCTCAGGAAAACCACTTTTCTTATTCTGTCTGCATAAAAGTTTGCTGAGCAGAGCAACACTTTAATATTTAAAAAACCTTGGACTGGGTAGATGCATATGTTCCTTCAGAATAAATTTATTTTCCCATAACATGGTCCTTCTGTAATTAACATTGATCAATTCCAATGCTACCAGCTGTTGCTCAGTAGGAATGTTTGCAGTAATGTATTACTACAGGTTAGAGTGGAATCATACGCTGACAAGACCATGCACTCTTTAGTAATATATATTGAATATATAGAAACTTTCAGCGTTGTGTGACTAGACACTGACAAATCAGCTATACTATCCACTGGAAATTGTCTTGAGATATTTCACTTTGTTCATGATTAAAAGCAAATGAAATGAGCTCCACATCATTTTCTAAACTGTAAGAATATATAATCTCTTCGTGGAAATATACACTGACAAGACCTCACATTCTTGACAAAAATATTGAAATATATATTAACATTATACAGCATTAAAAAATAGGATAGCCTGTCACAAAGGGAAGCTCTAAATCTGGATTGATACCCTCACATATTCCAAGTGAGATTTTAAATCAGCTTGTCAGGAAAAAATTTAATTTGCCTGAAAGAAACTGAGCACACTGATGGAATGCTGCTTTTCCTTTTGAAGTTTTTGAAAGACACTAGAGTAGTAAATTAGTACTATATCCCCTACTGGTACTCATTATATAGGTCCCTTGATCTTATTAAGATTAATTGTATTAAAAACTATTGACTTTGCTTGCAAAAGCAAAACATGTGACTGATGACTGGGAACAATAATTTTCAACTTTGTGGAACACACACTAAGAAAGCTTCAAATTCTTGTGCAAAATAAGACAATAAATAGTAACTTCCAGTTTTGTGGGAATAAATGCTGAGAAGTGTTCATTCTTTAGTAACATTGAGAATATTTAGGAACTCACAGCATAGTAAGTAGAACATATGAAAAGAGAACGTCACATTCTTTATTAACATAGAGAGAAAATATATAGTAAATTCCAGATTTGATAACATCAGAATAGAGATCAGGTTTAGCTCTGATTTTGAAGTTGTATTATTTTTATTTAGAACAATCTATGTGAAATTCTAGATTTAGTGTTTAGTTGGGAAAAATTCCCAGTGCTTGTGAGTGCGGCTTTGGCTTAGAGCAGATATCAAGCCTCATGAAGATTTTACATACATGAAATCACAAGCTATAGCAATTGTTTTGTTGTATTTGAAATGTATGCTTTCTAATCCATCATAATTAATCAAGTGGTCTACACAAAATTGCAGAAATTCCTCACTTGTATTTTTATTTTTTTTATTAGCATCTTCTTGCAGTAAATACTGAATCAAGAAAACAACAAGCTTTAATGTAAATTAGCCTTTAAAATTGGAGCTAAAATGTACAGGTGACTCAAAAAAAGACAAATGGAAAAATTAATGTAGTAGAACTTTTTAAAGTTGTATCATCAAATTTTAATGAAAAGCTATGATGCAATAAAATTCAATTTTTCTCAAGAAAAAAGACATATATATATATATATATATATATATATATATATATATATATATATATATATATATTACAGGAGTTGTCTTCCTGCTTTGAAAAGTAGACCTGTTTAGAACAAGTTTTTGATGAAGTGAAAGTCATGTAATGATTCATATTTGAAATCAAATGGTGTCCATGACCTGGAGGCATTCATCTTTGCCCACCAATGGAACATGAATGTATACAGTACCATATTTTACTTAATATCTACACTGTACACCTACACATTCCTTATTTATTATGTGAATTTCATGAGCTTAAAGGCTTATCATAATAAGTAAGTACCTATAGTAGAAGAATTACAGGTAATTAAATTTGTTTGTATTTTGCCTTTATATATTTTTAGTTTTTTTTAAAACATTTTGCAGAATCTTGTGAAAAGGCTTCTACAACCTTTATTAGTGGAAATCACACTTCAGAACTCTTTTTGCTAGTTGGTGTCAGAATATTTTCAGCAGAAATCAAGATTTTGCCCTAAGTTATGTCAAAACAAAATTATTTTAAATTCTTATTATCTTCTCCAATTCACTCACAATCAGTACTTCAGTAAATCCACTCAAGAATGTTGTAAAATCCATTATTGACCAACATTAAAAAAATATGCAGAGCAGTGTATTTGTCACAATAAACCATCTCTTGGTGAATTGTGCTCTTTCTTTCAGAAACTTCTGTAGGGATAAAGCATATATGCAAATTAGAATTGGTCATACTTATATAACCCTCAGTTACATATTAAAGGTTGTAGATCCACCTGAGTGCATTTCTTGCAACAATACCTTTATCTAGAAGCACCTTCCGGTAGAATGTTTTGATCTTCAGCTTATACCGATTGTTACTGCAATGGTCAGCACATGATAGAGCAAATGTGTCTTGTGTTTCAAATTCTATTTAGATTTTGCCCCATCTTAAAAAAGATATTTTGTTAGTCAAAGATGGGTTTGATAATAAGTAAGATCATGGCATATTAAGTAGATACTTGGCAGGTGATTAGCAGAGCTTATTACCTATCTTAGATCTAAACATTACACTTCAAATCCAGTTTCTATTAAACTTTATAAATTGATTTATATCATCAAACTCTTCAATAAGTTTAGTTATGCGCAAGAGCCTTTGCATATTAATTATAAATCTATTTGTCTTTTAAACTAATTTATATCAGTAAAAAAGGTAAAATCAGCATGATACAAAGTTTTTGAGATAGTTTACATATGTTGCATTCTTATAGTCCTAGTTAAGCTTACATAATGAAATGGTCAGCTTTTAAGCTTTGGAAGAAGGAGAGTGTTATCTGGCATACTTTGGTTTTATCTCCCATCTTTTTTTCTAGACCTGTACTGTGCACTGAAAGCAAATTATGCATGGAAGAGTCAGTGAACCAGTCTGTCATGGGCAGTATGGCAACTGTTGCAGAACTACTACTTATATGTATCAAAAATATTGCATATGCCTGCCATTTCTGATCAGGTTTGCATTATTATCATTGTAAAATCAGTACAACTTGAATTACTGATATCTAGTTTCAGATACAGCAGTTTAATTTAGTGCACAAGTTTTGAACACAAGAGGGTTGTACACTTATTAAGGCATTTACAGTTATTGCATCAAATATGGTACCACCTGCTGTGTGTTTTAATGCTTTGCATATGCTTGGCATGTATTTGGGACACATTGATTCTCATGTTTTCTGTATGTAATGTAGCATGAAGTCATAAGGTAGTAAAAAACCTTCAACATGCATCATTGATTACAGACAACATTGCTCTATTTGCAGTAAAGCAGGGTATTTAGATGATATAATCAGAACCTTCCTGATAAGATCATGCAGTCTGGGTTTTATGCCCCCCAGGCAAAAACAACAATGACATAAAATGTCAAGTAAGAATAATTTTGGACCTTAAGTTCATTTACAACTCAGATTCCTGTCATAAGTAGATTATGGTTTTAGGGCCTGCATTTTTCTTTATATAAATTTTAAGAAATTATCTGGAGCTGGCTGACTGAAATGGAAAACATTTTATTACCAGAAGTGGAAATATACTTCACTGTGTCTTTTTTATGGAACTTGGAACACAGGTTACTGTGATTATACTGTAATTGACATCCTATCAATCCACACATTTCTAGATTCCAATTCAGGTCATTGCCAGGGCAACCACTTGTCATCAAAATATGAGGCAAAAAAATGTAGATGTTGAATTTAGACAAGTAGAGGTAAGCTGTATATATATACCATCATTGAATATCAGCCATTCTTCTTGGGTCAAAGGCAGCATGAGGGAGTGGGTTTCATAGCAAGAATGTCTGTAAGACCTACCTTTCACATTTATTCAAAATAGGATTTTAGTACCCCTGTAGAATGTTATGCTACTGTTATGCTTTGAGTCATGAAAGTTGGTGAGATTATGCATCTTAATGGGTACTGTACCCTTGTCACAGACGTAGGTCACTGTGACCTATATTTCATGTTCATTGACATTTGCAAAATAGTGTTTAAAGTTTGCTTTTTAACAGCTTTAACATGTTTATCTTAGAACTATCAAACTAGATAGTTATATGCATCGTTATAACACCCTTTTTGCAAAAAAATGCCTTTGTGAACTATATTTCATGCTTCATTGACTTTGTTCAAATTCATTTTTGCTTGAAGTTCATTTATTGGGTGCTGTTTTGTTTGAGGATGCATCTCTCTTAGTTTTGCATGTGTGTGTGTGTGCGTGCATGTGTGTGTATGCATGTGTGCATAGAATTAGCATGGAGCCAGATTCCAAATTGTACAAGTGATATTTGCTTTGTTAATTTGTAGAAGGGGAGTGAGTGTTGTTGACACTTTCCTTTTCACTGGCAGAAATGAGTGTTTTTGACCATGACTGTTGTTTTGCATCTGCAGAAGTATAGTATGAAGAATTTGATTCCATGTCATCTCCACTCCCTCACTCAGACTTGTTCAAAATAAGAAGAAGAATAAGTTGGCACTATTGACTTGATGTGGTAATAAAATGTTTTAAAAACATTCATACAATGCCCAACAAAGGTTCTAGTTACTAAGTCTAGTCTTGTATGTGATGGAATGGAAACTGATGAAATGGCCTGAAAGGATGAATAAAAATCATGGATAGGTAGCCAGTTTGGAAGTACTTTTTATATCCTGTTAGAGATGAAAATGGTATATAAACCGATGATAAGTCTATGCCTGCCAATAATCTGTTTACTAGAAATACAACCAATGTCAACATGTGGCACCTCCACACCACTGACAAACCTTCTAAAGATGAAAATACCTTAATATTTGATAAATGTAATGATAAAATATTTCTTATCAAATGCAGATGAAAAGGGAATATTTCTTTGTAATATGTACTTTAATCTGAATTTGTTTTCTGCAGGATAATTCATGATTACAATGGCTATTAAAAAAAGCTTCATAGTCCACCTTTGGAAAATATCAGACTTGTCCAAATATTCAGTGAAGCTTCCAATATTTTACTTAACATTGTTTAAATCCAATGAGATGGGGACTTCAAACCAGGTTTTATATATGAGGGACTTGTTGTATCACCCTTTGTAGAGCAGATAGGCAAGCACATAGTCAGTATATGATGCATCAATCACAGTGACCTACTTTTCATCTTCAATGTTATTTTATATTACATACTGGTTGATGGGCATAATTCAGTATGTAATATATGCTCATTTTTTTTTTCTCTCCGTTAACTTTACATTGTCAGAATTGTTCAGTATTTACTGATATTGCGCACCATCATATTGCACTCCTCACGCTCAATTCATAATAATGAATGTGAATAAAGGAACTATTTTCTAACATAAAGATTTTTTTATGAATGAGCTAAAACAGATTTTTCATGGACTGCCACATACCAGCAAATATTTCATCAACTGACACATACAAACTGCTTTTGCACATTCTGTGTTAACATTTTTGATGCAATGTTTCAGATTTAGGCTAACTATAGATGATATAAAGGGTCCTAACAATAACATGCAACACATAAACTGTCTTCATTAGCTGGTAATAAAAATGACAAAAAATGTACTTAGAATTGTTCATCCTGAATTTCCTAAAAAATATAATTTCATAGTTATGCAAACCCAAATTACATGAGCCATATCATGGGTTGTCAAGGTTGATTACACATTTCAAAATGGTACTTTAATTTCGAGTTTTATATTCCAAGTGCAGTGACATCCTCCTTAGTGCACTTAAAATGAAATAAACAATAAATTCCACAGCATCTTTTCAATAATTGCAATTGAAAGGTTTCATAATTCTCCCACATTATGATCTGAATCATTCAATGACAGAACAGAAGCATGCATGTGATTGTCAACACACTTCAATTCTATTAAATTGACAGATGCTGCTGGAATCAAGTGCAAGTTACTTCATGTAGATAAATCCAGACCATAATTACAAGATTGCATTTAATCAACAAAAATACCGTATTCTTTCCAGATCAAATGGAAAAGTTGTTGCAATGCATATTCATTAACAATATTACTCCATATTTCAATTTTAAGTAGACCAAACACCATTTTCTTTCTAAACTTATGTCTAGCATGTGACCGACTTCAAATTTATCAGGGTGGAGTTATGAGCTCATTAATAATGTTGTGTAATGATGCATCAATGCTTATGTATTTAGTTTGAATATAGCATACATTAAGTCACTTTGTTTCTTGTAGTGTTTTGGTGTTTATATATTTAAGCCTTGAGAAGAAAAGAAAATGAGTATATTATAAAAAGGTTATTGCATTTGTATGGTAAAATATGAACTCATTTTGCTGGATGGATATACTGCACTCACAAGATTGTGCAGTATATCCATCCGAAAAACTTGTTCATATTTTCCCATACAAATGCAGTAACCTATAACTACCGAGTCTTCACATTCATCTATTTTGATGATACCTACTGTAATTATGTTCTGTTTTACAAGTGAATGGCTCCTTCTGGTGTCTAAAATAAGATTAAAAATATGCCAGAGTGACATTTTCATCTCCAGTTAGAGTTTGATTTTGTATGTCAAAAAGTTTAATTGACAACATTTTTAAGTTGTGACCTTTTTCTAATTGGTTCTGTTAATAGACCTGACCCTGCTTTATTTCTTTTTTCAGGTCAAGAACCAGATCAAAGTCACGAGAAAGGGAGAGAGAAAAAGAAAGAGATAGAGACATGGAAAGAGAAAGAGACAGAGACAAACCAAAACTGGTGTCTTACTAATAGAGATTGAACAACTTTGTTAATGACCAACAAAGATTCTATTTATCGCTCTTCAGATAAGGACTGCCAGGAAAATGTGACTGTTTTTATGCCCCATCACAACTATTGTAGGGACATATGATGTTACCCTTGTTCATCCATCCAACCATCTGTTTGAATTTTGTAATGTTTAGGTCAGTTTTCAGGCATTGTGGAAGACATCTGTCAGCACATTGATAGTTTACATTTGACTCAGAAGATAGCCTGCAAATGCAGCTGCTACAGTCAGCATTTTGAGATGTACATGGCTAGATGACAGGATATATGGATATTCAATGTTCAATAATAAATTTTAAAGCAGGACTCGTTCCCGAAGTCAGTACAGTGGAAAACTATATATTATTGATTTGGTTTAATTGTCATTTTCTAGCACACAATACATGTCAGACAGTATATTTGGTGGAGGAAGAACCTTGGAAAATCCCAGGAAGAACACCAACCCATGGCAAGCAGCTGACAAGCTTTCTGACATACCTATTTTAACTGATTTAAGACTATGTGTACAAAGGGGAGATGTAATTGATCTGTAAAAGTTAGTGTTTTAGACACTGAGCTCACCATACCCATCCACCCATTTTTTTTATTTAAATAATTTATTTTTGGCAGTAAATAATGTAATATCACTATAGCTACATACATTTTGCCAGTACAAGTTTTGCTTAAAATTGATTTAACAGTTATTTATAATTTTGCAAGTTCTTACATATTACTTGATATTGAAGCAGTTGTTGAGTAATTAGAAAAGACAGTGAACATTAGAATGTATACTGTATGTTGACAATTGATCCAACCGATTTGCATAATTGCTTATTCAGAAAAGGTATTGCTGTAAATATAGTGTGTTTTGAATGTTTCCTAAATCAAATGGGTGACTCAATATGTACACCAAAGCAGCTAATTTGAAAATTTTGCCTTCACTCAAGAATATCAGAAGTTGCTTCAGCACTCAGCAGTTAAAAAGAACGAGGTCTTACCTTCAGTTCCAGGAAAATGGATCATCAGTCTCCTGAAGGGAGGTAATTTGTCAATCAAAAAAAATTAGAAATTTCAGTCAGTCCATGTTCATTCTGGTACAACTAGTTTCCTGTCAAACAATAGGACAGATCTATTTGTAATCAGAATGATTGTAAGTTCATGTCTGAGACTTAAAAATGTTTCAAAGATTTTGTTTTGTTGTATTAATGTTTCCAATTTCCAGATGCGATTTGTTAAATTGTTGAAGGTCCAGGTCCACAAAAGTTGGCATCAGAATTTCTATAAAGGTCATCTCCTTGGGTACAGCATTCATAGAGATGAATTGAACATGAGGCTTCTGCAACTTAAGAATGTTTACAGCATTAGTTCCAGTTTTGGGGTGTCATGAAATATGATCTACTGCATTTGTTTTACACATCTGGTAAACTACTTTGAAATAGTTTGCTTGTATTTTTAATTGCCATCTCTTGATTCTTGATTAGCTTAAATATATGACATGTACATATGGAAGTGCTCACAACTCGAGACTATACTTAATGATTCTTGTTCCATATTAATACTGTTTTTCCACATTGAAAATGTTCTACTGGCCTCCATTCTGATTTAATATCATGCCTAGACCTTTTACAGGACTTGTATCTACAATTGTTTCTCTATTAGGATTAAAATACACTATTATTGTGTCACTTGCTAAGTCTTGTTTGAATGTTTCAAATGCTTTCTCATGCATTTCGGACCATTTCCATTACTGATTTTGTTTGGTTAAGGCTTGCAGATTGTTGAATAATTTGGTATAAATCATCCCATGTAGTTTGTCATGCCTAGAAAACTGTATACTTCTGATATGTTTGATGGACTGATGGCACTTTTAATTGCATCCACTTTTTTGGATCTGGAGAAATTCTATCTGCTGAAAATATATCCAAAGAACAAAATTTTGTCTTTGTTGAACTCTCTCTTCTGTTTATTTAGTGTCAAACCCTTTTCCTTTATGAAAGTAACTGGATTCTAGATTTGTGTCATGTTCTTTCTAAGTGCAACTAAATACTAGAATGTCATCACTAATATTCCTTGTGCCTTGTAGTCCTCCCAGTGCTGTACATAGTGTTTTGAAATATCTCAGCTGCAAATAATATTCCGACATTGCAGCATCTATATTTCCACAATCCAGTAGGAGTCAAGAATATTGTAATTTTTCTATATTCTTCACTTCCATTTGATGGCAGCCCAGATTTGGTTCAAACTTGGAAAACATTGTTGCACCTTTTGAGATATACTTTAAGATTGTCTATTGTTGGTGTGGTGTGTATTGTGTAGTATCACTTTTAGGCAAGCACTTAATCAACACAGATGCTGATTTCATTGGGGTTTTTTTTTGGAGTAATCACAATTGGAGATATCCATGGAGTTGATCTATCTTCCTTCTCAATAATGTCTATTTTTTTAAGTCTTTCCAGCTTTTTTCAACTTCTTCCAAATGTGTAATAGAATTCATAGGTTACAGAGATTAGAGTATCATCAGTATGAAGGTGTATCAGTATATATTTTAATTTTCTGATTCCTTTCAATATATCTGTGAACTTATTGCAAAATTCTACACAGAGTTCCAAGTCATGGGCAAGTGTAAGAAGATGCATTTATGTCCATTTCTTCTAGTTTACATTTTTTCACAGATAGAAAGTGTAGACAGTGAAACAAAAGTATTCCTGTAAATATTGTCCATATATTCACAGTATAATGGTAGTATTTGATAAACACTTTTTTTTTACTAACAAAACCTTATGTGAGGATTGTCAGGTGGAGTGAGCTTGTAGATCAAGTTATATCGTATCGGAGGAAAATAAGTATACCAGAGTTGGGAATGAAACTTAAACTGTTGGATACAAGGCGCTTTTCTCTTCATGGCCTAATGGATTTCAAGATCATTGCTTTTCAGGAATCATTTCTTTCATAATAAATAATTTAAAATGAATATTAATACAATAAGAGTTTCTTTTACTATACTCTGGCCTAGTTGGGATAGTTCATCTTGATATGTTAGCACAGCCTGTCTATTTTTTAAAAAAATATTTTTGGGAGCTAAATTACGGAAATTCCCATGCTTTAGGATATTCAGAAATGAACTAAATAAATTTAGTTGGTAACTTGATTCTTGATTGAAGCTGAATTTTTTATTTTATAACTTATAATGCAGTAAAACCTGTCTTGAAAGACCAGTGCAGTAATTATAGGTTGTTTGGGAAAATATGAACAAGTGTTTCAGATGGCTATACTGCACAACCTTGGGAGTGCAGTATATCCATCCAAAAAAACACAAATTCATAATTTTCCATTGAAATGCAGTAACCTTTTTATTATATGCTCAGTTTTGTTTCATTACCAGAGACCTAATAATAAAATTCAAAACCAAATATATTTAATAATATAATTTATTATTTTATTATTAAAACAATACATAGTGTACCACATGCTCACATACATCAAGCGCAAGGAGTGCAGTATGAAAGTTCAATATCGGGGATATTGAACAATTCTGACAATGTAAAGTAAACGGAGAAAAATAGCATATAATAATAAACACTTCTGTATTGAGTGACCATGATGTATTAGCAGCAAGAGTGGTCTTTCAATGCAGGTACTCATGTAATTTAAATCTGTAAAGCTGTTGTAATATTTTCTGTTCCACACAGTTTCACTTAGGTGCCATATCTAATTTAGGAGGCTTGATTTCTTTTTGTTTAGTTTGTACCTTGACAGCTTCATGACAACAGTGCAAAAAAGATTGTGACAGTAAATAGTCAGATAGAAAATGTCTGAATTTAAAAAAAAATTAAATTTTAGATAAATCTTCTTGGATCATATTTGTAACAAGAGTTCTGCTTAATAGTTGCTTCTGGTAAGATGCAATTCTTATCATTGTACTACTTATCCAGTTTATGAATATTGTGAAATTGTTGAACATACATGCATGTAAAAAGTCTCTTCCAGGTATTATAGTCATGAAACTGTTTAAAAAAATTGGTATCATGCCATCCTTGACTCTTTGGTTTGCTGTTGGTACATGTAACACCATGGACTTGCATATTTATGTACAATCTTATTTTCATAAAAGAGTGTTAAGTTTTTAGATATATCTGTAGCCTTTAAGCCAAGTGGTTTTGTGGATATATATATATATATATATATATATATATATATATATATATATATATATATATGTGTGTGTGTGTGTGTGTGTGTGTGCGTGTATTTTAAAGTTGTTCAGTACATTAGAAACTGTTGAAATAATATTCTTCCTTTTTTATAGCTCTACTGGTCTTAGACCAGAAAAGCTTGTGGGATGGTCTGTTATCCATCATCTATCATCTGTCTGCCAGCCATTCAGCAAATGTGGATACGTGAGAAAGCTTGCCAGTAACTTCTTGTGGGTCGGTGGTTCTTTCCGGTGTTTTTCTGGTTTCTTCCTCCACCATTAATACTGGCCGCCATGAATAGCCTATCGTGTGCTGAAATATGGCGTTAAGACCAACAACAATAACTACTTCCTTTTTTATAGCTCTACTGTTCTTAGACCAGAAAAGCTTGTGGGATGGTCTGTTATCTATCATCTGTCTGCCAGCCATCAGTTAGCACAAGTTTATTATCACTACTTCTAAACTATTTGCAGAATTTCTATAAAATTTTACACAACACATTCATCATATGGTTTGTCCCAAATGAGAATTGTGCCTGTTGCACATCCAGTATGGCCACTACAGTGGCCATCTTGAAAATCTTATCACTCCTTCCTGAATCATATCAACATCAGTTTTTCGCTGACTTTTTTTATGACTGCCACAAAGGAGATCTTAAAAATCATTTTATCACTTAAAAGACTGGTCATATTGACATTGTGCTTTCACTGTAAGACATTACATGTCTAGTTGGTAAAAAATAGAAATGGTACTATATATCAAATATGACCAACATAGCATCCATTTTAAAAATTGTTATCATTGCTCTTCCTAAATGGGAAGTCGTGGGGTTTCCACTAAACGATTTCTCATGGTGTCTAGTCTGTCCTAAATTAAAATGGGTCAAGTTGACACACTTTATCTTCACCACAGCAGCAAATTTGAAAATCATGTTATTGCTGATGAATATCAAAGCTGGTTTTAACACTCCACAGTTAAAAGAAAGAAATTGTCTTGTTTTGAATTCATGGAAATTTGCTTCAGCCAGTTGAGATTCAGTCCCTTTGTTGGAATCTTATAGTAGTACTGGTCAGATGAAAAGAGCATATGGGATGGTCTTTCATCTACCATCTATATATCCATTTGCACAAATTTGCAATCATTACTTCTACAGTGAGAAAGCCGGCCAGTAGCTTCTCGTGGGTTGGTGGTTCTTTCCGGGGTTTTCCAGGGTTCTTCCTCCACCATTAATACTGGCTGCCATGTATAACTTATCTTGTGCTGAAAAATGGCGTTAAACCCTATAACAACAACAACAACTTCTCCTACACTGTTGGATTGTAATGAAATTTTACACACACATTAATCACATGGTCAAATAGATCCTAAATGAAAATAGTACAGATCTGACATTTCACTATGGCCAACACATCAGTCACCTAGAAAATCTTTCTCTAGAATGGAAAGCGTATCAAGAAAAGGTTTTCATCAAAAGGCCTGTCTAGTTGATTCTGAATGAAAATGCTGCAGATCACAGTCTAACATGGCTGCCATTTGGTCCTAAATAAAAATAACTGACCCTCAATATGGCCATCATGCTGGCTGTCTGGAGTTATTATGTCTACTTCTCCCAAATAGATAACTGTTTGGACATGGGGGTTTTCACCAGCAGATTTTATATGATACTTAGTTGTTCCTAAATGAAATTGTCATGGCAGTCATACATCCAATATATCTAATAAATTTCATGTCACTAGTGCCCTGAATGAGTGATCATTGTTACATGGGATTTTCACAAAACCTTATGATGATGTCTTCTTTGGTTTCAGTCTGAAATCAAATATATCATCACAGCAGCTAATTAGAAAGTCTTGTTATCATTGAAGAATATGAGAGATGGTTTCAACACCCTGCACTTAAAGGGAAGAATTGGACTGAATTCCTGGACAATCTTTGGACCCAGTAGAGCACCTGTCACTATGTTGGGAGTCTTGTTTCAGAATAAACATTTACAAGGCTTCTTTAATTGACTATGGATGAACTTGACAAATGTAGTTAAATGTGTATGTAGACATGATATCAGATATGTTGATAATTACATATTCATTAAACTCAGTACAGTTTCAAATGGATCTTTGTTGTCATTTTTGAAGTCCTGGTGGGTTAGATTGTGAGCTTGACTCGCGACTGAAACAGTACAGGTTTGAATCCTACATTTGGATCAGCCAGTGTCAGCTACCATATCATGTCCTAGGGCAAGGCACTTTGCCTTGATTGCCTAGGCATGAAATAACCTATTTGTGTTGCTTTGCCATAAAACACTAAAACAAAAATGTATTGTCATTTAAAATATCTAATTCTTTCCCACTGAATTATATTTTGGTCATTTTATATTTCAAATAAAGTGCATACTTCCTACACTGTTACCTTTCTTAATGCAGCTTAGCATAGATAACTCCAGAACACATCTGATGGCACATAGTTTCAATATTCTGCAAACCATTATGTGCATTCAGACTGGTAAAGCAGCTACATGCCGTGTTATGCTTGTACACTTCTGACACCGGTAAAGCAGCTACATTTCATGTGCCTGTAGCCTGCTCACACTGGAAATTCAGTAATATTCAATATTGAGCTTGTATGCTGCACTCATAATGGTAGAATTACTACCTTCCATGTTTTGCATGTATAATGCACTGGGTGATAAAGTTGCTACATTCCATATTGTCCATGTCGATCAGATTGGTAAAGTTTATACATTCCACATTGTCCTTGTATACTGCACTCGGGCTGGTGAAGTTGCTACCTTACATGTTGTGCTAGTATATCTGCAATCAGAAAGGTCTGGTACAGTTGCTATATTCCTTGTTGTGCATGTATACTTCCCTTGGACTGGTAAAGTATATATTCCATGTTGTGCATGTATAATGCACTTAGACTGATAAAGTTCTACATTCCATGTTTATGGATACTGCGCTCACACTGGTAAAGTTACCACAGAATACATGACCAATTTGTAATGCAACTATGTTAACCATGAGTGATTAAGATCTAATTACATTTTGTTTCTAACCCAAGCCCCATGTTTGATCAATGTAATTTATATGCATGAAATTGCCCATTTTATTGTCAGGTTTAAAACAACCTTAAAAAAACATGAAAAATCAGAAATTTGGTTTTTGAAACAAAAAGGTCTAAAACAACTAAAGGAAAGCTTAATAAAATATTGAAAATATTGGAAAAATGGTGAACAGATCAACCCTGACCCCACCAAAAGTTATTTTGCAGAGTTTTTTGTAAAGCTTGCCCAGAGGTCAAGAAAATGTGCAGATCAAGACATGTCATTTTATTCTATCATTTATATGATACTTTATCAAGTTTATAATAAACATTATTCTTTCCATGGACATATATATATATATATATATATATATATATATATATATATATATATATATATATATATATATATATTAACTGCTTTGTTTCTTGAACCTTAACAAATTTTTAAAACTTCGAAAAACCTGAGAGAAAAAACACTCAACATTTTATTTTACTTATAACCCTGTATTATACAGTATGTCATTATGATTGTAGCCAGGGATTGATTTCCATTCTTCATTGCATTGCAACCTTTCTTCAACACACGCCTGCCAGGATGTGTCCATTTGATTTGTAGCTGCTTAAGAGAATCTTTACTGAATGGAATAATTGTTTAATTGACTAGGTTTTATACAGTTATAAAACACAGACAAGATTGTTTCAATAACATATGATGATTTGGTCCAGAATGTCTGCAAGTCTGGATAATTGACAGTACTTGACATAGTCGCTATAACAGAAAAATTATTGAAAATTTTTTTTATTGGATAGATATGTCCACATTTCCATAAGAAATTATTGAGACATTGTTTTTCTTTTGAAATCATAGAGTTGCTGCATTTTACCAGTTAAATCTAGCCTGAAATTGGTCACTATAATATACTGTACTTTGCCCACATAATAACAATATCAGCAAACTTGATTTACAAAGTAGTTTTACTCTGGCATCAACAATGTCAGGTGTTAAATGTAATGTAGACCAATTATATTTAAGTTGTTTCAGATTTTTTAAAATCTTGGGTTTTTTTCTGGTCTAGCTTCTGTCACCAAAAAAATTTGTATGGGTCTCAACAGTCTTGCACTTTGATTAGTAAAGGTGCATCAGTTGAAAATTGTCTGGCATGGTTCTTTACTCCAATGGACAATTGAGAAAAAATATAGTGTTATCAAGACAAAATCAAAGTATTTGAAACAATATGCTAAAAAGATTAAGCTTTTAAAATGCAAACTATTTGAACAGTGACTCAAGTTTGTATTCAATTAATACAATATCTTTTAGAGAAGTTGGTAGTGGTTGCATTGAAACTATTCTTTCAAAAAAATAAATCTGTTAATGCTGAAAAACTGCAAGAATTCATTTCGACAGAATTTATGTGCTTAATGAATTACCATCTTTTTCAAGTGTTCCGAAGGGCATGTAAACATTTTCATATGCCCACCAAGGTGGGGCATTTTTTTAGTGTATTGCCATCTGTGTTACCAATTTTATTTCCACACAGGAAGTGGAGTTGCCCACCATCTACTTTGGATGCCATATGCTTGGTTCAAGGGACCCCCCCCCAATATTAATTTTTGGATCTAAAAGACAAAATTCTGATGACTGAATAAACAAAATGTGTTTCTGCCCAATACTATTGGCATTTTTGGACCAAACTTTGAATGCCTTACACCTGATGTAAGGATGAAGCCTATTGGTCAAACATTAAGATCATTGACGGAAAGAAGAGAAGCTGTTTCTGCACAATAACACTAGTTCCACATCACAAACCAAGAGAAAACTTTGTGGAGCGCCTGAACCTAACTTATAGAAAATGTCTACTGATGGAGTCAATGTCATTGTGGCTCAAAGGAAAATAAGGATTTCCTATATACCTTTTATTCTAGAGAGTTTGTTGATGAAACCTTTTGGATGGCATACACTTAAGGTAATAGAGAAGCCTATATATTATGGAGTCAAGGGTTACAATCTTAATAAATATAAATAGAAAATAATAGTTTCTGGACATAAGTTTTATTGTTGTTGTTGGGCTTAACTCCATTTTTCAGCACACGATAGGCTATTCATGGCGACCAGTATTAATGGTGGAGGAAGAAACCGGGAAATCACCGGATAGAACCACCGACCCACGAGAAGCTACTGGCAAGCTTTCTCACATATCCACATTCGCTGAATCCTAGACTCGAACTCACGCAGACAGAGGTGAAGAGGGCAGTGATCCGTAACGGACAGCGCTTTAGACCACTCGGCCCCCCGGCCATAAGTTTTAAGACAACATAACTTGAGACCAGATCATGCTATATAATATGCCTTCTTTAAATTTTGTTGGATTTTAACGCCATTTCTCATCGCAAGTTGGGGTTTACATAGTGGGCAGTGTAACTTGTGAAGAAAGGACCCGGGAAAACCATAGTAAGAACCATCTACCCACGGGAAGCTAAAGGCAGCTTTCTCATAGACCCTCATTGGCTGAGCCCAAGACTCGAACCCACTTGGACAGAAGCAGTGATTGGTAAAGGTGAGTTATTTAGACGACTCGGCCACCTGTGGTCCCCAGATCTTATTAGTCACCATTTCATAGCCAACTATGCCCTATTAATGCATACAGTGACGACTATTGAGCACAGTGAAAGCAAATGATGTGCTTTCGAAGTCCATCATTCAACTGCCTTTGTAGATCTGAAATTTTCTTGAGAGGAAGTGCCATCTTTTTAGTCAAAACATATAATTATTGAAGCATTCATTTAATTCTGTATGTACTTCCTAATCAAGAATTGAGATAAAGTCTTATAATTTATCAGGTATTTTTTTTAAATATTTGCTTCAACATGTTTTAATTTGCTACTTCGTCACATAACGGTCTAAAACCTTTGCAAGATTAGTACTGAGACAGGCAGATAAAACATTATACACGTTTATGTAGTCGACAAACAAATCCTCTTTGCCAGTACCATATTTCTCCAGATATTTGGTTTAGGCTTTCATGTATCTCCATCTTGATACCTTCTCATTCCTCATTCCAGTTTCATTTTGAAGGTAAATGCCTCTCCCAAACTCGATTCAATCGTCTTCAAGGGTTGGATAGAATCACCGAAATGGACTTGGAATTCTTCATATGTGCAAGAATTTAAATGCTATATCGATTTTTTTAAGACTGTGATCTTATGGAAATTAAAATAGAACTTTTGTTAGATATTTTGTATTACTCATAATTTCTGAAATTTTGTTAGATCACTATTATCAAATGGAGTATTTTTTCGTCCAAGAAACTCCATTGCTTTTTTTCAAGATTTAAATTTAATTTCCATGTCTTCAAAAAAAATGTTTTGTTTTCATGATTCTTTTTAAATTTGTATTTAAAATCAATTGAACTTTTTATTAAATTTTATTTTGAAAGTTTGTATATGGCTAAGTAAAGATACATCTGTTTGAACGTTTACTTCTTTTAATTGACCGCACACCATGTATTGTTTAGATTTACGATTATGCAGGCTAATGCAAAGATTAGTATGGAGTACAAACATCTTGCACATGTTTATGTTCCAAGTCGATTGCTCTCCGCTCTGACGATTTCCCCCGTTTCAGTGATTTTTTTTTAAAACCGATCTTAAAAAATGTGTCCTATGCTTATTCCGGAACAGTGTAATAGTGACAGGGATAGTTTTTTTTTTATAGCTTGTGATCTAAATTCTTCAAATACGTGGCATAACATTATCACGCGCTTCATCGGATAGTAAATATGAAAATCAAACGGTGGGAGATTGTTGTTCTTGTTGTTAACCTGTTCCACTGCATCATTCGTGTATTAAAAAAAAACAACAAAAAACAACGTTTTATGAAATAAGTTTTCTATTCAAGCATCAGCAAAATTTGTTGTCAATAATCTAGTTTCCTTAATCTTGTACAAACTTAACTCATTACGATATGCATCCTTTCTCAAATGTTTTTCTTCCATGCCTTGTATGTTTTTGAGTGTTTTTGTATGCGGTGTCATGTAGCAATTTCTTCAATAATTCAACTATATGAATAATTCATTATTCTCATTCTGTGCAAAAGAAATCGCATTGTTATTTTTTTTCAGCCACACTAGTAACATTTTTGGTGAATGGTATGTCTGTATCACGCAGTGACGGATTATAGTAATTCTCAGTTTCAATCGACTTCTTTACGAAACTTTGCCCAGTGCGTTTTAATTGGATCAAAACAAAATCCTGAGTGACTATGGTTTTGAAAGTGACACTTTTTCTTGTGTTCCTCTTTAAAAGAACAACCTGTTTTGAGTAAATTTTATTTATATATAAGACGTGTATTGTACAAGAGATACACGTAATGATCTGCAACAACTGAGACGTTTACCACACACAGACACCTATCTCCGGATCAGTGCCGTCTTAAGGCATAGACACGATAAGGATTTGCACAGGGCCTCACGCTTCTAGGGGTATCATGCTGCCCATATTGTTAATGAAGAGTAGGGCCGGTATGTAGCCCCAATGCCTTGCCTTGCCCAGAGCCTACAATGTTGTTAAGACGGCACTGCACCGAATACTGTATGTGATGTAACTTTATTACCAACCGTGTCATACTCCTACATAATGAGCTCCGACAACATCATAACTCTCAGCCTATGGAATACAAAATATCTTTACAAGTTTTTCTCTATACTGCTTCGAATGTTTCCCTCTAATTCTCACGATTTGTTGTTTAATATCCAACTTTTCGAAGTTATATATTGTTATCGATATACGGTATTCGTCCCAGTTTTTTCGCTGTCAACCGCTCCGGTGGCCTAGTGGTTAGAGCGTCAGCCTCGGATACGAGAGATCGTGGGATCGATTCCCGATTGAGTCATACCAAAGACTTACAAAAATGATACTAACAGCTGCCTCGCTTGACGCTCAACATTAAGAGGTTAGTGTAAGGACTGGTCGGCCTGATGTCAGGATAATGAGACTGGGTGGGACATCATGATACATGTCTGCTGTATGATGCCAAAGTGCTAGAAATCACTATAAACTGCCACACTGCAGACATCGTAGCGATACGACTGAAAAATTGTTAAAGCTACGTTGAAAATCATAATCACATCACATAATCACTTTTTCGCTTTCACGCGCAACGTGCTATTCATAGGGCACTTGTCAGACTTATCATTGTCTATATTTGGTGGTCTCACTACATGCACAGTTGTATTGAAAACACTTTCAATTGCATTAGTAAAATCATATATCATCCGTCTTTATTACATTTATACAGTTTCTTCTTCAATTTCTTTCCTCGTAGATCGAAAAAATGTACCAACATTTTTTTAAAAGTTGGATACATGTTTATATCTAAGTAAAAATTCCCTTAATCAGCCACCATGTAAACTTTCCAGTCTCTTGACGAACCTAATTTCTATATCTCGTTTGATTTATCTC
Source organism: Potamilus streckersoni (assembly GCA_016746295.1). NCBI lineage: Eukaryota > Metazoa > Mollusca > Bivalvia > Unionida > Unionidae > Potamilus > Potamilus streckersoni. The sequence continues at coordinate 1,582,180 of JAEAOA010000513.1, read as the reverse complement.
AATGTTTGCATGTGTATAGAGAGTGAAATCTCACACATTAAGATCATAATAAAGCTCTGATCTTCTGTCCAATTGTTCGATTTGAACAAGTTTCGTACTTTTTCATTCCTATTTCTAAGTTTGACAATGACTTTATCAATCACTTTAACATCCTGACAAGTAATTTTGTTTTAATCTTCTAGAGTATTGACACGATAAAACTCACTGTTGAAGCTATATAAATTGATGATATATTAGGTAAAAAAAAAAGTTTGTTTCAATATTGAGTACCTGAAACTCGTTTAACCATATTTAAGTCATTCTTTAATTGTGAAAGATAATTTATATGCAAGCCTACTGTGTTTACTTTCATCTTGTTTCACGATTCACGCTCTACTAAGTTTTTATCTCTTGGTATTCCATTCAGCTTTTGATTTATTTGCACATGTATTGCATCTCGTATGCCTATTTCCTTCTCTGAATTCAACAGCAAATCTTTTATAATAAAGTTTTTTACAAGTCAGTTTAAATAATTTACGTATTGTTGGAGGGGGGTTGGGGGTTATCGTTTTTACCAACAAGGTGCACAAACGGTGCAATCTGATAATTATCTTTTGTTTCCTCAACCATTTTACTGACTGATAGTTATATTTTGTGAAATTATCCAATTTAACTTTTTTCCCCTCTTCCTCAGCTTTGTAATTTCTAGCTTGTGACTATTATTTAAGAACTTTGATTGCCTGTTAGTTGCTATTAGTTGCATACATTTAAACAGTTATGATGCCATTGTTCTCAATCGACAAGAAAAATGTAGAATCCTTCACACCATGTCAGAAGCAAACACCCTTACTCCACTAATGAATTTAGCTATTAGTTGCATACATTTAAACAGTTATGATGCCATTGTTCTCAATCGACAAGAAAAATGTAGAATCCTTCACACCCTTACTCCACTAATGAATGCATGACAAGCTGCAAAACCTATGTGCAGGCATATTATTCATGACAGACGGAGGAACAAAGAGCTTGAAATTCAAAGCAACCGACGAACAGAAAATTAACAAAGAAATGCCTCAATTTTGTGACAAATTAACTGGAACTGCAAAGAAAAACATTTAAAATATATATTTTATAATGTAGATGAAGACGTAAAGACGTTAGAAATGTTACTTATGCTGTGTGTGTGATTTAGATTTTTAACGTAGCTTTAACGATTTTTCAGTCATTTAGCTACGATGTCTGCAGTGTGACAGTTTATAGTGATGTCTAGCACGGGGTCATCATACCGCAGACATGTGATATCATGTTTCACCCCGCCACACTATCCTGACACCAGGTGTACCAGTCTAGCTAACACTAACCTCGTAATGCTAAGCGCCAAGCGAGCTATAGCTGCTAGTACCATATTTACAAGTCTTTGGTATGACGTGGCAGAGGCTCTAACGTGCCACCCTTCAGCATCTGAGGAGGACTCTAACCACTTAGGCGATCGAAGCGGTTATGTATGTAGGATGATAACAAATTAGAAGAAAATATGTTCGAGAACAAATTGAAAATGATACGTACGTAATGAAAAGAGTAGATTAAAAGGTAAATGAAATATTGAATCACTGTCCATATTCAACTCTTTCAGTTTGCTGAATGTGGATATATCGTTTGCAGAAAGGAGTCATGACCATACTGCAGTAGAAAGTGCAGTTGCAAATCAAGAAAAAATGGTAAATCATACAATACAGACGCAAAATTATGACTGAGCATAACAGCAATCGTTTCATCTCTGAAATGTTGTAGTTGTGTTTAAATAAATTACGTAAGAGCTGCAAAAACAGACGGTCGGAATTACAAAACTAAATATTTGCCGCACAGCGTCAGAAAAAAAACAACGCTTTGAAACATAATGCTAAACAAAAGAAAACTACAGGCAATAAAAATTATTTATTACATACCCATTTAATCTCACATGCGTTTGTTATGTGACAAAACCATGTTTTCATTGAAGTTTCTCTTTTTTTAAAAAAAAAATCATAAAAATCTCATGTTCATTTTACGTGGGTTTTTTTTTTTTCTTGTTTCTGACCAGGAGAAATTTTCTTGGAATCAAGGAGAATTTACAGAATCAAGAAGTATTCTCTCTCTCTCTCTCTCTCTCTCTCTCTCTCTCTCTCTCTCTCTCTCTCTCTCTCTCTCTCTCTCTCTCTCTCTCTCTCTCTCTCTCTCTCTCTACCTGGGTGGCCTAGTCTAAAGCTCTGTCCGTTACGGATACGGATGACTGCCATCTCACTTCGGTCTGTGTGGGTTCGGAGTCCAGGATTTGTCGAATGGATAGGTGTAAAAGCTTGCCGGTAGCTTCTCGTGGGTCGATGATTCTTTCCGGTTGATTTCCCAGTTTCTTGCTCCACCATTATTACTGGCTGCCATGTATAGCCTATAGTGTGATGAAAAATGGCATTAAACCCAACAACCTGTACTTGGGTCCATACGTTACTAAATATTACTGTTGGTTTAAATCAACTTGTTCTCACCCAATTATGTTTCCTTTTTACAGGCACCATTCTTCATATTGACCAGACAATTGGCATTTTGGCACCTGGTTTGGGGTTATGTAATCTTTTGCCAGATAGGGCTTGGAAAGCAAAAATACTTCTGTCAAGATAAGAACGATGAACCGCAGCTTTTGGTCCGCGGATACTAATGTACCTTGTTTATCAGGAATGATCTTTGGGGCTCTTTGCGGAAGATCCAGTTTACTACACATTTTGCACAGAAAAAATAAAAAAAATAAAAAACGACAGCTTCATCGTGTAATGCACATGTATTATTATCGTTCGTGTCATTCGTTGTATTAAACATCATAAGTTGTTGTATTTGTGTATATAATATGACGCGTTTGGCACGACAACTCTTCTAAATCAAATGATATATGTACATTACTACTGCTTTGCATTTATTCTTGGAAAGATGTGAGTCATACAGTTCTATAAGACATGCATTTTCTGATTTTCCAAGCTTAGAATCAAATAATTCGGAATTGTTAACGAGGCTAGCGTCGTGCTGTGGATACGTCCAGGCTAAACAGAGTATTTTTGCCTCTCTCTAAAGTCGTGCAATTTGTGATAGCTCTGATAATTTGTATAGCGAGTCCACATAGCCCAAAATACGTCGAGGCGTCATCCCAGTTTTAAAAATAGTTATTACTTTAAAAGAACAGGACGTTATGTCAAGTCAAGAACATCTAATTAACTCACGCGAAATACATGTAAAGCAGTTTTGTGGCAATTGCCCAGAAAAGCACAGCAACTGCGATGGGAGGGGAAAGGGGACTTTGTTACTACGTCACTGCTATAAAGAAACCCATTTTGGAATATTATATAATGTTGCGTTATAAAACGATTACAATTTTAATTGGAAAAGTATACGCGTCTAGGTGTGCACATAATTTGTCTGTTGAAGCACGACCTTGATACCGTGAAACTCCCAAGTCCATGCTTACCGTTTTCTAATTTCTATAGCTTCTGGTGCATTTAACGTACGGTACTCCTCCAAGTGATATTTGACCTCGTCATTGTTATGTAACCAAATAGTAGTTCCCCCGAGTTCTCTAAGGAGTGGCTACGTCAATGATTATCGTGAATCGTCGTTAATGTTTTATCAGAAATACACTATAAATCAAAGTTTTCTCGAAATTATGACTGCTCCAACAATGCCTGTAAGAAAATACACTTGAAGGAAATCTTTGCTATTGATTCCAGTTTGAACTGCCTGACTTTTAAAATGCTTAACTTTTTTTGTGAAGATCTGGTCCAAAGAAAAAACATCTCGTGCGGATTGAGGCGGGAAAAGTCTATTTCGTAAATCTGTCCATGTTTTTGTTAAGTATACATGTAATATGCTAAAGGGGATAAAGAATTTAATGTGATATGTAAAATGTTTAAAAACTACGATTTTTTTTTCGTAAGCTCTCACACACCCCAATTTAATATAAAGATTTATCAAATCTTTCAACCTGCCGTTTTGGACACGATATTCAGCCGTCGACAAGAACCAAACTGATAAGCACAATTATTCCAAAGCGAGAGGAATACCGTCATATCAGTTTTCTGTGTGGAAAGCGCTTGCAGAGTGTACACGTGTACAGATCGACTATTGATTATCCTTCTTGTCCAACGTGCACCAGGTGGAACCCCATCTAATCACGCTTTATTTTTTCTCTCCGTAATTCACACCTTGCGTACTAATCTGTAGGGTTAGTGCAGCTTTTGTATTTTATTTTTACAACCTTTAGAAAGAAAGAAAGAAACATAGATGCAAAACCCGTGACAATCAGTGCCGAATTAATTCCTTCCAGGGCCCTAAGCACTGAAAAAATGGTCCCCCGCCATCCTACAAAATGTGAACCTAAAAAAATCTCCAATAATAAAAACTAAAAAGGTGGGAAATACATATGCTGCCATCATTCCAAATCAAAACAATCGTACATTCAGATCGAAATGGTCATATATACTCCAATCAATTTTATTATCAACAAATAAATTGATATTTTTTTCTGGTGCCCCTGTTGGGTTGGTGCCCTAAGCACGTGCTTAGTGAGCTAAATTGGTAATCAAGCACTGGCGACAACGACAACATATGCTCTAGTCCTAGCATGACATCAGAGGTGGAGTGTGGGAGGTGGAACTATAACAGTGTATGGGATATGCAACCAGTGTTGGTCTTTTTTATATCTCTCTTCAAATAAGTAAAATTTTATTTTAATTTTTTCAAGTAAATTTCTTTCTGATGTTCTCAGTTCATTATGGGTCTATAATTTGATCACCACGGGTTTATAAGTTACAAGTCAAAACATATTTAAATAAGTCTAATTAAACTCTGAATAGAATTAAAATGAGAGAAATGCCTATCTGTCTTGACATGGATAGATTCAAATAAGAATTAACGCGATTTTCAGTTGACAAGCTTCGTGAAGTGTTATACGTTTGCAGCAAACGAAATGACTGAACATGATTAATTTAAAAAAATAAAGACAACTGTGCATTACTGCACACATTTCTACGGAAGAAATATTCAAAACAATAAAATTTTGTCCCGCCCTTCCATCCTAGTCTAGGTCTTCAGACTGACGACATGTTTATGATAAGTAACAATTTTAGTAACGATCATGTTTTTACTTTGTAGAAAATAAAAGAATATAGAAATGTATTTATTGGGAGACTTTATTATCCATCCAGTTGTGGCCATAACTACCTAATTAATTCTCACAACTCGTATCAGCGTAATGCATGAAATTCATACAAAACATGATTTCTATTACAAACAACACCACTAACTGCAAACACAGTCGTATCAATGAAACATTGTATGACATTCTAGAAAGCATGAGTCATATGATCTTCAAGACAAATGGAATGCAAACAGTTCAGGAGCTCCGAGTGGCTGAGTGGTCGAAAGAGCTCACCGTCACATATCACTACCATCTCACCTCCGTCTGCGTGGGTTCGAGTTTCGAGCTTGGCCAATGTGGGTATGTGAGAAAGCTTGCCGGTAGCTTCTTTTGGTTCGGTGGTTCTTTCCGGGGTTTCCCGGGTTCTTCCTCCACCACTAATACTTGCAGTCATGCATAGCATATCTTGCTGAAAAATGGTGTTAAACCCTATAACAACAAGAAGAACAACAGCAAACAATTCACTTCTGAAATCGAGGAAGCTCGAGACATGGATTAACACATTTAAATTCGGTAAATAACTACTCATTTACAATAACGCTTATTGTAGGTGAGTGAGACAAGATTTTGTGCTTTCCGAACTCTCGCTCGCTTATCATGAGAGAATACCCCCTTCGGATTCTCTCGTTCAGGGTCTCTCAAATTTCCAGACACCCTGTTCCTTGTACAATTTATAACGGGAGAACAATTTGTGCTCCACGGGAGTCAAAAAGTTCTTGCTTCTGCAGAAGAAAAAAAAAACCTTAAACTGACTGGTTTTGTGAAGGAGATTACTTAAACATTGAATTCCATCTGGGAAACACACCTCCTTGTTTAGCTTAGCCAAACAGGTTTACTGCCTCTAAATGCCAAAAATTTTAACACTCCCATCGAAGTCAGAATAATTCTCTGTAAACCGCCTTTTTAAATAAATCTTCTGGCAAATATCATTTTATGACACCTATTTCAAATAGCCCAAGATGTAAAAAAAAAAGTTGGGTCTGGTTTGTCTCAGCTTTTGTCATTTTCTGCTTTTTGACCTTACGTTACGTATATACGTATCTGTTTCACCGTTATCGAAAAAAAAATTAATTAAAAGTCACTTATGCTTCCAAACAGGAGTGGATTCGCCATCACAATCAGCCAAATTATTGCGAGCCTAGCCCATACGTCAACCTTATTGGTTAAGTGTCATGCTGACCATGGGAGAATGTACTGCGAACTTATCTTTACAAAAATTGGCACAATTATACTATGCATATATGACGGCGTGAATTTATCATATGAGATAAATAAATGAAATATTTAATATCTGACAATTAATTCTCTTATGATAAGGACAGGTCGATAAAAAGAGTAGAGTTTTAATAAACATTGTAAAATTTATTTTTATAACTCTCATATACCAATAAAATGTCTCGTGCAGGTTGAACAAATTACTTTTCTAACATTATTTTTAACAATCATGTTTCAGACATTGATTTCCCATGGAAAATTTTAACAATATTGTTTGAAAATTAGATTTGTTTTTGTTGAGTCGTTGAGTCTGGAAAGGGTTAAACTGTCCTGAAGCTGTAATTTGAAAATAGTTGAAAAAGAACATAACAATATATTTGCATCGAATATTGAATGAAATAACTGTTTAAAATGCACATTTTTATAACTTGCTATCATGTAAACAGGTTTTACGGTTATCAAGAACGCTATTCAGTTCAGTGTCAAATTTATTAAACTTTAAATGTAATTCTCGTGCTTTTTTGTAAACACGGAAGAATACTTTCTTCATGTAAGGGATAGAAAAAAGTTCCGGTTTTTTGTCTGTAGCTGTATGCTATGTTTTTAAATCAACTATTTTAGTTCATACTTTTAAACCGAACAAAATTGATGACATGAAACACTTTTTTTAGGTATAGTTATCTATGCCTTAGCACAAAACACCAGTTCATAAAAAAATCTTACGCCTTATTACAATGGAGTTAATTCGACATGTACTCGTCATTTTTATGTTGGAAGATTAAATTCAAACTGACGACACGAAAAAACTCATTGGGCAATTAGAGATTTTTTTTTGTTATTGGGATCTGCACAAAGAAAGAAAACAACTTTCATAGTAAATTTAGCGGGATCATCAATATGTAACAAAATAACTTTTGTAACAACATCCTGTATGAAACAATACAGAATCTAAAGCAGTAAAGTATACCTTGTCTACAACACATTTAGCATTGGACATTTTAAGTTCTACAATTTAAAAGCACAAAATTTGAAGAATAACATGCATATGATTGATGTGTTGTTGATATTTAGTGGGACGGTAAAAAGAACTTTATACATATATATTACTAGCTATGTTTCATATATGCAGGCCGATGACTTTTCCGACTTCTAGTTTAAATGCAGCATAAGAATAAACTCTCTGTAATTTGACTAAACAGCTTATCAAAGATATCCTGTTTATCCTCTAGTTCATGTACTTTCTACAGCTCTGTTTCCATATCTTCATCCTCTTTCATTTCCTCAATAGCTCAAACATGTAAGAATAAAAAAAAAATTAATCTAAATCCTCTTATGGGTTTTGTCTGTTGAATTTAACTTGATGTCAGCTGCATCTAACTTCCTTATATGAGTGTGTAATTCCTTAGCCAGTATCTTGCAGGCTGTCAGGGACAGCAGGAAAACTGAATTTATCTTGCGAACTAGCATTCCTAATGTTCGTATGAGGAGTGCGTTCTATGTCCTTATTCAAGTTAATTTTTTTTAGCTTTATACTGATAATGTAACAATCTTTTGTTGGCATTGGGAGTGAAGGAGGCACATTTATTAATTTAAGCAATAGACAGGTATCTGGGATGCCTTTCATGGGCATCCAGATTGCCTTGTCAGGCAGAATAGTCATCTAGACTGCCTAAAACTTGCTAGATTACAGTCAAAATGTCTTTACATTAGAAAAGGATTTAGGATGTATCTGAGCAGCAATTGCAAAAAAAATTCTGAAGCGAAACATGTTACACCGTCAATCCTGTAGTCACTTATGTCCAGTAAGATCTAAATTAAGATGGATTTTTATATAATACGCATCAATAATATATTCGAGTAAATGGGTCCTTTCTCACAAGATGACTAGAACGAGTTGTCCGTAACCACTCTTTTTTTCTTTGATTACGTTAGTAGTACTTTCATTAAATAACCTTCCAAAAGTCAGGTGATTTTAAGAGAGGTAAAGGTGATGTGTCGAATATTGAAAACTCTTAGAAGTATTGATTAAATGAATTATACCAAAGTCAACTTAATTATAGTAGAAAGGGCTAGAGACAGTTATATGATTATTCTCATTTCATCTGTGAACGTCAAAGAAAATTTGGTTCCACGCCACGAAATTTGACTGAGTCATCTGTTATGGTACAAGGGTTTGGCACTTTACCAAACTCGACGGGTAAAAAGGGGAAGCACGTCAATAATTGATTTTCAAAGAACGTTAATTACGGCATAATTAGCTGTTTCGTCAATAATTCTACGTAGAAGATTTTAGGGAACAGTCAATTCTGGTTGGTTAATGGAAACTTAAGGGTGTAACTTTTGTAAGGATTAGTGGTTCTACTAGCAAAAAATTGCTTCAGTCTCTAATCTTACTTGCAAGAAGTAAGAGTGACTCCGGGAACGTAGAAAGTACGTTTCTCGTTATTGAGTAAGGGGCCAGATAGTTGTCTCAGATAGGAGACAGACTATACAGTAGAAGTTCGTGGGAAAACGAATAAGAAACAGCAAAGGTACGCAACCTTAGTTTTCCGATTTTAATATGCTATTTCATTTGTTGATATATTTACAAATATTTTGATGGTATGATGTATGTATGTATGATTTCATTTTTCAGGATTTTAGTGAAATGTTAGTCACGACATTTTATTCTTTGATTTTCTAATTATCAATTCATTGGAAGAATTGATAAGATTGCGTGTAATTGAATATTTGCTACATAGTAGTGCGTAGGGATTTTCAAGAATTAAGCCTAATACATGATGGGTAATGTTTCGTAGATTTATGAATTAAATCTCTGTGTAGAATGCCATGTATTGAGTGTATATTCATATACAAGTTCGTAATATTTAATGATGGGCTAAGCCAATTGTAACTTAACACTAAGCTATATTAATGTAAGAAGTCAAGGGGTGTCAAATACGGGCATATACGTGCTGGTCGTGAAAAGGTAGCGGAGTCTAATGTACCCCGCTTGCGTGACCCGAATTAAGATCAGGATACATGTAATGGTCGTCTCTGCTTGTAAACATAGAAATTAGTGAACATGTAAGTACGACAGAATTTAGCTGTATTTAGCTGTATACAATCTGAGCTGGTTAATCTATAAATATAGATATGTACTTGGAAAAAGTGATCTATAGTTTATTGCGGGACATTTTATTTATTTAAGGAAACAGCTTCATGGCAAATTCCTGTACAAATTCCACGTACCTGAACGAATTCTGAGCAAATTGTATGGCAAAATTCA